>CM042196.1:23539602-23545456 GCA_023539305.1 Ilex asprella
AGCCAGGTAATATGCACTGGAGTTTTACTGGATAGTCATGTGCCCCACAAAACCAGTCTCTACCACTCAAAGCTAATTCGTTTCTGCAAAAGTGTGTATAGTTATTTCATTTTTGGCATTGCCAGTCTCAGGCTTGGTCAAAATGGCAGCCTCCAATTGAGAACTGGGATAAAACAAACCTTGGCAACCAAGAAAATATCAATAAATATAATCATCCATCATCCAACCCGAGGCATATATTAGAGCTTAGGGGTCTGGAAGTAGGATATGGCATCATCCGAGCTGAATTCAGCAGAGTGTTACACAGTATATCCGTAATGTAATTCAACTACTAAGGGAGGGATGAAGTGAAGGAGTTCAGCCAAATATCTAAGGGTGAACCAAGTTGAGACACAGCCAGGGGAACTTAATTTATGATTCCTTCTGAAAAAACTGAATTTATGATTCCGGCCTCAAGTTATCTGAGTGATCAGCTCTAAGTACCACGGGAGGGATATGAATCTTTTGTATCTATCAAGCAAAAAATGTTGGGACCAATTTCAAAATCTCTTTCCCTGGGCTCCCAAGCTGTCAACAGAATCATCAATTTAACACACCAGACATCCCGAATTACCATTCCAATGCAAACATCAACAGGTTCTAGAAGCTGAGAAAGAGTTGCTTTCAAATTGAATAACTCAGCCCAATTATTATGGGAAAAAAAAACAACAAAGAAACTGAACTGAGCAATCCCTCAACAATTTGTACCTATAGATTTCAACTTCATTTATAACTACAGCTTGGTGCATATATAAGAAAAAAAAAAAAGCTTTATTGCAAATCACCAACTATTGGAGTTCGAAATCAAAGAAATAAACTATAGAAGTTTGAATACAAAGAAAATAATTTGCACAAAGTGACAGTAAAAATAAAAATGATTCTCCAAGAAGAATCAGTAGACCTGTAAGACAGGCCTCTTGCCAAGCCTCTTGATTTCTCTGTCCATTTGACCAGTAAGCATCAATCCAAACATCCTGAAATCACACAAAAGAGACCAGAAAGGGTGACCAAACATCTCAGGAGCATTCCTTTCGACGAAGCAATGGCTGTACCAGGCTAAGCCATAACCAAACAAAGGCACAAATATCAAAAACCACCAGTTAAAGAGCACAGAATAGACCAGACACAAAATACTGCAAAGTGTCCCCACAAAGTGCCAACGCCTTGTTGCTGGTTTTGAGTGTTGGTTCATATAGAATAGCCAAAACTCCTCCATGCTTCTGAAATTCATTGCTCCAACAGAAACAAATTTAACACAAATCAAAACTCTGATAAAAAGACAACTCAATCAGAAACGACCCAAATCAGCACCTTGCTTGTATATGAATCCCAAATTGGTTTCTGGGTTTGACTGACTTCTGTGAAAGAACAGTCAGTGATGGCTATTGAGGGTTTTGAGGCTAAGTTAGTCAGGTCTTGGCAGATTGAAATTGTCGAATTTGGAAGCAAAAATAGGTTTGGGTATGATCGAAATCAAGAAGCAAGGCCCGGCCGACGGAGTTTTGTAGCAGATTTTTCATCTAACGTACATGGGGTCTCTAGATTGCTTTGATTGGTTTGACTGAGAAATCAAAGAGATAAGTCGTGATGGTTGAAGGGTGAATGGTAGCTCTGTCTGGCTGTGAAGATAGATCACAGTCGTTCTAAGAGTCTCATCTGCAACAGTGTCATGATTCCTATCGTTGGTTGATGCGTGAAAGGTGAAGACTTTCTCAGATTGCAGAATTCTAATGGTTGGTCCCATCCGTCTTCTTGTATTATTGTCCGGGCCAACGGACTATTTGACCCATACTTGCCCCTTTTCGTTAATTTTGTTGGTGATTTAGTATAAAAATTATTTTTATTGCAGATTTTATTTAAATTACTTTATTTTTCCTTCTAAAATGGGATATACAGATAGACCACTATACGTATCCGCGTCATGGAGTATTGCCCCTCAGTACTGCACATAACTTTCTGTAAGGGATCCCACTCCATCTACGTCGGGGCCGAAATTAAGGTCTCACCATGTGTTTTGAGCGTTAAAGAGTAGATTTAGCCCTAACGAGCCGCAGTAGTTATGGAGACTCAAACCCAAGTATTGAATAAAGAAATTCAAGTTCTTACCCATTGGACCAATAACTCGTTGATTATTGTAAATTACTTGTGTGTATCGAAAAATCTTATGCGATTTAGATTCACTAAAACATGTTATTGTGGAGTAAATATTGGGTGTAACGGTTAAACCATGTTAGTCATGTTGATGTGATATAATCATTCAATAAAAAAAATTATAAAATGGGACTCATTTTCTATTATGGAGGTGATTATGTATTATATGACAAGATGGTTATGAATTTTTGTGAGGTTTACTTACAAACTTGTTTACTTATTAGTAAACGGTTATATTACGTGACACTACTGACATGATGTAACCGTTAAACATAATTTTTTTTTCACTTTGTGATTAGCATATCTTCATTCTCTCTGCATTACCCCCCCCCCACCAAAACTGTTTGATCAAAGAGTTTATCTTATCATACATTTTTTTAGGAAAGCTGTACAAGACATTGCATGCGTTGGTATAACTTGGACCACAGATTTTAGGAGTACTTCTTTCCTTAATTGGGACAGGAAATGTTATTCTATCTTTGAATCTTCTTCATAATCCTCTTCAGAATACAATTGAAGATTGTCATTTTTTATTTTCCTTAGAAAGCATGCATCTTAGGTAGGTGGCATTGTGGGAGAAGTGTAGTCATGCTCATCAATTATGTTATTTCTTCCTTCTTTTCAATCGGAGTGTTTTTTGTAAAGATGATACCCGACTTGTTTAAATTTATCAATTGGCCAGAAGCTTTACAAAATGTGTTGATCAATCTCATCAAATTCTCTCATTCTCTAGCATCTGCTTTCATAAAAAGAATTGAATCATTGGCAAAAAATAAATGTGTTAGAGTAGGATAGTTTCTTTTAATTCTAATGCCTGAAATCTTTCCCCCCTCTATTGCGCTTGTGATCATTTTTGGAAAAAAGTATCTGCCACCAAAAGGAAGAGATAAGGGGATATTGGGTCCCCTTGTCTCAAACCTCTTTGTGGGTTCACATAGCATCGAGTTTTCCCATTTACTTAAACATCAAATTCCACAGTGGTCACACATTGCATTATCACATTAATTCATCTTGCACTAAACCCCATTTTTAACATGGTAGCTTCCAAAAATTCCACTCTACTCTATTATAGGCTTTGTTGATATCCAACTTTATGGCCATCTTGTATTGTTTTCCCTTTTTTCCTTTGCTTCAAGTGGTAGAAAATTTCGTTTGCTAACAAAATACTATCTTGGATTTGGCAATTAGGAACAAAGGCGGCTTGTTGAGGGAAAATCAATTGATTCAATAACAATTTCAATCTGTTCGATATAACCTTGAAAATAATTTTATAGATGAAATTATAGAAGGATATTGGTTGAAATTGTGCCATTATTTATGGGGCTAATTCTTTAGGGATTAGGACTATATTCATCTTGTTCAAGTCTTTTAGCATAATCTCCCCATGGAAAAAATTCCTCACAGTTTTACGTACATCACTTCTTATTGGCTGTTAAGAGGGTTGGTAAGGAATTGGACATTTGGATATGGAGTCAGATCGGTGCCCATGGGTGGGCATAATCCGAATAGATAAGAATGGGTTAGTGTTTGGATTAACATGAACTTGTAAAAGCCTAGAAAAGAATGAGTTTGTTTCCTAAAATATCTCCACCTTATTCTCACATGTGTTCTATATCTCTTTCTATATAGTGGGACTATGCCAACACATGTGTAAAGCCCCAGATGCTTATCTTAATATAGTGACATAATTTTGTTGTAATGCTCGTATATGAAATGACATAAGAATGAACCATATAGGTTATAAGAGTAGAAATAAATACATGAGAGACAAATTGATCATGAAGTTTAAGTTTCGGAGACGTTTAAGTATGACAAGGGTGGTTACGTAAGTTTTTAAATATTTTTAGGTCAAAATAAGTCCATTATTGAATTTGGAAGGTCAAGAAACTTTGAAAGAGGTAATATGAAGTGTATTAGAAGTTAGAAAGTACCCCAAAGTTAAAATGCATTTTAGAAAGAATTCGGGTTGGAAGAATTTGATACTACCTTATTATTTTGACCATAACATTTTAATATTAACTTCGATTGAGCTGATATTTGGATAGTAGACTAAACTTCAAGGGTTACAAAAGTGTTATGAAGCCAATGACCCGCCTTACGAAGAAGGAAAAAAATTCCTGTGGACTCAAGAGTGTGAATTAGCCTTTCGCACATTGAAGGAAAGGTTGACAACAACACCTGTCCTTATTATTCCAAATAGTGAGGAATGTTACGATGTTTACATAGATGTTTCTTTACGAGGTTTGAGATGTGTGCTAATGTAGGAAGATAGGGTAGTTGCTTATGGCTCGAGACAACTAAAGACTCTTGAGCAGAACTATTCCATTAACGACTTGGAGCTTGCTATTGTAGTTTTTTGTGGAGGTGTTATCTATATGGAGAAAAGTTTCGAGTGTTTTCTGATCATAAGAGCCTCAAGAATATATTCACACAGAAAGATTTGAATCTTTGACAAAGAAGGTGGCTTGAATATCTGGAAGATTATGATTTCACACTTAACTACCATATAGAATATCTGGAAAGCTAATATGGTAGCAGATGCACTTAGCAAAAAGTCTCGGGGTGAAATCAATGTTCTTGTTGTTGATAGGTGAAAGATGAATGAGGCTTTGGAGGAATTTGACATATTGGTGGATAAACAGAAGGATTAACTATACTTATTTAATCTTGTAGCTCAACCAATTCTCTGACACAGGTTTGTAGAGTTGCAACGATTAGATACAAAGATGAAAACTATTCGGAGTAGATTGGAGAAGAATGAGATTGTTGAGAACTGATCTATACATAATGATGAGTTAAAGTTTCATGGAAGACTATGTGTACTAGCCAATGACCAAGTACGGGAAGAAGTGTTGGAGGAAAGCCATCGTTCAAAATTCTCCATACATCCGGTCAATACTAAGATGTATAGAGACATAAAACATTAATATTGGTGAAAATGGATGAAACAAGATGTGGCTAAGTACGTTGCAAAGTGCACAATGTGTCAATAGGTAAAGATTAAGCATCAAAGACCGGGAGGTTTGCTACAATCCTTACCAATTCTGGAGTGGAAGTGGGACCATGTTACTATGTATTTTGTGTTAGGGTTACCCAAGAACGTCAAGGGTCATAATGCGATTTGGATGGTGGTGGATAGATTGACAAAGACTGCCCACTTTATACCTGTTAAGACCACAGATAACTTGGTAACCTTGAGCTAGATATACATTTGAGAGATAGTCAGATTACATGGGGTACCCTTGTCAATTGTGTCTAATCGAGATAGTCACTTTGTGGCTAAATTCTAGCAGAGCATATAGAAGGCATTGAGAACAGAGTTGCATTTCATTACGACCTTTCATCCTCAGACAGATGGACAAATTGAGAGGGTGATCCAAATTGTGGAAGATATGTTATGGGCGTGTGTCTTTGACCTTAAGGGAAGTTGGAGTGAACGTCTTCCATTGGTAGATTTCACCTATAATAATAGCTATCAAGCAAGTATAGAAATGACTCCTTATGAGGCATTGTATGGAAGATCATGTCGGTCTCCAACTTGTTGTGTAAAACCCAAAAAAAAAATTAGAATCCTAATTAAATGGGTAAAATAATAATTAATTGTTAAAGTACGAGTCAAAAACGTAATTTTTTAAAAATATAACTTTAGACTATATATATATAT
>CM042196.1:23545856-23578061 GCA_023539305.1 Ilex asprella
TATATATATATATATAAGTGGAAGACTTAAGTCTTCCACTTTTTTCTTCTCCAGAGAGTCGGCGAGACAGAGAGTTAGAAAGGAGAAAAAGAGAAAAAGAAAAGAAAAGGAAAAAAGTTAGACCTCCTTCATTCTATTTCAGATCTAAGAAGATTTAACCGTTTAATCGTTTCGGGCCAATAATTAAAGTTGCTTTATGCAATGAGAGCTACGTAATCACACCAAATATCATATTTTTCTCCAAAAATATCAAGTACGAGAATTTAGACCTAAGGCTTGGGAAGCTGAATTTGGACTTTCTTTAGAGTCTACTATGTGGGTTCATGCTACGAGAGGTAGAGTTTTCCCTATTTAGATGTAATTTCAACATAAAATATGACATATGAAATGGGTAGGCTAAGGATGTATATCACATGTTAAGTCTTGACTAGTGTACCTAGTGGGTCAAATATATGATTTATAATTAGTCTTGTAATTAATAAAAATTATATTGTGATTAATTTAGTGTAAGTTATTGGTAGTGGTTTAAAGTATATTAATTGAACATTAGCATGACTTGATGTTATAATGACATATCAAGTTTAATAAAACCATTAACTTGTTATGTGATTATGAAATAATATGTATATTAAATAATTATTTAGCATATGATTATTGTGGTGGACTTATGCTTATGTTTATGGAATTAATAAACATGTTGCCATGTTGGAAGTAATAAACATGTTATTTGTGTAAATTGATTGTGCCCTCTAGGTGTTGGTTTAAATGCCTAGATAAATACAAGTATGTTAGTTATGTTGATCATCTTACATAACATGCTTGAGATTATGTTGAAAATGCCATTGCATTCATTATGTAATGGACATTATAAATGGTACCAAATACAATTGCACATTATATTGTATTATGCATGAGTTACACTACATCATGGGCATTGACATGGGTGGGAGTGTGTGCATGGTATGAAATCAATCACCACATAGGTGCTTGATCGTGGGCTCGAGAAAGTCGCACCAAGGTTTGGTTGAGTCGCATAGGAATATAAATGGATAAATGTGTCGGGGATAGCAAAAAGGGCTAACACCAACGACCATAAATCATCTCCCCATAAAGACAAGAGAAAATGAATTAATTAGTCATTGAATGTACATAACACCAACGACCGGGGGGGCTTGGAATGCCCCGGATACATACGTATGACATTGTATGTGTTATTGGAGCTCGGGATGTGGCTCAGTGTTGGTATTGCTTGCGTGAGTCTCATCTCATGGCATGACATGATTTATGACATTTGTTCATAATAGACATATTTGAATGAATGCATGAAATGATTGTTGCATGTGACATTTCATATGCATTTAGGTTGAGAGGAATTCTCTACAGGAGTTACCTTATTGAGTATTGGCTCACCCTTTGTAGGAACATTTTTTAGGTATCGGTCAGGCATCCACCGAAGGAGAAGCCATGGGCCCGCTTTGACGACAGAGCCGGTCTGTGGCTCTTATTTTGACTTAGTAGTCCCTTGTATATAGTTATTTTTTGCCTTGTATAAGTTTTGTAAACAAAAACTTCTTTAATATTTAAAAGACATGTATATGAGACACTTTTTGAGACATTTATTTTTTTATGAATGAATGTACATAGTGATGATGATTATGGTAGTATTCGATACTATGCAATTAAGTAGGAACGAATGGATCTGGTGTGGTCAATGATGTATGATTGCACATCTTGCGTTTTAAGTAGAGCTCCCCGTACAAAGGAGACTCTGCCCAAATTTTGTAAAGTTATATATCCTGGTAAATGGGGCATAACGGTGTGGTATCGAATTACATGATATCTACGGGTATTCTGCGGGTTGATGGGTGATCAATCGGGTAATTACAGACGAATTTTTAGGGCGTCACATGTTGGTTAGAAGTTAGAGAGAGTAACTTGTTTGGACCATAAATTGTTCAGGAGAATAATGAAAAAATTCAACTAATTAGGGAAAGACTACGCACGACTATGAGTAGATAGAAAAGCTATACAGATAGGAGAAGAAGACTATTGGAATTCCAAGAGGGAGACTATGTGTTTCTTAAGATGTCACCCAAGAAGGGAGTGTTCAGATTTTGCAAGAAAGGACAATTACTGCCAAGGTACACTAGACCAATTGAAGTGACCAAAACTGTGGGTAAAGTGACGTATAAACATAGGTTACCAGCTCAACTGTTAGGAGTATAGAATGTGTTTCATGTATCAATGTTAAGGAAAAGTAAATCCGATACAACGTATGTCATGGACTTGGAAGGACTTGAAATTCAAGATGGAGTAACCTATTAAGAGCAACCGGAGAAGATTCTCGATACCAAGGAGAATGTGCTTCGCAATAAGGTAATCCAACTGCTGAAAGTTTTATGACAACATCATGGGGTAGAGGAAGCTACCTGGGAGCCAGAGTTGGAGATGCGAGAGAAGTACCCTCTGATGGAGATCGTGTAGGAATTGGATAGATATTATAGATTAATTATGATAGTTATTTAGATACTTTTAGTATTTTTCTTTTAAATATTTTCTTTTAACTTTTAAGGGTTTAGTCGTTATTTTGATTATTTATTTATTTTAGGGTTTGTGATCTCCTTATATATATAGGATTTGTGAACTCTTTATATATAGAGGAGATACATATTTGTTGGGAGATTAGACTTTTGATTATTATTGATTATTGTTGGAGATATATCAACTTAGTTTATTAGTGTTCTTTTTCTCTTTTTACCCTTATTATGACTTTTGTATTTTTTCTAGACTATAAGGATGTTTAGATCACTTTGTAATATTATTTAGCTATATATACGGGGCTTTACTCTTAGTTTGAGTATCCCTTTCACTTACATCCTTCTCAAGTTGGTATCAGAGCTACCAACCCTAACCCTACCTCCGTCAAACATCACAACCAGCGAAACAAAAGACACAGCCAACGCCCACTACCATCCACTGACTGCCCACACTGACTTCCTACACCCACCTAAGCATCCACTGATTGCCCACACAACTGAAACCGACAACAGTAACCCAGCACACAAACATAGTCGACACTCCAGCACTTGCGACGAACCCAGACCAGCGTCCCACTCCAGCACTGAGACCAGTCAGTCCAACTGAAGCGAAATGCTTTGTCCATTCCACCATCTGCCATTGACAGCCATCGACTGCGCATCCTCACATCCACCAATAGACCATACTCCACTGACAGCCAACCTACATCAAACCAATTGCCCATATTAAATACCAAACATCCTTAACCCAAGTCATATTAACCCAAGTCAACCCATTATCCAAACTCATTATCCAGCACCCCACCCATTGCCCAACTTAGGTCACTATCCAGCCCACTGTCAGGTCGCCTTTTTTGTTGTAGCTTCTTCCTTCGCACTCTTCATCACAGCGCTGCAAGGTTGCAGTATCTAGGACTTTTTAGGTGGGAGCGGATCCTCTTCTCCAGTGATCTACTTTTGATGCAGTAAATCACTTATTTATCTTTATTGAATTTCTGGGCACCATGATCTGATTAATTGGGAGTTTTCTGGACCTTCTTTATCTATCGCTATAGTTCGACTAGAGGTATATTGTTCTCCCTTATTTTATCTGTCTATCTTAGAGTTGTTTTTATCTCTGTCACGGTTTCCCTAGTACTATTGATGATATGACTAGTACTGAGGTAGTTGAGACCCTTACCGTTGAGACATATGTCAGTACTTTCACTGGGTATAGGGGTCGACAGCGCTTGGCCCAGCGTCATCAGAGTACCTCACATCAGCGTAGACATGGGGATTCTTGTCAGTGTGATTATTGTGACCAACTTGGACATCTCAGGACTACTTGTTGGAAACTCCATCTAGAGCTTAAGCCGCCTCTTCGCAGTCGTACTACTACCATTGCCGATGCACCACCACCTACAGTCATTGCTCCTACTGCTACTATTACTGTTCCCCATTGTCAGAGTGATATGGATGATATCGCTTCTCACTTGGATATACTTATGTCAGCCCTGATTTCTTGAGGTTCGACTACTACTGCTGCGATTACTATAAGTATTCCTCATGCCCTTCATACTTGCACCAGTTCGTCCCCCCTTTGGATGTTGGACTCGAGTGCGAATGGTCATATGACGGGCGAGACCCATCATTTCACCTCTTTTGACAAACAGTTACATACTCAAGTTCAGTTAGCAAATGGTACACATGCCCCTATTGTTAGTAGGGGAACAGTTCGTCTCCCAGATGGCTTTACATTACGTTCGGTGATGCGCTAAAGCTGGCCATGAATCTATTATCTGTACATCAGTTACCTAGAGATTTTCACTGTGCGGTTGTGTTCTTATCTGATTCGTGTTATTTGCAGGACTTGAGTACCAGGAGGATTATTATCAGAGGACATGAGAAATATGGACAGTATTATCTAGGTGATCCACCTCCGGTTTCACCAGTTTATCCACCTCCAACTTCATCACCTGCTTTGTCTTTATCTGTTCCTAGTTTGCATGCTAATATTTTACGTAATACTTGTCATTATGATTTTTTGTCACAAACTGTTCAGTTGTGGCATGACCGTTTTTGGGTATACAAATTTTAAATATTTATGTATGTTATTTCCTGTTTTGAGCAAAACTTGTGTTAGTGGTAAACTTGACTGTGTTATCTGTTCCCTAGCAAAACATGTTCGAATCAGTTATATTCCTCGCATGCACCAGTCACCCAAACTATTTGACCTAATACACTCTGATATTTGGGGACCCTCTCCTGTTACTTCTCTGTCAGGTGCTCGATATTATGTGACATTTATAGATGATCATACCCGTTGTACTTGGGTCTACCTTTTGCATAGGAAGTCTGATGTACTCCCTGTCATCACTCAATTTCTCCAGATGATTAAGTCACAATTCGATGTCATTGTTCATGCTCTTCGTTTGAATAATGCCAAAGAATATGTGTCTGATGCCTTAGTGTCTCACATTTCTTCTCAGGGTATCTTTCAGCAGCTCACTTGTCCATATACTCCTGAGCAAAATAGAGTTGCTGAAAGAAAAAATAGGAGTCTGATAGGGATAGTACGTTGTATGCTTAAAGGTATGGGGTACCAAAATCTTATTGATATTTTGCTGTTTTTACTTCTACTTTTTTGTGCAATCGTACACCGAGTAGTGTTCTTTAGTATAAGGCTCCCTTACATATCTTATTCCCTGAGCAGACATTTTTTTCGGTTTTTTCTCATATTTTTGGCTGCACATATTTTGTTCAGGATCGATCTCCTACTCGTCATAAGCTTGATGATAAAGTGATTCGTTGTGTCTTTGTGGGGTATTGTCATCAGTTTAAAGAGTATCGGTGTTATGATCCTGTCAGGCGACATCTATATCACAGTCTAGATGTTACCTTTCTTGAGTATATTCCTTATTTTTCTTTAAATCCTGTGTCTGCCCCTCTAGTTGATGATACTCCCTTTGATTTTTTGTTACCACAGGAACCAAAGCCATTAGTCACTATCACTACAAAGTCATCAGTCCCTCTTTCTCCAAATCCACTCATCCTTGTCAGTACAGAGTCACCAGTTTCTCATTCTTTGCAGGTTTATATTCGCCACCCTCGTTCTTATCCCCCTGCTGATGTCCCCTCTACCTCAGGCGATGCAGGTAATACTCTTCAGTTCGTTGAGCATTTTGATGCACCTATTGTTAGTACTAATGAGATTGCAGGTAGTGAGCTAGTTACTTTACCTGATGAGACATTGTCAGTGGAGGATGATAATTTAGAGCGTTGTTATCCGCGACATGATCGCCGTCCAGCTGTTCGTTATGGTTGAAATGCTAGGATTTTATATTTGATATCTGCTTATGTTTCTTATGGTGCTCTATCTCCTACATTTCGAGCTTATAACATGACTTTATCATATACGTCGGGTCCTCGCTCTATTTTGGAGGCTATGCGAGAGCCCCAGTGGGTTCTTGCTATGTACACGGAGATGGACGCTCTACATCATAATCATACATGGAATCTTGTCTCTTTACTTTCAGGGGTGAAGCCTGTTGGCTGTCGCTGGGTTTACACCTTGAAGTTTCTTGCGAATGGTACTATTGATCGTCACAAGGCTAAGCTTGTGGCGTAGGAATTTACTCAAGTACCAGGTCATGATTTTGGTGCTACATTTTTCCCTGTGACAAAATTGACTACTGTTCGATTGATTATTTCTATGGCTGCGGAGTACTATTGACCTTTTCATCAGTTAGATGTGAAGAATGTCTTTCTTCACGGTGATCTGGACGAGATTATTTATATGGATGAACCACTGAGCTTTTGTGGTGAGGAGGAATATGTTGGAAAGGTATGTCAACTGCGTAAGTCTCTTTATGGACTGAAACAGTCACCACAAGCCTGGTTCTCTCGCTTTAGTGATGTAGTCGTACGTTTGGGGTTCACCAGATTAGGGGTGGCAATCGAGTCGTGTTGTGTTGGGTTCGTGTCGTGTCGACCATTTGTCAACATTAACCCAACCCATTTAACTAATCGTGTCGTGTCGAGTTGACCTGTTTATTTTTGTGTCGTATTTGTGTTGACCCACATAAACTTTGAATAAAAAATTTAACTCTAAGATTTTATTATCACTTAATTGAATCTCTCCTCATACTTTTTCTACAAACTAAAAATTAACTTAATTATAATAATAATAATGAGTAATAATATTTTTTATACAATAATTATGTCAGTGCTTGATAAACAGTTACAAATAATTAATATTTTATTTCTATAATATTAATTAAATATGTTAATCGTACATTGCGCAATCAAATTAAATATCAGAAGTAATGGAAAAAATAAGTGATTAGAACATAAAAACTCATACATGCAATGAAAAGGTCATGTCAGTCTTCTTTAAGTTAAAACTTCGTGTTGACGGGTCAATTTGGGTTAAGCGGGTTGAACTCGAGCATGACCCCTTAACACTTCGTGTTGACGGGTCATGTCATACACGGGTTCGTATCAAAAAATAGTCAACACAAACTCATTTATTCATGCCGTGTTCGTATCGAGTTATCGTGTCGTGTCAAAAATTATCACCCCTACAACAGATGTCATTTTGATCATACCTGTTTCATTCGACGGAATACTTGTAGACAGTGTGTCATCATTTTGGTATATGTTGATGATATTATTATTAGTGGAGATGATATTTCAGGGACTACACAGGTCAAGGTAGACCTTGGGAAGGCCTTCGATGTGAAGGATCTTAGATTTCTGCGATACTTTCTTAGGATTGAGATTGCCCGTAGCAGCAAGGGTATTGTTCTTTCTTAGAGAAAGTATGTTCTGGATCATCTCTCAGACACTGGAATGTTGGGGTGCAAACCGGCATCATCACCTATGATTCCAAACTTGAAGTTTACTGCTGAAGGTGAGGAGTTAAGAGATCCGACTGTCTATCAGAGGTTGGTAGGTAGACTTATCTACCTAGCTAACACTAGGCCAGACATTTCATTTGCGGTCAGTCGAGTTAGTTAGTTTATGAACAAACCATGTCAGCCTCATCTTGATGTAGTTATCATATCCTTCGGTACCTCAAGTCTTGTCCTGGACTTGGGTTATTCTATGCATCAGGATTTCAGACTAGTTCTCTAGCCTGTTATTTAGATTCAGATTATGGGGAAGCGTGTGACGGTCGATCTACTATGAGTTTTTGTGCTTTTTGAGGGACTTATCTTATCTCTTAGAAGAACAAGAAGCAGTCAGTTGTCTCTCGCTTGTTAGCAGAGGCAGAGTATCAAACACTGGCACTTGGCACATGTGAGATTATCTGGCTACAATCGATTCTTGGCGAGTTAGAATTTTTAGTAACTTTTTCATCTACATTATATTGTGATAATCGATCTATTATTCAACTTGCTTTTGACTCTATATTACACGAGACGACGAAACATATAGAGATTAATGTTCACTTTCTTCGGGAGAAGGTTAGCAGTGGTATTGTCACTCCATCGTTTGTGGGGACCAGTGATCAGGTTGCAGATGTTTTCACTAAACCTGTCACTCTATCCATTCTCCGGGACTCCGTTGTCAAGCTTGGCTTAGTTGACGTTTTTGCGCCTAGCTTGAGGGGGAGTGTTGGAGATATAACAACTTAGTTTATTAGGCCGAGTTTATTAGTGTTCTTTTTCTCTTTTTACCCTTATTATGACTTTTATATTTTACCTAGACTATAAGGATGTTTAGGTCACTTTGTAATATTATTTAGTTATATATACGAGGCTCTACTCTTAATTTGAGTATCCATTTCACTTACATCTTTCTCAATTTGTGATCTCCTTATATATATAGAATTTGTGAACTCTTTATATATAGAGGAGATACATATTTGTTGGGAGACTAGACTTTTAATTATTATTGATTATTGATATTGAATCTTTCTTCTTCAAATTCTCTCTCAATTCTCATCCCATTTTTCTTTTCTCATCCCCCTTCTTTTTTTTTTCTTCTCATCCCTAATTCTTTCTTAATACGATTTATATTAATTTGGTATCAAAGCTATTACAATTTGCATCACTCTCATTTGTTCTCTACACAAGGTAAGTTTCGAGGACAAAACTTTCTTTAAGATGAGTGGATTATAAACTCACAAATGTTTATCTTATTATAGTGACATAATTATGTTATAATGCTCGTATATGTAATGACATAAGAATGAACCATATAAGTTATAAGAGTAGAAGTAATTATATGAGAGACAAATTGATCACGAAGTTTAAGTTTCAGAGGCATTTAAGCATGACAAGGGTGGTTACGTAAGTTTTTAAATATTTTTAGGTCAAAATAAGTCCATCATTGAATCCGAAAGGTTGAGAAACTTTGGAAAAGATAATATGGAGGGTATTAAAAGTTTAAAGTTATCCTGGAGTTAAAATGCGTTTTAGAAAGAATTTAGGTAGCAAGGAATTTGACAATATCTTAGTATTTTGACCATAATTTTTTAATCTTAACTTATATTGAGCTGATATTTGGACACTAGAAACTAGACTTCAAGATTTACAAAAATGTATTTCACAAAAATTTCTTGAATCAGCTTCTAAATAGGTTAAAATCAAGCTAGAAGTTGGGGGTATATTGTCACACGCATCCGGACGGAAATAGACACACGTCTGTATGCATTTGGTAGAAAGTTGGGAAAAAAAATGTGTCTGGACAGTAAAAGACATGTGTCCGGAAGTACTGAGCAGAGGGTTACACGTCACTTACTTGTTTTGGGTGTTTTCTTCAATTTTTACATTATAAATACCTAGGAAATGACTATTAGGCGTTGTTTCATCAGTTTTTCATCGTAGAAAACCCTAAAACGTGAGAAGAAAGGGGAGATTACACTACTTGAAGATATTTTTGCTTAGAGGGCTGATAGAGCACGCTAGGGTTTACATTACAAATTACAAAATCAAGGTAGGAGATTCTTCTTAAGTTCTTTCATTGAGACTTAGAGTATAATTATGTTTGTTTTTAATCTTCTTGATAATTATATGATATATATATATATATATATATATATATATATATGAGTTTTGAGTTTCTTTATCATTGGAACATGGTCTTGAACAAAATACATATTTGAGTTCAAGGAATACTTGTTCTTGAATTTTTAAAACCCTAGTTTCTAAAAAATACATGTTTTATTGTGAAGTTTATATGGGTTCTTGATTTCTAAATTTCTATTGTTGATTAAATCATGCTTTCATCTAATATTTGTTCTTGTTCCAAGAAGTTAGCATTTTTGGCTAAACCCTAGAATTTTGATATCGAAGTTGTGAATTTTTTTTATATGATCTCTTGCATATTTAAATTCCTTTATTACTATGGTATATTGAGAATTGAAAATTTATGATATTTGAATTATTAATGAAAATTGTGATTGGTTAAGTTTGTGGTTGTTGAAAAAGTTGTAGTTTCATTTTCTGTACAGTTTGGGTGTGACAGACTTGAATTACCTTCGAGAGCTGCCGTAGAGTATTAGAGGTTAGTCTATCTTAGTGAAGGTGAGATGGTTGTCTAACACTTGTAGTGGATTGTTGTTTGTGAGAGCAACCACTATTGTTCACTTATGTTCGAGGCTGAGAGATGATATACTTTTTTGTGAAAGATTCGTCAATGTCATGGGAGACGGTATATACCCTTCCTAAAGTGGTTTGTGATGTGTCCTGCAGGGAATGATTGAGATTGTGCGGTTGTGATGGGTGAACGAGGTAGAATTGTTGTGTAGATTCCTAAGAAGCAACCAACATACATGGGAATATGGGATGATACCACTGAGTGATTGATTGATTGCTCTAATTATAACATGTTTATTTCTTTTATTGATTTATTGTATGTCCGTACACTCAAGATCATTATAATTTTCATTGTTTTACTTTCAAATGGTATATATGTTATTTTACAAAAAATATTTGCCTTGTTTTTATTGTTTTAAAAATCTTGTTGGGATTTGAGAGGGATTTCCTACGGGCTTTTGCTCACCCCTTACAACACATTACATATTTTGGCAGAGATGAGGATGTCGAGTTAGATAAGCAGGTTGATCTGAAGGCTGGAAAGGTTCAGTATGAGGATCCTGAAGTGGAGGCTTAGAGATGCTTCATTTTAGTTTTGATTATTATATTTGGAGAGATTTTTGTGAAACAATATTTCAGGTAGTTTATATTATTCCGCTGTTAGATATTCTTTAGTTTTGAATTGTAAATTGGAGAAGTTTCAATATTTTGTTGGTTTTGGTATTTATTCTTTGTCTCATAGATGAATAATTTGTTATCTAATGGTTATTTTTAGTTGCTCTCATAGTTGGATATTGTATAGATAGTTAATGTCTTCTAAGGTAGATTTTGGGGCATTACAACATATGACACATAAAATTACAAAAATTAAAGTTCGTCATTCTCTCTCTATATCATGACGTACGTGGACTCTAAAATGATGAAAATCTGGGTTTGGCTCGTGTAGCCTAACTTACCACGAGTTAAACTGTTCGTGTTCAAAGGTGTTCATGATTATCAAGGAGATTTGGAAGGACTAGTAAAACAGTATTAAAATCCACTGATTCATTGTGTTTGAATCGTAACTAGGTATAGCTTATTTTATGTATTCATATTTCAGCATTCCTATATTGTTATTAGAACTATAGTATATTGTTTTCTTACTCTTAAAATGTATATTATGTGGTTCATAGCATGAAAAATATAGTAAGGTCATTTTTTCATGCATATCCCATGAAAATATATGCTTACAAGCTTGATAATTACACCTAAATGAACGATCAATTCAAGCCATAATTTTTGGATATATTAATCCCTATACATGCTAGATCATATCTGAAAAATATGGGATTTACTAGATCTGTGTATGAGAAAAATCAAACCTTAGTTTGAAAATTCGTAACTTATATACTGCATTTTACATATTCGCTTTTAGCAAATCCTTGTCTCGAGAGTTTTTCGGACATATAAAGAACATAAAAAACAAAGTTATAATTGATGAGTTATGAACATTTGAAGTTTGGGATCGAGTATTTTTTTTAAAATAACTTAGTTAAAGGTTGAAAAAGAAGAACCTCACCGACTCTTATGCGTGAGAAGTGAGGGAGAGTGTGGGATTATACGAGATCCGTTTTAGCTCTTATTTTTTTTCTATGCACTCGTTCTTTTGTGTATAATATGATGATAAAATATTTCAGAATTTTTGAAGTTCAAGAAAATTTATATATTTTTATATTACCAAAAAATAAGATGTAAGAATCTACTCCCTTACTTAGGAGTTTGAAAAGCTCTCCAAAGTTCAGTGGGAGGTTAAATCAGCCTAAGGAGTACATATGCTCTTAAAATTCAATTTTTGTAATTAATTAGCTATTTTTGTGAATAGTTGATATATTATCATGTTATTTAAAATTTTCAGAAATTAAAGAAGATTTCAAAACATTGAGCTGGTCATTTGCCATTATAAGTTTCGTAGTCTTGTAATCTCTGAATTTTGGATTAAATGAGCATGATGATTATTTCTGGCATAATTGGATAAATTATTATGCTTTAGAGATAAAATTTTAGAAAATAACAGAAATTACATAAAATTTCAGAAAATTAATTTTTTAGTATAATTGGTATTTTTGGGGGGGGGGGTAAATAAACAAAATTTTTATTTGATATGAGTGAAAGCTTTACAAAGAAAAGAGAAAAGTAACCAAAAAAAAACCTAATTAAAAATACATGCAACAAAGCAGAATGATCTAATATAAGTAGTAAAGCTTAGTGCTAAAATTTCTACTAGAAAGTTTCGGTTTCATCCCCACTCCTCAAACAACAATACAAGTTTTCAGCAACTCATTCATACAACTATCCATTGAAACTCCAAATCCCCATAATATGCCTAGCTGAAGAAGAATCTTAAATCTTCAAAGAGGACAACTTATATGAAATCGTGTCATTAATAACCCTCAATGTTGTACAAGGGTCCTTGAAAGAGTTATGAAAAATTTGTGAATCTTTTTCACGCCAAATGTAGTACACTGTTGTACGTAAACAAAGTTTTAAAATAGTATTTTGTAATGTTTTTCCACTCCATTTGATAGCAATTTCATTTACCAAATCATTCCAAGATGTTGACTGAAATATAATATTACACTTTTGTAATACTGCTATCCAAATTCTTGAAGAATAGGAGCAGCAAAAAAAACAAATGATTATGGTCTTCAAAAGTCTCATTGCAGAGTACACATCTGGAATCTATACTTCTGTGAAACTCTTGAAGTCTATCTCTAGTTTGAAGTTTCTTTTTAAATTACTAACCATACTATGAAGCTCCACCTGATAACAATTTTTCCAAATCAAGGTAAACGATACCAATCAACGTTGGAATTATGAGCTCGAATGGAATTCCAATCTGTATCAACAGAGAACTTTTCATTTACAAATGAGGACCACAATATTTGATATGTTCTTTCACTACAAGGTAGATATAGAGACATTTCCAATTGAATACTTCTTAAAGCATTTGAGTTAATAAAAGATCAATACCACTGATCACCTTGAATGAAAAAACTAACCATAGAATCCTTGGATAACCCAGAATCATAAATCACTCTCTCAGACCATCTAGAAATCAGAGGTCCATGAGGGTGCCAATCATCAAGCCATATTTTGGTCTCCTTTCCATTACCTATGATATGTTTAATAAAAGACTTGATACTATTCCTAAGCCTCAAAATCTTCAACCAACACCAAGAACATGTATTTGGAATTTTAACTTCCCATAAACTCTTACCTTTTAAATTATAGGCTTTGATCCATTGAGTCCATATACTACTATCATCTGTAAAGAGCTTCCAAATATGTTTTATCATCAAATCTTTGTTCCACTCAGTAATTTTCTTAGTCCCAAGTCCTTTTTCCTTCTTTGGTTTTGTAACTTCTACCCAGAATACATTAGCAAAATAAGTTTTCAGCTCAGTACCAGACTACCGAAAAGCTTTGATAATTTGTTCAACATTTTTTAAAACAAATTTTGAAACAATTAGGTGACTACACCAATAAGTCTACATATTGCTTATGACTGATTGAATGAGTTCTAATCTCCTTGCATATGACAAACTTTTATTTACCCAAGGCTTGATTGTTGCCTTAGTTTTTTTGATAAAAGATTCACAATCATTTGCTTCCAACCTAGTTGATATAATTGGTATTCCTAAATACCTAATAGGGATACTGTCTTCAGAGAAATCAAAAATCTTGAAAACTTGCTGGTTGATATCTTCATGAACTCCAGCAAAAAAATTTGACTCTTTGTAAAGTTAGCTTTGAGACTAGAAAGGAATTCAAACTGTTGTAATGAATCCTTAAGAACAAAAGTTGAACTGACATCACCATGACACATCAGAAACAAATCATCTACAAAACACACCTAAGAAAGCTTGAATTTGTTATACTTCCAATGGAAACAATAATGGGGAGCATCATTGACCTTTTTGAATTGAATTTGGGTGATGGCCTCCATAGCTAAGACAAATAGAGAAGGAGATATGGGATCTCCTTGTCTAAGTCCTCTAGAAGTAGGAAAATACTTAGCCAACTCTCCATTAATGACAATAGAAAATTTTGGAGTACTTATGAGGGTTTTGATCCAATGTACCATCATAAAAGAAAATTTTAAAGTTATCAAAACTTGGGTCAAAAAATTACAATTAAGAGTATTATAAGCTTTCATGATGTCAACCTTCGTAGCACGCCTAGGTGGACCCTTATTTTTGTGATAGTCTCTCACATTCTCTTGAACTAGAGAATATTTGTGAAACCCGATCATGCATTGCATACATATTAACATAATTATGTGGATTAATTGCAATTATGTGAAATTAATTATTAGATAGAATTTTGTGTATGAAAATAATATTGGGTTAATTTTGGAATCACTTCAGAATTTAGAGGGAGGCAAACATAATTATTAAAGTTTGATAAATATTTTTACACATGTGTCATATATATGGTGGTATTTGTTTTAAAACAATATGTATGTGGGTGTATATCTTTATATGTTTTGAAAATGTTATTATAAGATAATGTTAGATGATAAAATTTAATAGAATTTCTCCAGGATTATGTGTTATGTGCTTATGTGATTGGATGACGCTCTTTATTGTGTATTGTAAAATGTGGAATGTGGCACACTATTCGAGACAGGGGCGTCGATGCCTAATCATTGGACGTGCGGTGGTGTGCTAGCACTATGGTGTTCCCAGGAGGTTCGGGAGACATGGATCCATGTGAGATCGAGTACCCGATGAGGGGTAGTATGAATGTGTTATAGTTTATAAATTCTTGGAATTAGATTGATGTTGTTGTTTGATACATGTATTTACATAGTATTTACCTATTTTGTGTATTATTATCATTTTCATTTCATATATGGCATGTATACTCACTTAGTGCGTGGTTCAGCTCACACCCTTACAGTTTCTCCTTTTCAGGTATAAGAGAGGGAGACACAGATTAGTCCACTGTCAAATCGGTTGAGTTTGTACAATATTAGTATGATATTCTGTTCGTTATGTGTTTAGTTTTAAAAGCGTAAATAATACAGGTTGAGGGACTGTATAATTAATGGTTGGGTTGTATATTATGTTAAATAAGAGATTATTATAGCCGGTTAATAGTATATATATTTGTAAACAAACTCAACAAGCATATTTTGTGATGTATGATATGTGGATGTGAGATTTTTGTATCTGTCTATAACCTCGTAAACAAAAAATTGGTACAGGTATTATATATGGTAAAAGTTATGAGACAGGTTCACCATCATGCTTATTGACTAAGATGATTGGTGGTATTGTTGTACCTGTGAGATTATTTATTGTTTGATTAATCTATATTATAATAATTATAAACATGTGTATTAAAAATCTAGTCGCATTCTATCATTGGGAGACCGGGATGGGGCGTGACGATATTATCCCCAATTCCTGTTTAAGGAACAAAAGTTGATTGATTAAAACTTATTAGATTAGGAAACACACTCTTAACTTTGTTTGCAACCAACTTTGAAATGACTTTTATACAAGGTATTGCAACAAGATATATGACGAAAATCAGCCGTAGATGAAGGGTTTGGAACCTTTAGGACAAGACTAATGATAGTAGCATTTAATTCTTTCAATAACTGACCTGTGGTAAAAAATTCAAGAATAGCTGTTGTAATGTCTGCTCCAATAATTGTCCAAGTTTTTTTGAAGAAAAAAGTTGTGTATCTATCAGGCCATGAGGCTTTATTTTCTTTAAGAGAAACTAACACTTGCTTAACTTCTACTGCTGAAGGCAAAATACCCATTTCAGATAGTTGAGTTTCAAATACAGACATATGAAATAAATCCTACAATTTCTGAAAATGAGCTATAGAATCCCCCTGTGCATTTAATAATTTCTGAAAGTAATGAATAGTTTCATTCTTTACTTCTTCATTGCTATTAGCAGAAGAAGCATCAGTTCTTGTAACATAGAGTATTTTATTTTGGTTTCTTTTATTGGACATTGTTTTAAAAAAGAAAGAAGAATTCTAATCTCCCAAATTCAACCATTGAATTCTAGATTTCTGGTCATACAAATATCTTCTCCTCAGCTCTGAGTACTTTTTTTTTTGGTCCAAAAAAAAAAAGTACTGAGTATTTTTTGGCCTCCTGAGTACTTGATTCAGTGGTGAAATATTTAATTTCCTTTGGCAATACTCTAAAGTCACTTTGGCCTCCTTCCTTAGCTAGTGTAGTAAGGTCTCCATATTTCTTTCTATTCTGATTGTTGAGTTCATGTTTCAACTACTCAAGTTTTTGACTTCCTTGGAACTTTATAGTACCTCATATATTAGTGCTCCATACTTGAGCTACTAAAGGCAAGAACTCATCTTTTTCAGCAAGAAAATTAAAAAATTTAAATGGGCATGATTTCTTCTTGGCCTTAAGACCCACTTTAACAACCCCAGGACTATGATTAGAACCACCTGCAGGTAAGAACTCTATAGAAGCTTCATAAGATTTCAGAATCCATTTTGCATTAACAAGGATCCTGTCAAGTTTCCTCACAACATTCCTCCTTATCCCTTTTGTTCCACCAAGTAGAAAGGATACAGAATAACGTAGATCTACAAGTTCAGCTTGTTGTAGATAATTATCAAAATCTTCCATTGCTTCTGCCCATCTGGTAATTCCCCCTTGGTTCTGGCAAAATCTCCCAACGTAGATCTACAAGTTCAGCTTGTTGTAGACAATTATCATAATATTGAAGTCACTCATCACAACCCAAGGTTTATCAGAAAATATACTAGCACAATGTGAAAAAACTTGCCATAAATCTCTCATTGGCATCTCATCATTGGATGGATAAACAAAGGAAACAAATATTTCTATTATCTTACTTTCCATATGATAAACTTGGCAATGGATTATCTAATCAGATTCAACAAGTTTGCTAAAAGCCAAAGTATTAGGATTCCAACCTACCAAAATTTCTGATCCGATTCAGCAATTTTGCTAATAGCCAAGGGCGAAGCCAGGATTTTTGTTTATCCCAGGCTAAGCTAAACATTCATACGACTAACAAAATACAAATATAAACTCATAAACATATATTTAATAATACAAATATAAACTCATAAACACTTAATAATGAAATTAGACTCTTCGATCCTTCCTAAAACAAAAGGCATCTATTATTGAATTTGTGTCGATTGCGTCCGATATTTCTCTTTCAATGTAGACAACTAACAAATCAGTCAAATACTCATCTTCCATTTTGTTACGAAGAATACTTTTGACATGTTTCATGGTTGAAAATGCTCTTTCTGAAGTTACCGTAGAAACGGGAAGAGTTAAAATAAGACGAATCAACCTATCAATCAAATTGTAGGACACTACCTTATTTGTTTCTACTAAACCATGACATAATTTTGAAATTGTAGACATACTTTGAAACCTCTCATGGTGAACCACATCAAATTGATAATGATCCAGTTGACATTTCAAATGATGCATGTCTTGTCTATCAAAATCAGCTGCATAAAACTTCTCAGCAAGTAAACAAATGCGATCAAGATTGAAAGATTTAAAGTTGTCTCGAGGATCTAAAGCAAAACTGAGCATAAGCAATTTCATTGTCTCTTCATTAAATCTATTATATAACTCTTCTAACTGATGATTAATCGTAACATTAAATAAGTCCATGTGATAGTGATGATCAACTGTAATGTTATCATTCTGTTGACATGAACGTCTTGCACTTTTGTACTGAGTGCTCATATCAGGTATATCGACATCAAATTTCATGCAAACTGATTTCACATGGTCAAGGAGATAATCAAAACCTTCTGCTCGCAAGGTTTGAAGCAATGATTTTGTCGATGAGACTAAATTCATTGCATTCAAAATATCTAATGATTTATGTTACAATGCACGATAAAGTATATCCGTAATTCCCATAATCTTGTGCATAAGATGTAATATGAATATGAAATCGAAGGACTTCATTGTCATTAAAGAACCACCAACTTCCCCATGAATTATATTTGAAGATCCTTCGTTAATCATACATTCAAACACACTAATGATAGCATCATACATATCTATCAGATTGTAAATGGATTCAAAATGTGAGCTCCAACGAGTAGTACCAACTCGATGCAAAGTATCCATCTGATTAACCCTTTTACCAGTCTCTCGTTCACCACTAGCTATCCCTCTTTCAATCTCAGTAGCTTGGGCAGATCGCAGTTTTGTATGACGCTTAGGAGAAGCACTAATAAGATTGACAATGAATGTCAATTTGGAAAAGAATTATCATATTGAAACCTCATCTTCAGCAGTTGCAACTAATGCAAGTTGTAAACGATGAGCAAAGCAATGAACATAGTATGCATACTCATAATCATTGCGGAACAAAGCTTGTAATTCATTAAATGCACCACGCATGTTTCTAGCACCATCATATCCCTGACCTCGTAAATCTCGAATGTGTAAATTGTGTCGAGTCAAAACTTTTGATATTTTCTTCTTAAGAGTTAAAGAAGTGGTATCTTTAACATGCACAATCTCAAAAAATCTCTCATGCAAAAAATCCTGAGCATCAACAAATCTCAGAACAATTGTCATCTGTTCTTTATTTGATGCATCATTTGCTTCATCAACCAAAATACAAAACTTGACATTTCCAACTTCTTCACGGATTTTTTCACTTACTTTAGTAGCTAGAATATGCAAAATATCTTTTTGGATCATAAGAGACGTATACTTTGCATTTATCTAAGACAACATCATTTATCTCAACATTCAACTTTGCCATCTAACTAATCATCTCAATTAGATTACCACGGTTATTACAGATTCATCATAATCTCTCAAGGCACATCCCTGTAAAGTAAGCCATTGAACACTATCAATGGTAGCCTTAAGACGCAATCGATTTCTCTTTATTTCTTCTGAACTTTGAGCATTCATGACTTTATCAATGTGCACTGATATATTCTTCAACGCCTTAACATTTCTCACAGCATTATTGTGTGTGGAAGTAGGACCTCCCATATGTGACAAGAAAACACATTTGACCTTATAATTCATTCTCTTCCAGCTACTAAAACCATCAATAGTAATGCAGGATGTAGAGGTTCACGACCTTGAAAAACAAAGCACGGAAAGTAAAATGCCGCATCTTTTGAGATAAAATACTCTAGCCATGAAATTTTTTTGTACCAACTTTCCTGAAATCTTCGATTTTGAACTCCAGTTTTAGTCCTTGGATATTCAACCAAGATAGGTTGATTTGGTCCCCACTTTATACAAGCACGTATAACTTCATCTTGATTATAAGCAGGATGTTTCCATATCGGAATACGCAATGCGGGATCTCGTTCAAGTTCATTCTCATCAAAAGGAATCCTTGGGATTTTTGTTTGAGGTTGAGGACCTTGAGGTTCAACAGCCGTAGGAATCGTAGGAACATCAACACTTGTTGATGTTTCTACTAGACTCAAAGGTTCAAGACTAGAATTTGATGTTTCTTCTCCACTTTTCTTTTTGAAGAACGAAAATTTTTTTTTTGCTCTTTTTCGTTCTTGATTTTCCATCCAATAAAGTAGAGATAGGGTTGAAAATTAAAGAAACAAATATCACCTAGATACCATTTTCATACTAAAGTACAAAGCAATGTCCAAGAGCAATAAGAACATTCTTAAAGAGAATCGTCAAGAGAACTTAACAAATTAAATTTAATTCACAAGGAAAGTTACAGGTATCCGTGTTTATAATTGTGCATTCGAGAATGAGTTAAAATCTGATGAAAATATCATTGCAATTTTTTATTTGTGTGTTTTTTTTTTTAAAGATCTTCCTTTAGCTTAGGGATATTGGGAATAATATAATTTGGGTAGTTAGGATTTGACCATGATTTTGGAGTAGACATCCAAATTCCAGAAGCTACGGTGTTTGATTGTTGGGTACTCAAATTAAGAAGGGCGTCTTATATTCATAACAATGGCAAGTGCTTTGAATGGTCACTCACATGTAATGGTCACTCATCTGTTCTCTTAATCATTTAGTCAACTTAAATATTACTAGTTTAAAAGTCTCTATTCGTTTGATCAACAGATTGCTTAGGGGATCTTAATGAAACACATATATGTGCCCTCACGGATTTAGATTTTATCAAATATATTTTTATTCAGTGATAAACCACGTACTCATAATAAAATCAACTGAACCTCAAAATATGTATGTAAATTTCTCATCGGTATAAAATAGATGATCTACCATCTAGAAGAAGCGATAGAAAGTATATAAGATGGTTGGCTCCTCACTCTCTCAGTGTTTCTGCAAGAATGATTTTCTCGGTTACACTATCACTAGAGTGTAGGGATCAACAACTAGTTTTCTCGGTTACACTATCACTAGAGTGGAGGTAATTAGGCAAACTAAGAAAGTACCAAAAATAAGGGCAACAATTAACTTTAAAACCTGTGTCTAGTAGTTGATTTGTGACTTAACAAATTAAATTAAATTTGTAAATTTGTGTCTAGTAGTTGATTTGGAAAATTTTGATTATGAGGAGGAAAATAAACTGTGGGTGGTTTTATGAAGATCTTTTTGAGGAGCTGAGCAAGTATGAAGAGATTGAAAGCTTGAATGTTTGTGACAATCTGGCTGACCACATGGTAAGTCTTTCTAAAAATCTCAATTCAGGCAACAAAAAAATCACCAATCTCAATTCAGGCAACCAAAAAAATCAGAGAAACACAACAATCAGAAACACTACACCAATTGAACACAAGAAAAAAGCGATTGAACAATACAAATAAACAATACACTAATTCTTGTTTTCAAGAAAATAGACATACTTAAGCACTAACAGCGATTGAACGCAAGAACCAAACCCTAAGAATCCAAATTTTATAGGAAAGTATCAATTAAAAACCCTAAGAAAAGAAACTACAAATAACAAAAGATTTCAGAAATCTTTAATCCACTCACCTTTCAAATGAAGAGCAGCCCCCGAATCGTTCTCTATTGCCACTAGTTTTTCAGGATCACCATCCAATCTCTGTTTTTGGGTTCAGCCCCACCTCTCCCACCACCATCTTTGTCGAGACTAGAGTCTAGAGAGAGAGATTTGATGGAAGGATTTGTAACACCCCGCATTTTATTTTATATATGTATATAGATATATAGTAAATAATTATTGTAAAAATGTGGATATGTGTAGTGAAGTGTGTTTGAATTTGGTAGATTAAAAAAGTAGAGATTTAAAATGTTAGTGAAAATAATAGTTGAAATTTAGTTTTAATAAGTAAAAATATGAAATTTTAGGTCCTAGAACTTGTATTAAATAGGTTTGGTGTAGAAATATGTGTTGGAGAGGTTTGGTATAGATTTGGTTGGCTTAGGAATGGATTAGAAATGAAAAATGGATGAAACAGACTGTGAACAGTGCACTGGCTGCAACTTCAAGCACGATTTTGACCTTGATGCAGTCAATATATCTCAAAACTCAAAACAAGAAAGTTGTATAGATATTTCTTAGAATTCCATATCATCTTGAATCATCTCAATCGAAGCTCAGATGAGAGAGTTATGTCCAGATAACGAAGTGATGTCAAAACAGTCCAATTAGCTTAAACAGTGCACTAGCGGCAACTTCAAGCCCGATTTAGACCTTGATGCAGTCAATATCTCTTAAAACTCAAAACATGAAAGTTGTAGATCTATTTCTTATAATTCCATATCATCTTGAATCATCTCAATCGGAGCTCTGATGAGAGAGTTATGCCCAGATAACGAAGTGATGTCGAAAGAGTCCAATTAGCTTCGTTTTGCATTTAACTTCTCCATTTGCATCCTAAATCAAAATATAAGAATAATGAGTATATTTAGGCTTCAAATAAGTATAAAAGGCTTTAATAAGCACCCTTTATCACCTTTTATTTACAAACAACGCAAAACTTCATTAATAGCCAGTTCGGATGGGTAAAATAAAAACTTTAGTGTTTTAGGTGTACGTTGACTTTGGTTTTGAGATAAATCATAAAAATAAATATTTTTAGGTTAAAATAACATTTAAAAATGAATCCAAAACGCCAAAAAATCTTAGGCTAGTCATATGGATCAAATTGGAGATTTTTAGTGACAAAACCGTAATTTAGGAGAAGACCAAAACAGTGCATGAACAGTGAATTTTGGGGCTGAGGTGTTTTAAATTCATTTTCATCCCATTTTCCTTCATTTCTTCCACTCCCCTCACACCCCCACACCTCTTGGAACCTAGAGAGCATTAGGGAGGAAGAAAGGAAGGGAAAAACAAGAGATTCAAGTGTGATTCAAGATCAAATATTCTTGTTCTTCACACCAAAGTTAAGGATTCAAGGTAGGGACTTTCTTCCTATTCTCTTTCATTGAGGCTAGGGCTACTATATATACATGTTTTAACTCTCATTAGTATGTATTTGTTATGAGTTTTTTACTTCTTGCTTTTCTTACAATTATTATCATGCTTTACATGAAGTTAGGGTTGATACCCAATTTTCTTGATTCCAAAAACCTAGATTTCAAGGGTAAATGATTCCCCCCTTGAGATCTTCCTTTATTGTTGATGTAGGAACCTTAGAACTTTGTATTGAGTGATAAATTAATATTGTGGTTGATCTCTTGTAATTTTCTTAAGTGGTTATTAAAAATGTCACATGCCAAATTTGAGAATTTTGTTAATACTTGAAAATTACTAGTTTATTGAGAATATGTTGGTTTCCTTATTGTATGGTTGTTGTGACGGACTTGAATTGCCCTCGAAAAATGTCGTAGAGTGTTAGAGGTTAGTCTATCCCAGTGGGGGTGATGTGGTTGCCTAACACTTGTAGTGAATTGTCATTTGGTAATGCAACCACTATCGTTCACTGGAATTCGAACAATGGTTTGTATACCTTTTCTGGGGAGGGATTCGTCACTGCCATTGGGTTGGTAGACGTCCTTTCTCGAAGTGATTGTGATGGGTGAACTAGGCACAGTCGTTGGGTACATTTCTGAGAAGCAATCAACGTACATGGCACGGGGATAAACCAATATACATAAGCATATGGGTTGAATTCCGTCATGGCCGGTGCATTGGTATGAGACAATGCAACGGCAGACACCCTTCCTAACTATTTGACAATGATTTATGATTGAGGAATGCATTTTACTATTTCAATTTGATTATCATTGTTGTTTAAAATTGAGATCTGTTTAAATGTCCCGGTTTTATTTTAAAAGCTATATATGTTATTTGTGAAATGAGGCCAACTTATTTTATAATTTTTCTAAACCTTATTTGAGTTTGGGAAGATTTTGCTACAGAGTTTTGTGCTTATCCCCTATAGTTAAACATTTTTCAGATTTAGTGCTAGAGGAGGATCTCGGAGTTGAAGAACCGAGGCATTGGGAGGTCCCACCCGAGGGGAATCTAGATGCCGAGGTGGACCTACAGAGTTATAATTTCCTATAGAGTTATAATTTTTTTTGTACTAGACTAGAGAATTTACTTTGAGATCATGTAAAGTCTAGTCTTTTTTTATTCCGCTGCAAGTGTATTTCATTTCTTTTGAGATATAGATGTCATAGTTGGCATATTCTTTTGATATTGTAGTCATGGCTTGACATATTATTTTGGGATGATATTATAAATATTTATGGATGACATATGGTGAATGAAAATTTATTCTATAATGGGTAAATAGACCCGATGTGGTCAATAGATATGCATATGTGGACCCTGTGCTGTCAATTATAGTATAATTGTACAAGTTGTGCTTTGGGTAGGGCTCCCCATACAAAGGAGACTCTGCCCGAATTTTGTTAAAATATTTATGGTTGATGAATGAAACTTTCTTATTGATGGATTTATTTAGTGCTCTCATGCAGCGAATGGTGTTTAGAATATAATGCGGTCTAAGGGGATTTTTGGGGCGTTACATGATTAGACCAAGAGCAGGAGCCACCTCCGCCTGTGTTGCGCCGTTGCTTGTCCGGAGATTTGGGAAAGGGACGCCTGAGAGAGGAGCTTTGCAGGTGGTTGGATGGAACTCGACGACTGATTTTGGGGAGGTTTTGTAGGTGGGCTGGGCTGGGTTAGTTGAGTTGGGTTGGGTTGGAAGGGATTTTTTTTTTTGGTAGGGATGAGCTAGTACTTAGTGGTAATTTTATTTTTTTTTACCCTGGGCTTCAGCCCACCTAAGCCTACTAGTAAATCGGCCCTTGCTAACAGCCAAACTATTAGGATTCCAACCCACCCAAAGTCTTCTGAGATTATGGCAAGAATAGTTCTCAAAGTATTTCCACTGTCTAACCACGCTATTTAGAATTAGATTCTTATTGACTGGCCTTACCTTAGTTTCTAGAATACCCACCATATTCAATTGTTGTTCAAAAATTAATTTCTTGACTTCTTCTTGTCTAGGGGTAGAATTTAATCCCATAACACTCCAGAATGCAATATTGATCATGAATATCATAAAGGTTTGTGCTTCTGGTGCTCAAGATCACCTTCATTAGCCAATAAAGGAATTTTATTCCTCTGTTTCTTATTTTTCTTATTGTTTTTCACAGCAACATATGTTTTCCTCTAGAAACATCAGAAGGAGATAATGAAGTTTGATTTCTATTATCAACTTCTTCTTCTATTAAAGAGACAAACTTATTAAGAGTAGATATTAACCCATTCTGAGAAGTTGAAGTAGTTTCAGACTCAATAATTGTAGAAGCCACATGATCTTGCAACAAGGAGTTAGAATGCACAATAGTAGAAACATGTTTCTCACCATTCATTAGCACTAATTCTGAGGTTACATTACTGGATTCAGGAATCTCCATCCTATTATTCTCTGGGATAACATGCTTTTGCTCTTGTAGACTAACAGTGACAGTAGAAATTATACCATTCCCTTTATCAACACTGATAGAGACATTATCCTGCTTAACTTTCCACTCAGGAAGAACTTTTGGGAATACTCTCTTAGGACAAGTAGCTTCCTAATGTCCAAAAATTTGGCACATATGACATATTTTTTGCCTTCCAAGGATATTCAACTTTAATTTCAATCACATCATTATTTCTCATATCCACATCAAAACTGTCAACCAAATGCAAATAAGCATCAAATTCAACACAAACCTTATCAAAGTGAACTCTCTCCTTAAAATTCCAAAGGGATGTTGTTAGAATATTTTAACTAAAAGAGTATTTTTTAAGTGTGGGAACTCAATCCCACATCGACAAAAAGTCCAAAGAAACTTGAGTATATATATAGGCTAGTTTTATTTAGTCTTTGAATTAAAGAGAGTCTTGGGACTCTCACGTGCGCAGGGGGAGGGACTAGCGGAGGAGATACGGATTTCTAAAATCTACGATCCACATGGTTGACCCTAGTCCACGACCCGGGTATTGGGTGCCCCTGGCTCGCCTAAAAAGAAATACAATACAGGCTAGTATTAAACCCACTTTATAATATTTGTTTAATTATTTTCTATCATTACTTCTATAATAAAATGGCAGTTGCTGAATACTAAAAGCCTCTAACGGCTAGTATTCCAACAGTCATATTTCTTATTAAATATAGAAGTAATTACAGATTATTAAAACTGGTATTCTCTGTATATATATATACACATATTTTCAGTAAAAAATATCAATCTCATATCAACCTTTCTGTATAAACTTCTGGGCAATATTCAAAGGTGTGTGTGAAGCTTCTGCTTCATTCGATTGTGCAGATCCGAGTGAAGCTACAGTCAATAGGCTGGGCTGTTGTATCTTGGGGACGACGCGTTGTTACCTTCTGCTCTGTGATAATTTCATAAAGGGGCGCGAATCGTCTTAAGAGAGCGACCTAGTCCGCGCCTCACCCTGCCGTTCACTTTATTCGAATTCAACTTTTTCCTACAATTTAAGACGATTCTCTGAACCCAATGGAGAATTCTGCGATAACCACTTCTACTGTCTCATCTGCTGGATCAAACGATCTTAACAAACCGTTTCGATTCAGTGGACAGTTCTTCAAAAGATGGGCAAAGAAAGTTCTGTTCTATCTCAAACTGATGAAGGTCGCATGGATTCTCACTTCAAAAAATTCAAACAAGGTGAACAAAGAAGGTATGACTGCAGAAGAGTTAGCTGAACATGAAAAGAATTTAGCACTATGGGAGACTGACGAAGATAATTGTCGCAATTATTTGCTCAATTGTCTTTCCGATGAGCTATATGATTATTATTCCAATTCCTATTCTTCTGCCAAGAAGATTTGGAAAGCTTTGGAGGCGAAGTATGACACAGAAGAAGCAGGGATGAAAAAATATGCTTGTAGCCGCTATTTTAAATTTCAGATGGTGGAAAATAAATCTGTAATTGCTCAAACACACGAGTTACAGATGATTGTTCACGAAATTGTGTCTGAAGGAATCAAGGTAGATGAACAGATGCAAGTTGCTGCAGTTATTGACAAATTGCCGGGTTCATGGAAGGAGTATCAAAAAGGACTTCGTCACAAGCAAACAGAGTTAAGTATGGTGAATCTAATGGCTCGGCTTCGAATTGAAGAAGAGGCCAGAAAACAAGACAAGACCAACGAAACTAACGGGAATCTTAATGGCAATGGCAATGGCAATGGCAATGGTAATGGAAACAACAATAAGGTACATTTTTTCACATCTAATGATAACACCTCTAAGGGTCAAAATAATAGAAACAGTGCCTATTTGAAGCCTAGAGGTAATAACATGAAAAAGTTTAATAGGGCTTCAAATAAAAATAATTTTCAAAAGATATGGAACCAAGCACCAAACCAAGGACCCCCTTCCAAACAAGTACCATATAATAAAAATAATCAGTCAAATAATGGTGCTTGTTTTGTTTCTGGAAAATCTGGCCATTTTGTAAAAGATTGTCGTTTTAGAAAACGGGGTCATGCTCCTCAAGCAAATGTGACCGAGGAACCTCTTGTGGCCATGATTTCTGAAGTTAATTTTATTGAGAATAGTGAAGGGTGGTGGGCAGATTCTGGAGCGTCCAGACATGTCTGTCATGATAGATCTTGGTTCAAGTCTTATTCTCCCGTTGAAAATGATAAAAAAGTGTTACTTGGTGATTCACATACTGTGAACGTTTTGGGCATGGGAGATGTCGAACTCAAATTTACCTCTAGCCGAGTTTTGACCCTAAGAGATGTTCTTCACACTCCTGAAATTAGAAAGAATTTAGTTTCTGGTTATCTTTTAAATAAGGCTGGTTTCAAACAAACCATAGAATCTGATCAGTATGTTTTGACCAAGAATGGGTCATTTGTTGGGAAAGGTTATGCTTGTGATGGTATGTTTAAGTTAAATGTTGAAATGAATAAAATTACTTCTTCCGTTTATATTGTTTCTTGTGTGAATATGTGGCATGCTCGTCTTTGTCATGTTAATAGCAAATATTTGAAAAATATGAGCCATGTAGGTTTATTGCCTAAGTTATACAATAATTTTGAAAAATGTGAATATTGTAGCATGACAAAAATAACAAAATAGCCTCATATCAAAGTAGAAAGAAATTCTGAATTATTAGAATTGATACATACGGACATATGTGAATTTGAAGGAATTTTGACTCGTGGTGGAAAAAGATATTTTATAACTTTCATCGATGATTTTTCAAAATACACTTATGTTTATCTTATGAAAAATAAAAGTGATGCTTTTGAAAAACTCACCATTTTTATTAAAGAAGTAGAAAATCGTTTTGATAGAAAAATTAAACGATTTAAAAGTGATAGAGGTAGAGAGTATGAATCACTTGGATTAATTGAACATATGCAGACTTTAGGAATAGTTCATGAAACTACACCACCATACTCTCCTCAATCTAATGGTGTAGCTGAACGTAAAAATAGAACTTTGATCAACTTAACCAATGCTATGTTAGCTAGTTCTAGTGCACCTAAAAATTTGTGGGGAGAAGCAGTCTTAACTGGAAATTATGTTATGAATAGAGTTCCTCGTAAACAAAATCTAGTTACTCCTTATGAATTATGGAGAAAAAGAAAGCCTAATTTGAGTTACATAAGAGTATGGGGTTGTTTAGCTTATGTTAGGATGACTGATCCTAAAATTCCTAAATTAGGAATAAGAGCATCTAGGTGTGTATTCATTGGATATGCACTAGCTAGTAAAGCATATAGATTTTTAGACCTAAAAAATAATGTGGTAATTGAATCACTAGATGCTATATTTCATGAAGATAAATTCCCTTTTAAACATAAAAATAGTGGGGGTGATGATAATATACCAAAGTCTATTGATATTCCTAGTTCATCATTGACAGAAAATAAAGAACAAAAAGACTATGAACCTAGGAGGAGTAAGAGGAGTCGAGTAGAAAAAGATTTTGGCTCAGATTACATTGTTTATAATGTAGAAGTGGATCCAACTAACTTATAAGAAGCTTTAACATCTCTCGATTCAGACTTATGGATAGAAGCTGTAAATGATGAATATGATTCACTCATAACAAACAAAACATGGAAATTGGTAGATTTACTTCCTGGTTGTAAAACTATAGGTTGCAAATGGGTGTTAAAGAAAAAGCTCAAATCTGATGGAACGATAGATAAGTATAAGGCGAGGTTGGTAGCTAAGGGTTTTAAACAAAAAGAAGATTTAGATTTCTTTGATACGTTTTCTCCTGTCTCTAGAATTACATCCATAAGATTGCTAATATCTATAGCTGTTATACATAATTTAGAAATACATCAAATGGATGTAAAAACAGCTTTTTTGAATGGTGATCTAGAGGAAGAAATTTATATGGACCAACCTGAAGGGTTTATTCAACAAGGTCATGAAAATAAAGTTTGTAAATTAATTAAATCTCTATATGGCCTTAAATCTCTATAAGACTAATGAGAGTGACAAATGTATTTACTTAAAGTCTGAAAATGGTGAACATACTATTATTTGTTTATATGTTGATGATCTTTTGATATTTGGCACTAGCTTAAATGTGATTGAGACTACCAAGACTTTGCTAAACATAAATTTTGACATGAAAGACTTGGGTCAAGCAAATGTGATTCTTGGTATGAAAATCACAAAGAGTGTAGATGGAATTATGCTTGATCAATCTCATTACATAGAAAAAGTATTGAAAAAATATAACTTTTTTGATTGTAAACCTGCTTGCACACCTTTTGATTCAAGCATTCATTTATTTCCAACAGAAAAAGAAAGTGATGTAATTAATCAAATAGAGTATGCAAGCATAATTGGTAGTCTTAGATATGCCACTGATTGTACTAGACCTGATATTGCCTATGCGGTAGGTGTACTTGGTAGATTTACTAGTAGACCAAGTATGGATCATTGGAATGCAATATACCGTCTTATGAGATATTTAAAAAGAACTATACATGTTGGTTTATTTTATAAGAATTATCCTGTTGTACTTGAAGGTTACTGTGATGCAGATTGGAACACCCTATCGGGTGATTCTATGTCCACTACAGGTTATGTTTTTATTTTAGGTGGTGGAGCCATAAGTTGGAAGTCTAAGAAGCAGCAGATTATTGCAAAGTCAACAATGGAAGCTGAATTGATTGCATTAGCTTCAGCTGGTGAGGAAGCTGGATGACTTCGTGATTTATTGTTTGATATACCTATGTGGGATAAACCAGTGCCACCTGTGTTAATCCATTGTGACAGCAATGCCGCAATAGGTAGAGTACGTAATAAGTACTATAATGGAAAATTCAGATCTGTGAGAAGAAAGCACAGTACTGTGAGATCATACCTAAATAATGGTGCGATCAATGTTGATTATGTGAGATCAACTGATAATCTTGCTGATCCGTTAACAAAAGCTCTAGCTAGGGAAAAGATCTGGAGTACATCGAGGGGGATTGGACTAAAGCCCATATCTGATTAAGTTACATATGAGGATACCCAACCTAAGGACTGGAGATCCCAAGAACTAGGTTAATGGGACAAACGAATCATAGAGTGACTTGGTTTGTGAGACATGTACCAATGAAATTCATATCATTGAAATTTTATATTCATTGTCCATCCCTATGGTGTAAAGTACATGTAATCTCGTAACGAAAAAAATTGGAGGATGAGATCAATATCTCTTAATGAGTTCTATAGCCCTTTTTGGGGTGGGATGTCTTAGTTACGAGTACATCCTTGATAGACTCACCTATGTGAGTGTGGAAGACGGGCCGCTTCCTATGAGAATTGGGCTAATTCTCTAGAGCACTCAAGAAACTGGGATAAAGCACAAGGCCGAAAAAGTGCTGGTTTTTTAAGTTTAATTTTGGACACCTTGAATATCATGTGTGTGATATGGTTCTACGTATCCTCAAGTAGTCATCGTTTAAAGGCTAAGTCCACTTTGACTCTAGTACGAGAACATTGAAGCACTAAGTAAAGGTTTAAAGGCATTGCCACTTTTATAATGCATGATATTCTATTTATTGTCCGGTTACTTATATAGTGTATCTTTTATTAAAATAAGTGGGGGATTGTTAGAATATTTTAACTAAAAGAGTATTTTTTAAGTGTGGGAACTCAATCCCACATCGACAAAAAGTCCAAAGAAACTTGAGTATATATATAGGCTAGTTTTATTTAGTCTTTGAATTAAAGAGAGTCTTGGGACTCTCACGTGCGCAGGAGGAGGGACTAGCGGAGGAGATACCAGCCTGCCATTTCTTCAATATTAAAGGTCTACCAGATAAAATCCATGGACCTGATTCTAACACTCTGGTACAAGCTTCAGTGAAGAGAAACGAAAGAAATAAAATCCTGTCATTTACCAGAATATCCTACACGTTATGAGAAATATAACTCACTGCAGTAAATGGCAGTTTCTTCTCAATGAAGTATCCTACAATACAGTTTTTCCATTCCTCACTCCCATTAATCGCAACCTCTTTGGGAGGAACAACAGCAATCCTTTCATTATCCATGTTTGGAGCAAAATATTGAGGATTCATTCTCTGATTCAGTACAGCAGGAGCTACATCTTCACTTTGATATTCTGAAATATTATAGTCTGTATTTTTGACATGATTGGAGTATGTTGATATTATTTAGCATATTAGTTCATTTATTTAGAATACTTGAACAATATTATTAAATAGTAGCATAAATCTTTTTGGGTAAAACGTGTTTAAATTTGTGCTTCAATCAATTATTCTTTTTGGGTGGAATAAAATAGTATTATTCCCTAAGAACAAATGGTATAATTGAGAAATTTTAATTAAATAATAATTAATTGAGTATTTATGACGTAATATGATTCTGATCATAGCGATGTTTCTTTTATACATTTATATTTGATTGGGTTTTATTTAATATAATAAAACAAATTTGAAAAATAAAATAATTGCCAAAATTTAATATACATGATTTAAGGGGAGGAAAAATATGTCAAAGAAATTTTTTTTTTTTAAAAAGTCAAAAAGTATATTAAGGCCAATAAGTATAATTTGGTGACTCTTTCACAATTATCTGCATTAATAATTTATTGGGCCTCAAAACTAGCCCACTGAAGCAAATAACCCTGATGCTTTCATATTTGGACTGTTCCATTTAGTTTGTAAATTGGGCTGCCTGCCTTCTGGATAAGACATTTAAGGCGGCCCAAAACTGGACCTTTCCAAACTAGTACTTTTCAAAGAACCTGAATCTAATTAGGTGTACCAATTTTCAAAGAACTTTTTTTTACATTCACCTGTATAATTTCCTTAATAAATGTTGGTTTTTCGACAAGTTTTGAATAACTTTCAGGCAATCAATCAATCCTACGTTTTCGGATAGAAAGTAGATCTCATTCAAAACTTTTGTCGAAGGTTCAATTCAAAAATGCTATCTCAAGTTAAAACATAAGAGTCGTAAAATGTTATGTATAATAATTAGCGATTGTTCCGTGCAATGCATGGAATTTAGAATATCACTCCACCTCCTACCACCAACTCTACTCTCACTCCACTCTAACATTATTAGACAATTATTTATTGTTGTGCTAAATTGACTTTGTTAAAAAAACTTAAATGTGAATTAGTTAGTTAACACGACGAAAAATTCAAATGTGCAGTAGTTATCAAAACAGTTAGAGGTAATTAA
>CM042196.1:23603660-23616590 GCA_023539305.1 Ilex asprella
AGTGGCATTTCGTGATCTAGCAGCGAAGAGGCTGGCACAAAGGGCTGCTAAGGAACAGTTGAGGCTCGAGAGGTTGTCGAGGAGCAGTTGAGGCTAGCACACGAGAAAGCTACACCCCTTGAGACTTAGCTTTTGGCGTCCCATGAGAAGGCTACCCAATTAGAGGCTAACAGATAGGCTACATGCGTGAGAATAGTAATAGAGATGCAAACGTCTCGTGAGAGGGCTGCTGGAGCAGAGACCGAGCTATAGATAGCTCAGGAGGTGGCTGTCGTGGCATAGGCTAACCTTCGAGTTACTCTCGAGAGAGCTACTAGGGCAGATGCTTACTCCGTTGAGATGGAGAAGAAGAGGGATGCTACTGAGAGAACCGTGACAGACGCCTTTATCGATGGTTATGAGGAACTTAACAGGAAGGTCTCAACAGCTTTTACTTCGTATGACTTTTCTGGCTTCGTCCCCTATTAGGCACCAGGGATTGATGATGAGAAAAAGAACTTTGAGGGAAGTGGATTGGGGGGTAATGAGTGATTGTCAAGAGTATTGTACTTTTATCCACGTGTTTCTCTTTTTATTGTTAGGTAATGCTCTATCTTTTGTAACTAGTTTATGAACTTCTATGAAATGAGAGACAATTTTTGAAAAAGACAAAGTCTTGTGAAATTTTATTTCATAATCTGAAGTATATAATAACGAAAAATTTATTAAAACAACAAGACATAGTTTAAATGGTGACTATTGACTTGTGTATCCACTGTCTTGCCCCCAGCTATTGGTAATATCTCTTCAGGTGCTTTACGTTCCATTGATGGGCCAGGACTTTTCCCTCAGGCTTTGAATTTTGTAGGTACGCCGTCTAACAAGTTCCGTGACCATGTTAGGTTCTTCCCAATTTGGGCCTAGCTTCCCTTCTTGAGAGTCTTTGGTAGATAAGATGACCTTTTTGAGGACTAGGTCCCTAGGCAAAAAGGAGCGAGACTTCACCCTCGAGTTAAATTACTTAGTCATGCGACGCTTATACTCTGCATGCCTGAGGATGACTATCTCCCTCTCTTCCTCAGCCAAGTCGAGGTTGATGTGAAAACGTTCTTCGTTAGTGGTAGAGTCATAGTATTGGACCCTAGGAGGGTGTACCCCAATCTCGACCGGTATGACTGCCTTTGTCCAATAGGCTAATGAGAAAGGAGTCTCACCCGTGGGGCTTCTTGGGGTTGTCTAGTAAGCCCATAATATTCTTGGGAGTTCGTCCACCCATCGGCCCTTCACACTCTCTAGTATGGTTTTCAGTTGCCGAGGACGGTTCTAACAGTGACCTTTGCCTGTCCGTTCGCATGGGGATGGGATAGGCTGGAGTGTGGCTGCTTGATCTGTAGGTCAGCGTAGAAGCTGTTAAGGAGTTTATTGTCAAACTACTTGGCGTTATTGCTTATAATTGCATGAGGTATTCCGAAGCGGCAGACTATGCTCCTCCAGATGAAGTCTTTCACCTTCTAGTATGTTATCCCAGCTAAGGCCTTGGCTTCTGCTCATTTAATGAAGCAGTTGATGGCTACCACCAAAAATTTGCATTGGCCCCAACTCATGGGTACAGGACCTAGGATGTCGATCCCCCACATGGAGAAGGGCCACGAGCTTTGGATGGTGGTGAGCTCTTTTGGTGGTTATCTAGGCACAGTTATGAAACACGGGCACTTGTCACACTTCCTCCTGAGCTTGCGGACATTTCTGATCATGCTAGGCCAGTAATAATCTTCTCTTATAGCCTTGTGAGCTAATGCACACCCTCTTAAGTGGTTTCCACATATCCCTTCATGGATCTCCCTCATGGGCGCCACGTCTCGTTGGCCTTTGTAACCATCACTACATTTGATAGCCAGTTTACGTAGGCTACCTCCATTACTGATCCATTTTCCAGTAGCTTTTCCACTTCTTTTTCCATGGCTTGGCCTCTCTCAGCACTTATAATCCTCAGCTTCTGGTGGACGGGTTTGTACCTGGGATCGACATTAAGCTAGTGGGAGTCCACTTCAGGGTTGATGCCTCTAGGTCTTCGTGAGACCAGGCGAAGACATACATGTTCCGTCTAAGGAAGTCTATCAGGTCGGACACTTGCTCTTGAAAAAGTGAGGAGCCAATACAGATTCTCCTCTCTGGAAGGATTTTGTCTAACTCTATTGGCTGAAGTTCTTCTATTGGTTCCTTTATCTCCAAGGTGTTGTCATCCCGAGGGTCCGATATTTCGAATTGGATGGTATCCTAGCCCTCATAAAGGCCACATAACATTCCTTTGCGTAGACCTGGTCTCTTCTAACTTCTTCGATTCCACTAAGGGTTGTGAGCGAAAGAGTAGATGGTAGGTGGACAGTACTGCACTTAGCATGTTGAGTGTAGGGCACCCAAGAATGATGTTGTAGACAGAGGGACAGTCTAGTAAAAGGAAGTTCACCATAACGGTGGAACTTCTTGGAGCTGTCCCTATTGTGACTAGCAGGGTGATGGAATCCATGAGATAAACCCTCTCCCCTAAGAAGCCAACAAAGGGAGTCTTGAAGGGTTGCAATCGCTCCCTGGCAAGATGGAGGCTATTAAAGGCTGGTGTGAATAGAATATCGGCTGAGCAGTCGTTGTCGACCATAATTCTCTTAATTAGTAATTGGCTACCATCATAGTTAAGACTAGAGGATCATCGTACGGGACTTGGATTCCCTCGAGGTCTCTGTCCAAGAAGGTGATGACCTCTTATTCCCCGTGTCTAGGTGTTTTCTTCGAGCAAGAGTCATGCGACTTTGCCTATTTGGCTTTCCTGGTGTGTGCTTTCCTAGTGGAGTTGGAGTCACCTCCTCCTCCTAACCCTATGGAGATCGTCTGGCTTTCCCCGAGGGGTTGTTGGCTCTCTCGGTCCTCCTGATTCCTACTATGGGATAGGGTCTGTCCTTGGCTAACAACATACTACCGTAACTGACCACGCTAAATAAGCTCCTCAATCTGACTCTTTAACTCGAAGCAATCGTCAATGTCATGGCCATGGTCGTGGTAGAAACGACAATATTTATTTGAATTCCTACGGTCAAGGCAGACTTCATCTTCCCTGGCCAGTGGAGCGTAGAGTCGTCCTATATCTGGAACATAATGTTTTTCCACCGAGGCATTGAGAGGTATAAAGGCCTGTCGTTCTCTTTGGGGTACGGGATTGAGGCAGTCCTGGACAGAGACTCTCTTTGTCCTCTTTCTCTTGTTCTCTGCCTCCCGCTTGTCATTGTGGATGTCCTTTCTTTTCTCCCCTCCTCGGGAGGATTCACCTCGTCGAACTTTGGTGACGTCCTCGACATTCATGTACTTTTCTGCCCTTGACAGTAACTCGAGCATGCTAGAGGGCGGCTTCTTCAGAACAGAGAACATAAAACAAGAGGATCACAAACCTGCAATAAAGGTGGTAGGGATGGCTTTACACATAATCTAATCAGAGAGCCTCCTCGTTAAAATGAGTGAGGTAGCTCATAAGACTTTCATCTCAGTCCTGCTTGTAGATGAGTACCGACTCTAGTGTCGGCGTCCCCCAATGAAGTGGAAGACAAAGGATTTGCTCAACTCCGCGAAGGAGAGGATAGAAAAGGGTTTGAGTTTCGCGAACTATTGTCGAGCGGATCCCTTTAAGGTGGTAGGGATGGCTTTACACATAATCTAATCAGACACGTTGTGGAGTTGCATGAGAGATTTATATATGTCGAGATGATCTAGGGAGTCCTTGGTGCCATTAAAGATCTCGATGGCAAGCATCTTGAACTTCGAGGGTAGGGTAATTGACAACATCCGCAATAAACGGAGTGTTAGTACGCCTATCAAATAATCCACCGTTTTTTGTGCCTCTACTTTGATGACGTTAAGGGCATTGCAAGCTGGTTAGGAACATCCTCTATTGGATCATTGTAGTAGCTTTCATGATTCGCATACTGGTTCTCCCCTTCATCCTCTTGCCCAAGATGGTCGATTGCGTGTGGAGCAAGTACATGAGGAGGGGGAACATGTGAGACGCCTGCGTGCAATGGGGGGACTCCATGACGAGGGGCGCCCTGGCGTTGGGTGCCACGGTGGAGAGCGCCTTGACCGCTGCCGCAAGCGAAAACGAAGCCTCCTCCTGACGGGCTAGGTTGTTGTCCTTTGGTTGTTGATTCATTAACCTGGTTATGATTGTAATGGATTTGAAAGAAAATAAAAAGGTAGTAAAAAACTCAGTCGTTTCCACAGACAGGGTCAAACTGATGATGCACAATCAACAGTCAAGTGTGTAATACAGAGTAATTAATGAACAATTAATAAAATAATTAATAGTAAAAGGCAAATACTGGATCAATATGCAGATGTATAGTGGTTCGATTAGGAAGACCTACTCCACTCCGAAAGCTGCAATGGTCGCTGGAGAACCTTTATTAATAAGTAGAGAGCTCGAGAAGAGGTATGGTAGCTATGAGAGAGATAACTATGTAGACGTGTATAAAAAGATGTCTCTCTCATGTAGAGAGAATTTACAATTTATAGACACAGAGTCTTAATTGAGACAGTGACTTGATGGGTAGGTTACTAGTTTATAGGAGAGAATAACTACAACTAAAGATATCCTTGATCTTTGAGGGTGGCTATCCTGATGATTACTCCTCATGTGCTCTAATATTTTTGAACTCCTTGAACTTTGGACTGAGTCGACTTCACGAGCTGGACTTGACTTACCTTTTAACTGATTTGGGCTTAATTGACTAATTAGACCTAACCCAATTGAATCTGGGCTCGTCAAAATTTACACCAAGTTTCACTGTATTATTGAAGAGATTCACTGCCGGAAATACAAGATAAACTTCGAGACTGGTTTTCCTATCTGTAAACGCTGTCAATTGTTGGTCAGTGCAACAGAGTCACTTTGTTCATCTTCACAAAAGGGCGATCCACAATCTTCTCTTACTAGCCAAGTGAAAGAAAATGATGGACAGGTACTCTTATCACATGATTCTTGCGAAAATGATGAACATGCATTGGTTTCTTAATTAAATTAGAAAATAATATTCTGCGATTTACAAAGCTAAAGACATAGCTAAAGATTTGGAACTGTTTCTCCTGACAAGCTTTGATTGAACCAAGTTGATTACACTGTAAAGTACACAGGGATTTACAGACAAAGAACACTGCAATAGAGCCTGACCTTGCCATGTTTGTTACAAAGAAATTACATCCAAATCAGCCATTAGGACTAAGACAGCACACGGTAAGCAGGCTTTCCAAAGCTCTCCATAAGCAGTAAAAGATCAGACATGTTCAACAAGGGTTCTGAACATTATACAAATCACCCATCAATGAGAGCATTCAGTCACACAGGTATCTTCAAGATCCTTCTTCAGAGCACGAATATGCGTTAACAATATCTGATGCTCGAATCCCAAGATTTATGTGCATCACCTGTAGTCAATTGCCGGTGGTGCCTGAAAAATACGCCTAAAGAACCACTGAAATGGTCTCAGGAACTCTGCTCTCTTCTTCCTCCAAAACCAAATGGCAGCGTTATACTGTTCGTTTCGTATCTTTCGAGTGGCAGCCCTCCAATCATACTTCTCCATTTCTTCGCGTGCAGCCTTGCCGATAATTTCTCTTAGTTCATGGTCACGCAAAAGAGGCACCAATTTGCTTAAGCAGTCATCAGCATCTCCAGGATTAAAAAGATAACCAGTTTTACCCTCTTGATCTTCAGGAATGATGTCTGGAATTCCTCCGGCACGAACACCCACCACGGGAAGCCCCGATGACATGGCCTCCAAAACAACAAGGCCAAGTGTCTCCGACTCTGAAGGCATAACAAAAACATCTCCACTGGCGTATGCCTGAGAAAGCTCCTCACCATGTAACATCCCTGTGAATACTGCAGGCATGCCAGAGAACATATTTTCCAGCTCCTCCCTGCAAGAAAGGAATTATACTCGGAACAAAATTATATATTTCTAACATATTTTACGGTGATTCTGTCAGAAGAGTTCAGGTGATTATCACTCTAGGTATGATGTTCTTTTAGAAATAAAGGTTGTAACAGATGATTGATCGATCACCCTGATCCCCACCTGTAACAACTGTCTGTATAACCCATCGTTTGCCCCAAATAAATCCAGAAAGATTTATGGAAATAAGCAGCTAATAAGTGTAATTGCAACTCACCTGTATGGCCCATCTCCAATGAAAGCAATTCGTGCTTCTGGGAGCCTATCCATGATCCTGTTTCAAAAATGCATTTCAAATGTCAAACTGCTACAGTTAACAAACACAAACTGACCCGAAAAAAAGAACAAAGTGTAAAAACGTGCAATTTAAAAAACTGAAGCAACCATTCCTGTGCTACATAGAACACAAAAATAGCATCCATGAATGATTATTAATGTAATGAAAAGAGGTACCCCACAAAATTCAATCTTCTGATGAACTCCAGAGTTGCATTATGTACCCATTCATATAACAAGCAAGAGAATTCCAAAGTTGAGAAAAATTGTAATGGGATAAGTGAGAAGATTGAAGTCACAATGACAAAGGCTTCAACAACTTGGGTACTGCAGTTACCTAAATTGTTAACTGGACATAGAGCTTACTCAGCTCAGCCTCTTATCAACTGAGTCATGCCAGCAAAGGGCTTAAAGGTGAGTTAAAAAATGGTCACTGAATCACAACTATCACCAAAGAGAGAGGAAGATCATGGGGGAGAAAACTAGGCAGTCGTTTCCAATATGTGCAAGCAATTGTTCTGAATTGGCATAGAAGAGCAATACCTTCTAAAGAATTCCAAACTCTTCTCAGCTCCCAATCGCCCAACATGGACTATCAATGGCCTCTCAGGCTCACCATTGCTGAATTGGGAAGGAGGTACATTAGCATTCAAAGATGAGTCATACTGCATGGCAATGACATTGAAATGGTGGGAGGCAGGTCCTACCTGAGTCTTAATCGCATTTCATGGGAGCGATAACGTGGGTGGAAACTTTCGGAATCCACGCCCTTATTCCAAAGACGAATTTTGTTAGCTGAAAATAAAACACCAAGAAAAATGCATATTGCACAGAAGTATAAAGTTTAGTGTTGTTATCATGTCAGTAAAGCTCAGCCGCAGAGAGTGATTCACTCAGTAGAGGATGCTTATTTTCACCTGCTGTCACCTTAGCCTCCACAAGCTCCTTCCCAAGGGCAGCTGATGGCACCAATGTAAGATCAGCTGCTCTGTGAAGAAATTCTGATATATATAATAAAGTGAAGAAAAAAAACACCTTAGAGAACTCACAAACATGAACCTTGAAATCCATAATTAATTTGGAGCAAGAAAGAACACCTCACATACTTATAACTAGCCACATTGGTTGGACCAGCCAACTAAAGGTATATCTTGGTATGTATCTGCAAGACAAGAATTCAGCTCAGCCCAAGACCGAATTGGAAATACTTCAGAAAAATATGGTTTCATAATGAGGCAGTAGCAAAACCTTATCAGGAAGATCAAGGAACTTACACTGGAACATGGGTATGATAAGACATCACAATAGGCACAGACAATAGTTTTGCAATGGCGAGTGCACCAAATACCTACGAAACAAAGGGAAACCGTGAACACTTCAACAAAAACAATTGGTTTTTTTCTTGGTATTCTTTTAAGAGTAATGAACAAAATATTTGATCAAGTAAAGAGAACGGGCAATCAAAAATCTTACCATAATGCCAGGAGATGATGCATGTATTATGTCAGGCTTAAATTGTGCAACCTCTGAGATTATTCTAGGGCTGAGTGCTAGGGAAAGAGGCACCTTTTGGTACAAGGGGCAGGGGAAGCTGCAAAAAAAAGTTCAGAAACATTAGGAGAAAGCAACATTTTTAGACCTCCTTGGCACTGACCAAAACAGTACCGGGCACACTATTTGAGAATTATATAGTTCAACCATCCCATTGGTTTGGAATCTTTGGATGAACCATGAAGATAAAAATTATAAGTAAAACTCTATAGGAAACTCAGTAAGTATAATCATCATACGTGATGCCATCAATTCATTCAATAAAAACTAAGAGATATGAGATCAAGAAGTTACAACCTCCGTGATCCAATCAATTTTGCTCCATAAAATTCCTGCGGCACTCCTTCATGTGTGGTCACAACCATCACCTACACCATTCATTTTCAAAAACCCAAACTGGTAGTCAATCATGTGCAGATATTTGTAGAAACTATGTACAAAAAACAGAACGTTAGACAATACAATTAAGACAATCAAAGGACTGCGGAGTGCATGAGCCTAAGACTAATAGTCAGGTGATTTACAAATCCTGAATCATTCTCCTTAGCTAATGTCAACATAGTCCAACTCAAGCATGTTATGGGCCATGAGACTAACTTAGGCTCCCATGACTAAAAATTTAGCTGCTAGCAGGCACCTCTAATTAACAAAATATACATGTGCTAAAAGATAAGAACTTTACCTCATCTCCCATTTCACGTAGATATTTAATAAAATTCTGGAACCGATTTTTATACCCAGAGACATAACTGCATGTTCAACAGAAAATCAATAGTTGTTAATCAACATATACTACGCTAAATAAGGAGGAAAGTATAAAATCATGATTTCAATGAAACTGCAACATGATTTTAAAATAATAGCAAAGTAAACTATACACAGTCATAAAAAAAGGGAAACAAAGGAAAAAAAATGGAACTTTCTAATGTGGAAGCACAACAATCTAAAGTGTAACCACCAAAGCTAGTCAAACAAAAATAAAGATGCAAACACACAAAGCACCAAATGGAGCCAATATACGCTGCTCAGTCTTGATAGATCTACGTCCAAGGATCCAAGATATCTGGAAAATGCCACTCCACCCCAAGATCAATGAACTCAACAGTCAAACCCACCTTCAAGATTCCAATTGGCTTGACAAGACAAGATTCTCATGCCAAAAACTATTGGTTTAATTTTTCTCACACAACACAAGTAATCATATCTATTAAGTAATTTTAAGCTTGAACTTATTAAGCACAAGTTTAATCCTTTGTAACTGTAGCATTGGCCAGGAATTAATCAGGTACTACCTCATATTTTTTAACTATATAACATTGGAAAAGAACGCGGAAAGAAGTGCGGAGTTCATGTGCTGTGAAGCAAGATAATAATTTCAAACACTAAAATAAATGTTGGCAACCAACAGCATTACAAGTGGTTACTGCTTATATTGAGTCTCTTAACTGACAAAATTATCTATTTCTCGTGCAATGCCATCTAATACCAAGAACAGCAATGAAAAATTCAAATTGAACTAAACCAGAAGATAAAAATAAAATAGGCATCCAAGAGGTGAAGTAACATAAGACAGTCTAGGTTGATGGCAGTACTATCATTTGTGACTTCATGTTACCGCAACACTTCAACAGAAAAGGTACATGGACATAAAAAAAACAGTGCATACATTCAATGCAACAATGCATGTCAAGGGAGCATGAGTTGAATAATGCAAATACTTGCAATTCGGGGGTGCTTCATGGAGCAAAATTAGATTTAGCTACTTCACAGTTACAAAAACACATATCCAAGCTGATGTCTGAAAGTAATTATAACTAGTTTGGTAATTGGTATATCCTGACAAACGGAATAGAAGGAAGCAGCAGGAAATATAAAAAGGAAAATATATCACAAAAGACATTGACATCCGTAGGCATGTCTTGCAGCGTCGCAGTAGAATGGTATCGGCCAGTACGTTGCAATTCGGTGATGACGACGACGATGAAGACTTGGCCGCATACCATCATGACGTTTCCGAGTCAACCATGAGTCGAGTAAGACTCAATCATTTACACAGACTATGCACCGTCCTCGGAATGGTAGTGTCGTGCTGGATATGACTTGTTTGAACAATGCACTCAATTAAACCCAAATCCAATATCTCAATGAGATTACGTCTAAAATTACGATATTCCAATGTCAGGTGTAGACAATCACAGATAAAAACCTCTGGTTTAATTATAAACTACATCAAGTGGAAGCTAACTATAAAGGTGGTTCAGTCATGGATAGTCCAACATGCCTGCAAACACATTGATATATGAGCCATGCGATGCCATTATTGGTGAAAGCTACGAATTTGCATAAACCACACAACAAAAAACAGCTGGCAGAGAACATGATCAAGCCGCTACAAAAAGATCAAAAGCTATTCAGAACATCCAGTTATTCAAAGTCATGCTATAGATACCCACCATGGTTGTTGTAAATAGAAGTTAATATATAAATAAACCGGTATAATTTCATTGAAATCCACCAAATAAAAGCTTAAATTTAACTTGCTTTAACTTCAACCTCACATCAGACTACCATGGTCACAGAAGGTTCAAAGTTCAACCTACCTTCAAAGTCAACTCATCAAGATCTAAATATCTCTAGTCTTATCCAATTAACGAAGCGACTACCCAATGGATACAGATTCAGTACACAATGTTTCCAGTAAAATTGTCGCAATACCCATCAAGAACCGAATCAGAGGACTTACGCAAACGGAGAGGGCTCAACAAAGAGAGCAATACGGCGAGGCTTTGAAACAATCTCAGATTCAAGCAAAGGGGGAGGATTTTCTTCGTCTTCATCCCTGTACTCTGTAATGGTCATCTTGCTAGCTGCAATAAAGGGTCTCTGTCCAAAGCGTATTTCTTTCACTTTGCAACAACTTTTGGGACCTTTTACTCTCCAAAGATCGAGTCTTTATGCAAATCAGACTACTGGGTTTTGTTGCTGAACTACAAACACAAGAAACTTTGATGAGGCGGTAGGGAAAGCGGAAGGGGAGGCGTACAAGTAAGGAGGAGAGAGAGTGGGATTTATAGTGAGAGAAGAAGTGGGCATAATCATGCGTGGTTTATGTTAAATATATGTGTGATGACTTGTAAGAGAGAGAGAGAGTTGGGTTTTGGGGTATCTGGAAATTGATTAATTCCAAGAGAAGTGTGTGCGTGTAGAGTTGGAGAAAACTGAAAAAGCATCCAATGGAACATGGAGGGGAGTCTTGAACGGATATTCTTTATTGGGCTGAAGCTTGTGGAATAATTGAAAGGGGTATATTGAAAGTATATGCTACCATTGATCTATTGGGATGAGAGGTTGGAGTGGTTTACTTCTACGGTGGGATCATTCTGATAGTTTTGCTGATATGAATTTGTTGGAAAATACATGAATCGGTGACCTTTAGTACCAGATTCGTCTTCGACGTTGACGTATTCATTCCACCTTTGCCTCTTATCTTCCCAGAAAGTGGTAGTAAATTCGTATAGGAAACTTATCAATTTGATATCTGATTTAAAATTCAAGTATGAGGGACGTTGCGGGTGAAATATAATCTCTCGTTGAATTGTTAACGGATCTCAATTAAGAGTGATGAACAATTCGAGTTATTCAAATTCGATTTAAATTCGCTCCGTTTGTTTATTATATATATTGAGTTTGGACAATTTTTTTAAATTTGTTTATAAATTCGGTTCATTTTGGCAAAATTCGACTCATTTTGACAAAATTTGACTTATTTATATATAAAATAGTCAAGTTATTTGAGTTCGTCTCAATTTAAGCTCGATTCGAACTCTCTTATTTAAAAAATAAGTTGAGTTTGAACATTTTTTAAAATTGGTTTTGAAAAACAAGCTCATCGAGCCCAGACACGGCCTAGTTTGTTCGACTTGTTTATCACCCTTATTCCAAATTAGCATTGGACCCATTTTCAATCTAATAATAGTGGTTAATTAAATTATTAAATTACGTCAAAATAACATTATTTCAGAAAAATATTCATTCGAGAGTCACTTCCATTACTAAGGTAACGCTAACAGTATCAACATCAACAAGAAGATGACACTACGTTACTATCAACAAGTGGTACAGTTGTGAGAATTTTTTTTTTCTCATTCTTTCCTCTTTTGTATTATTTACCGTGAATCCAAACAAGACTCACTGTATCTAAGTTGATCACTTATTAATACACTAATTATTGTATGTATCTGAAGGCACAATATAATAAAAAATAAAAAATAATAAATATATTTGTATTCATATTCAAAATTAAATCACAAACATAAAAAAAATAAATGAATTTAAGTATCAATTTTATAGCGTGAGTGAGAGGTGGTGGACGACAATGGCGAGTGGTAATGATCATGGTGACAGTGGCGATGAGGGCAGCGATGGTGGCGGTGGTGGTGGCGGTAGTGGTGATGGTGGTGGAGTAGTGGTGGTGGTGGTGGTGGTGGTAGAGGTAGTGATAGGACGATTTTAAATATTATTAATTTTTTTAAATACTTATAAGAAATAATTTTTAGAAGTACTTTTGAAAAATCACTTTCAAATACACTATTATGTGTTTATTTTTCCTATTTAGGGTGTTAATATTAACTGTTACATTAACTTTAAAATAAAATTTAAAGTGATCTCAACCGCGAATAACAAAAATTATTTTATTTATTTTTGAGATTTGAATTATAAATTACTTTATTCTATAGATATTAATTTATCAAAATAAAAAAAATGTTAAAAAATATTTGGATTCATTATAGGTGCTAGATCACTTATTTCACATATACACACATTTTGGTTATTGTATTGTGGGGCCCATCATATTTATATATTCATTTATTATTGACTAATAATCACAACGTATGTAAATAAATTTAAATAATATTTTTTATAGAAAATTTGAATTATATGAGTAATTAAATTAAAAAATAATTTACGTGCCTAATAATTAATTCCTATTTTAATTATTACTAAATTTAATTAATCATTTATTCTATAAGTTTTTGAATAACTAATTTGTCATTTATTTATGTATCTCTCTAATCCCTTTAGTGATATGTCTATCTAATTGTGATATTCTGGTATCCCACATCGGTTA
>CM042196.1:23617257-23636356 GCA_023539305.1 Ilex asprella
AAAAAAAAAATTGTATCAATGTGCAACTAAAACTAACATTAGTTTGCTACCTACAACTAAATTGATAAATTATACATAAATCCTCTCATGCTTGTCACTTCATTATTTGAACCCCTTCATATTTAGAATATTACTCCTACATTAAGATTGTCAATTTTTTCCGTTAACATGAACCCGAATCGAACCGAACCCGACACAAATCCGAAAATAACACAATTAATTGACACGAGTAAAAAATTGGCCAACTTAAAGTTCGACACGAATAACACAATTAATGGGTACGGTAGATAAAAAATAATTATTTAATGGGTATTACAGATAGAAAATAAAAATTTTATATTTTTTTAAATAATATTATATTAGTTGTTGTCAAATCAAGTAATTTTTTATTAATACGAATATTGACACGAACTAGACATGTATCGAAAGTGATACGACACGAAAATAACACGATCGAAAGTGACTCGACACGAAAATGATACTACACGACACAATTGACACCCCTATCCTACATCTCATGACATTTGTACACGTGTAACATTTAACCTCTTTTCATTGATATTTGTTAATATAACCATTAAAAATAATGATTTTATCCTAATAAAAAATTATAATTTCATATTACCCTTTATTTTGTAGGTCCGATATACTCTAAAGTTCAAAATCAAGCTTACCATTTGAATGTCCAATAGAATGTAGGTATTTATATAATATTTTTTATATCCAATGTAATATATCACTTAAATAGAATTATCTAAATGCCCAATTAGGGGGACGTTTTTAATCATATTACTATTTTTTTGTTGAGTGTGTTAGTGTTTGATGTTATTCTTTTTTTGTTGAATTTGTTACTGTTTGATGTTATTTTAATCATATATATAATAATTGCATGTTGTATTTTCTGTTACAAAAAATCATGTCGTTGAAAAAAAATAATTTTAATTTTAAAACGACGTCGTTTTAATTCATCAGAGTGCACATTTCATTTAATATATTCTGCGACCAAATATCATTTGTCGCCAAAAAAAATAATTTTAACTTTTTTTTTTGCGACAAATATGTATTGTCGCTAAGTATTATTATTTTTTTCTTATTTTTTGTAAATTTTTTCAATTTTTTGCGACCGAAAAATTATTTTGGCGACAATTTTTTTTGTCGCCCATAAAATTAACATTTAGTGCCAACATTGGCGCCAATTTTTTTTTGGAGGGAACGTTTTCGCAAAGACTATTGGCAATGACTACAAAAATTGGTCGCCAAAAATATCATAAAAAAATTTACCGCGACAAACATTTGAAATTGTCGCCGAAAATCACTTTTTTACAACAAATTTTATTGTTCGCCGCCAAAACTCGTTGCTAAAAAACAAATTTGTTGTAGTGAAAGTCGGTACCGTAGTCGGACCCCAAAACGTCAGAACCCACTCTCTCTAAATGACCATTTTTTAAAAGTTTTTATTATGAGGTTAGTAGTTACTCTAAAAAGAAATATAAATACGGAGTGTACGTAAATATAAATTCAGATTTTCTACAGTATAAATTAGGCTTATTTAAATTTTTAGCATGTAAACACTTATTGTTGTCTGCTTGGAAAAAAGAATAAATTGATTCACTTAGTTGAAGAGATGAAAATTTGAGTTTCTCCATTCAAATCAAACTTGTAAATGTTGACTCAAATTTGAGTAATTGTTCGAAATGGTCTAATCCAATCTTATTGAATCTTTTTTTTAGTTAAAAGAGTACTCTCGAGTGTATTGAGTTGGTTTTTCTTTTTCCAAAAATCTTCCGTCTCCCCGCCCACTCACTCACTCAATCACTCTCTCCGTCAAACTTCAAAGAATCTCTCACTGATGTTGCTCGATTTTCGCTTTTGGCCAACTCTCCGTCAGGACGATGGTTACTCAACCGCCTTGGCTTCCATTGGATTCACAGAGCTTTAAGGAAACCTCAGGTTTTGATACGCATAGAAACTCAACTATATACGCATGATATTTTACTCTTTTTTATATTTTTTGGAATTTAAAATTCTTTTTATTTTATTATATTGATGGAGAAGATAGCGCTGCTAAAAAAAATTTGTATCGTATCGTCATCCATAAATTTTGTAGATTTTTTTAATAAATTTTAAGGAATATTTACAACTTTTGAGAGTTATTTTCAACTTTAGAGAGTACTTATAACTTTTTTGGGGGCCATATACAACTTTTGGAGTTACCTTTAGTGATACCAAAAATTAGTTAAGATTAAGTTCGGAGTCCTCATTTTGGACATCTGAACTAAGATCACGTAGCTCATGATCACTAGTTTTGGGTGCACAAATCGATAATCTTGAGAAATTAGACCTTCATGTGTGCAATAACAATGACAATTTCCATATCTCAAAAGGTCACATCATGCCTAGGAAATATAACTGTAACAGTCAAATATTCTGGCACATGGGTCGCAACAACCTCAAGAGAAAGCACGCAGATTACGCTAGTAGGGCATTTGTTACGAAAGGATAACCAAGATCACGTAAGACAATTATGCAAGACAATTGTACACTATAAATAGGGTACAAATCCCTCACATTCATAATCAAGAAATCATCTGTGTATTTATACTGTGTAATCACCTTCCCCTCAATTATTAGAGAACTCCCCAAGAGCAACAAACTCCATTAGAGTTGACTAGCTAAGCTTCTGAACTAGTGAACCACTATAAATTCTCTGTCTATACATTTCATGTCATCTGATTGATTTGAAAACTCAATTCCCAAGAGTTTAAATGCTTTGACTGGACCTTATAATGACCCCCAAGCCTTCAAGTAATTCACCTCTGAGCTGCGCAAAATACACCATCAACCTTAATCATAAGAAAATATTGTAACTTAAACTATAAAAAATTATAATATGGCCTAAAAAGTAGTCCAATTTTTGAATCAACAAAAATAAGTACATTAATATACAAAAATTTACAATTTTATAATATAGTACCAATTTTTATTTTTTTTTGATATCATAGTTTTTTTTTGTTCAAATATCAGGGGTGTCTAGATCAAGTTACGCGTACTTCGATTAATCTCTTCTCTAGTCCGATCAAAAGCAAGCCATTCACACTAGATTAAGGTATTCATAAATGATAAATTTTTTTGAACTTGACCCCAAAAATTTATTAATATTTGAAATCAGGATATTTGAATTCATAATTTATTTCTATACCATTGAAGCTTACCCTTAGGGCATGTGTGTTTTGAGGATTCTGTGGAAGGCATTGAGAAATGTGTTCCTTACATTTCTAATACCCATGAAAATTAGTTCCGGTAATAGAAAGTATTTCAATCTTCTCTCATGTTTGTTAGTTCAATAGGTTTTATAGTGGATCCTACAAACAACTATCTATTCTATAACATCTTATATAATAAATATACAATTTTATCCTTAATATGATCCATTTCATTACTCTATTCCATGTGTATATACAAAAAAAAAAAATTGTAACAAAAAATAGAAAAAAAATTCGGTGACACTGTACGCTTAAACATAATATATGAAAAAAATTCAAAATAACTTTTTTTTAAAAAAAGGTGATACTGCACGCACAAACATAGTTTAAAAAAAATTAAAATCAGAATTAAAAAAAAAAACAGTGACATCGTACGTTTAAACATAATACAAGAAAAAAAATTCAAAATTAGAATTTTTTTAAAAAAATAATAAAATTAAAAAAAAAAACATTAGTTGTCAAAATCTCATACTAACATTAAAGACCAAATGGCAATTTAATAATTAATTACCCTAATACCATTGATGGCTAAAATCCAAAAAATAATACAACCTCTTAGGTGATATTATATAAGCCCATGTATATGAGTTTTGGTGAACTGTAACTAGCGGATAAATATTGCAACTTGAAAAATAGTGTCACACGAAAAAAAATAGACAAACAAGATATTTTTTCTACATACTCTACATACTATTTTTTCTAATCTTACCTCCATATCCCATCATTATCTTTCAAATAAAGATATCCTTGGGATTCTATCATAGTCTTTTAAATGTAAGGTAATAGTGGACATTTCATAATGAACCCGTCGATCGTGGACCCAACCACATGGTTCCACGTTTCTTAGCCCTCGTCATATCTGTGGTGCTTAATCACATCTATGATGAATCTATGATGTCGGTTGACGTTTCAAACATGACCTCCCATTCGGTGGGCCTTATTAGGTACGATGTAGGTTTTGTTTCCAACTAAGTTTTATAAATGGCAAGGTGCAATTATTTATGATGGATCATTTATGATTTCAACTCTTAAAAAAACTTATAAGTAGACTTAAAAAATTTCTAGCTTTTGCTATAGAAATGATTCAGTCCTATAGTCGTCTTTTTTATTTTAGTCATCTTTTAACTTTAAAATCAAATAAACAAAGAGAGGCCATGATGAAGAATTTGTTGATTTACCCAAAAAAATAAAACACCATAGCAAAGAATTAGATGTGAAATGATAAGAGATTCTATTCATAAAAGATTGGAAAACAACTTATATGTCTGACCTAAGAAAATATTATTTAAATTTAATTTATTGACTTTATATATCATAACTATTGAATTGAGAACGAGTCCCAACTAATAATAAGGTTTATTTTCAATCTAATAGCAAAATAAAATTAAGTTAAAAAATTTAATCTAAATAGCATTACCCTTTAAAAATTAAGCGTGGACATTTGATATGAGTTGTTTGGTAAATGGAAAAATAAATAATGACCCGTTCTCCTAATGAACCGTTCACCATGGACCCGACCATCTTGCATGGGTTGTATGTGAGGGTATCTTTCAACTTTATTCAAATTTAAATTTTAATAAAAGCAAGTTAAAAACAAGCTTCAATATTCTACTCAAACTCATATAAATGAAAGGGAATCTCATATTTTTTACTCAATATTTTTTTTTTGTTGAAAAAAATCAACTTGTGTATCCAATAAACAAGTATTGTGGTATTTTTTTATTGGGTGTAAGTCAAAGGCGGAGCCATCTTATCCCCAAGGGGCACATGCCCACTCTCAAATTTTTTTTTTCTTAAAATTATCTATATATATTTTAAGTACTTTATCAATATTTTAAATTGTGTCTGCCTTACTTTTTAGTCAAGACCAAAAAATACATGGTATATATATTCATGAATTTACTTATAATTTTAACATTTATTTTATTAATTATCCCAGACATGATAGAGAATACATTTGATTTCGCAATTAAATGAATGATAAAAAGCTAAGTGATAACATGATTGTGGATATAAAGAATAATAAAGTTAATGCAAGACTTTTAAAGTATGAAAATCCATCGGAGTCAGTTGTAAATGGTTTTGATTAGCCTTTGTTTCGTAAAAAGATATAATTTTTTTGTCATTTATATCTACTATGCTTACCAATTTTAGTCTTTTGAGTTTAATGAACTCTTAAGTATTAAATAAGATGTAATTAAATATAAATGCATTAATTTTTATCAATTGCAAGAAAAAAAATTAAACTTTTTAAAATATTTAGTGTCCATCTAAAAACGATTTTCTAACTCCGCCCTGTATGTGCTACATGACACTTCCACCTGGTACTTTATAAGCACTAAATATTTTCTCCAATAAATAAAACTCTGTATTAAACTATATATAAGGCCCAAGAGTAGGAGTGTCTCTCTTGCTATCGATTGATTTTGAGTTTTTTGTTTCATGAACATGGTACTAGAAAATTGAGAAAATAATTGTGATGGTCTTAGCTGGGCCTAGTAAGTGGGTTTGGGTTTGGGCTTAGATTTGGGTTTGAGTGTGTTTAGTGTTAACCAAGTTAACGAAATGAGTTTCGTTCAGATCGTAAGACAGTAGACTCGTCAGACACGTAAAAAAAAAAAAATCAATTCGAACTTAGTCATATACAATGTATACAAGAAATGACGTTTTGACAGAACCTGCTTATGAACAATTATAAATAGAGCGAATTTGAATTGAATTTTTTTTTTTAGGAAGTTTAGAGGGGAGGGGGGAGGGGGCTTGAACCATTGACCTCAAGAAAACAAAACTTTCACAATGTAAGAATTACCATTTAAATTGAATAGATTTTGATACAATACATTTTTCATAATTTAAATTGACGGCACAATATATCATGAGTCATTTGAAATTAATTATATAATAAACGTATGGAAATTTTAAAAAATACATATTAATTCTTTATTCTAACATTTATTCATATTTAATACAAATAAAAAAACCTTAGATCTATAGTGAAAATTACGGGTTACCTCTTGAAGCGTGCTTTTAACAATTTTCAAGTTTTCTTAAAACTTTAGCTCTTCAAATTTGAATTTGTTCTTTACCCCAAGAATCACAATTATTTGGCATCTATCAGTATCCATACGAACAGATAAACTTGAAGGATCTATCTCAACCTTTGATAAACTAGTAAAGAGAGAATAAAAGGGTGGTTCTTTTTGTGCCTAGCAAGAGAGAGTTGTTATCTCATATATCTACCTCTTATATGAAGGTATTTATAGAGTCTTAGAAGACTCTAATCCTAGTTTCGGTCTATTTGAAATTGTCTCATAATTATATATAACCTTTTTATTAACTATTAATAGTAATAAAGTCCCTAATTAAGGTGGTACTATTGACATAAAGAAAACAAAACTTTTACAAATATAAGAAGTACCATTTGAATTGAATAGATTTTGATACAATACATTTTTCATAATTTAAATTGACGGCACGATATATCATGAGTCATTTGAAATTAATTATATAATAAACGTAGCAAAATTTTAAAAAATAAATATTAATTCTTTATTCTAACATTTATTCATATTTAATACAAATAAAAAAACCTTAGATCTATAGTGAAAATTACGGGTTACCTCTTGAAGCGTGCATTTAACAATTTTCAAGTTTTTTTAAAACTTTAGCTCTTCAAATTTGAATTTGATCTTTACCCCAAGAATCACAATTATTTGGCATCTATCATTATCCATAGGAATTGATAAATATGAAGGATCTACCTCAACCTTTGAGAAACTAGTAAAGAGAGAATAAGGGAGTGGTTCTTCTTATGCCTAGCAAGAGAGAGTTGTTATCTCATATATTTACCTCTTACATGAAGATATTTATAGAGTCTTAGAAGACTCTAATCCTAGTTTGGGTCTATTTGAAATTATATCATAATTATATATAACCCTTTTATTAACCATTAATAGTAATAAAGTCCCTAATTAAGGTGGTGTTTGATAAAACTCAAAGTTGAAATCTGAAAACTGAAACCTGAAAGCTAGAAGTTGAATACTAAATTTGTGGACTGTTTGGTATTCACTAAAATTTATGTAACGAATTAAACTAAATTGTTTAATAACTACACAGAGCTGACGTTTGAAAATAAATTAATTTTCAGTTTTTCCCTTCTACTCTTTAATTTAAAAATATTTATAAAATATATTTTTATCTAATATAAAAAGAAAATATATCAAATCAATTTAATTTATAACATAAATTACAATCACTATTATCATATTGTTGCCTACATTTAACAAACATGATAATAAAACTAATTTAAGTTATCAAATGAACTTAATTAATTAGCACCATTACTAGAAGTCATCCGTACATAACAATTTTTTAACAAAATATCAGGTTATATGGTGTTATTTAACATTGTACAATTATTATTGTGACCTACCAAAATATTTAACATAATACAAAAAAAAATTGATGATTACAAGAATTGAAGAACACAAGACAATTAACCAATAACCAAAAAAAAATATAACATCAACAAATAAATAATCAAATCACAATAAGTGAAACAAATTAAATAACATAATAAATGAGCATTAACATCTGATCAAAAATTAATATCTGAATAACACAAAAAGTGAATAATAACATCTGATTAAACTTTGATTTGAAAAAAAAAAAGAACAACAAATAAATAACCGAATCACAATAAGTGAAAAATGACAAATTAAATAACATAACAAGTGAAAAATAATATTTGACCATAAAAATAAGGAAAATTTGGAGGTCAGTCCCCTCATATGGACTTAAGTCCGTCAAGTAAACTTATTTGTTATGAAATCCGTTTTTTGTCAATTTTACTAAACTATATCTTCCCTTTAGAAGTGAAGTAAAAATTAAAATTAAAAACTCCTAAATTATAGGAGTTTTACTAACATTAAAAATTTTCTCTCTCATATCTATCCAAAAAATAGTAACATTCAAATACAAAAAAAAAAAGTTATCATTTCAACACAAAAAATAATACAATTTAAATACAAAAAAATAGTAACATTTAAACGTGAAAAAATAGTAACATTCAATATTAATATTTTAAAAAATAACAATAGTAACATATTCAACAAAAATAGTAACATACTTAACAAAAATATTAACATACTTAACAACAAAAAAAAAAAAATATGGAACATTGAACAAAATTGAAAATAAAAATAGTAACATTCAAACCCATAATTAGAGGAAGAAGCCTTAAATTCTTCAGCATCCAAAAAGGTTACACTGAAAAAATAATAACATGATTAATAAAAAATAGTAACTTAAAAAAAATAGTAACATGATCAACAAAAAATGTAGTAACATGAAACTTTGAAAAATTTTGGGGATTATTCATCAAAAAAATAAAAATAAAATAGCAAACAAAGAGTGTCAACCCTTAGGCATTTTGATTGGATTCAACTAGTTCTGAGAGACAGTGATATTTGGTGTTGCATTATTGTATGATGAAACTGCAATATTATTTTAGTGGTTGTTTGAGACATTCTTACAAGCAATGTCTGGGAAGAAGTCTGTTACCATTTTCACTAACCAAGATTAAGCAAAAGCTATAACTATAGTGATGCCAGAGACATATCATGGATTATGTTGTTGGCACATTTTCCCAAAATATTTTAAAGCATTTAGGAAACATATATAAGGATGGTTCAAAATTTTCAACCCAATTTAAAGAGTGTATGTATGGATACAAGGAAGAGCATGAATTAGTTAATGCTTGAAAATTGTTGCTTGATGAGTATGATTTGCACGATAACAATTTGATTAATTCAACTTGGGCACTAAAAGAGAAATAAACACGTGTATATGAAGCGGATTTTCACAATAGGTATGAGGAGCACTCAGCTAAGTGAGAGCTTGAACTTAGCATTGCAAAAGTACTTAAAGCCAGATCATCATATTGTTCATTTTTTTACTCATTTTGACAGGATTCTAAATGATAAGAGATATAAAGAGACAGAGAAGGAATATCAAGTTAGCCAAAAGTTGCCTGGAAAGAAGTTGAAAAAAGTTCCTATGTTGGTGCAAGCAGCGCAATGTTATACTCCTCATGTTTTTTATTTATTTCAAGATGAAAATGATGTATTCCAGTGTGCTATTGTGAATCCTTGTAATGTGTTCGATGGATGTCATCAATTTGTGGTGGAATTGTATGATGAAGAGAGAAAGTACATGGTGCTGATCATTGTCAATGAGTAAATCATTTTTTGTAGCTATCGAAAATTTGAAATGATTGGGATATTATGTGGTCATCCACTTAAAGTGCTAAACACAATGAACACTAAACAAATTCCTAACCAATACATATTATAGAGATGGAGGCGAGATGCAAGAAAGTGGTCAAGTCCTTATTCCAATGCCAAACTAAATGAGGAAGATCCCAAGTTGATGGCAACATCACGTTACAGACAGCTATGTCTTAGAATGATACATTTAGTAGCTCGTTGTTCTAACCTTAAGTTTGTACACCAGTTGGTGAACTGCGATATTGATGAGTTGTTCAAACAAGTTGATTTTATGCATGCATCACTTGGTGGTGAAGAGGATAATGATGGTAATGGAGTAGAAAATCTCTCTCTCTATCTATCTATCTATCTATCTAAAGGAGTAGAAAATGTTGACCCTAACATTCTGGCTTGAAGAGAAAAGATGGTGATTACAGAGGTTGAGGTCGATTAAAGCCTTGACATGTGAAGCCAAAGAAAGGAAAACTTGAACTTCCTATAGGTCTAAGGTATTACAACCCCAACATTATGGTTATGATATTTTGGATTCTTATTTTTTCTTAATTGTATCTACGTCTTTGAATACTTGTTTTGAAGTTGTCTCAAACAGATGAGTAAAATTTACATATGAATGGATTTGCTTACTCATAGGCATCAACTTGTAGTCACTCAAATCGATTCTCAAGCATGTCTTCTCAAGCATCAAATTCTCAAACATCAATTGGTTCATAAAATGCTCGGGTAGATGTTGAATCATGCTTTTTGGACAATGTCGTTGATTATTCTAATGAGGAGAATCGAGGTGGATAATGAAACAAAGAAGTTGAGCGTTCAATGTGTAGTAGTTATATTGGAAAAGTGCAATTTTTGTTATGTAAGATTCTTAGTGTTCAATGCGTAGTTATCTTGGACAAGTACAATTTTTGTTATGTAAGATTCATGGTGTTCAATGTGTAGTTGTTATCTTGGACAAGTACAATTTTTGTTATGTAAGATTCATGGTGTTCAAACAACCAATACACATTCATTCCTATCCTGGACCATCTTCAATAAATACACCAAAGCACCATGTTCAATCAACCAATACACATTCACTCATGCCATGAACCATCTTCAACCAATACACCAATACATCAATACATCATTTTCAATCAACCAATGCACATTCATTCTTTTGCAACTTATTACAAACTAGTTCCATAAAGCAAAACCAACCATTTTCATACATCATCATCAACTTGTTACAAATAAGTTACATCATTTTAGCATTACAATTAAAACCAACACTAGTAAAATAAATCATGATAGCAATATGTTTCCAAATAGTAGCAACTTGAGACGTTGAAGTTAGCTTTCATTTGTAACTTATTCAACTCTTCATGCTTCATTAGCTTCAGCTCATCGTACTTCATTAGCGTCATTCACTTCAACTCATCATACTTCATTAGCGCCATTCGCTTCAACTCATCGTACTTCATTAGCTTCTACCATGCAAATAAGCCGCATTCACCAATTGACCAATTGTAATATAGCTTTCCTGGATTATCTTTCAATTTTGAAATTTCTATAGTTTCTCGTTGCCCACATCCACATCTCTTTTTACGAGAAAATAGACCTTGCTCTTGTGCTTGATTATGCCGTTCTTTGACACTACAAACAAAAAATTAAAATGAGTATAAATTGTTACCAAAAATCCCAGTAGTACATGAGTTTTGGGAAGATAAGTTACATGTCTTTATACAAGTTTCCCATTGAATAAGTAAGCAGATTTCAAAAATTAATGAAAAAAGAACAATCTTATGAGATCTAAGTTAAATGAAGCATAAATTAATAACATGTTGAAGCAATCCAAAAATTCTTATTTACTATGTATTCATAAAATTCAGTCATTCAGTAGCCAAAGCAATGTCTAGGCAATGTTGAAATCTAGTTGAAGTAAAATTTTACTGGAGTCCTCGGCCATCGGGGAAGTAGCCGACACTGTTTGACTTCGAAGAACCAGTTGATGGTTTAACGATCAGCAGAGCAAGAAAGGCTTTTCAAAAAGAGTCCAAATAACAGAATATTTTGGCATTTGAATTTACCAATATAATCACTCATGAAAAAGGTTTAGGTTATATATATATATATATTAAAAAATTATAGATTGAAACAATGAATTACAAGAATCAAAGAATGACATTCTGAAATTTACGTTCAGTGGCTTTAATCCTTCAAAAAGCCTACAAAAACGTCTTCATTACTGCCATGCAATTCTGCCCAAAAAATGATGCTTGCAGCAATTCGCAACAACAGAGAGTAAACCAACGCCTACAACCTCCAATATGCACTTCATACAAAACCCAAAACAGTAGCAAAGCCTCCGAGACAGTTCTAATAGCCACCATCATTCACCCCTTAATGAGAAAGAACCAAAGAATGTAATCACTCATTTAGGTTATATAATCAAATTTTGAGGAACGATTACTCAAAAATAATCTCGAATTTCAAAACTTACATTGATGTTAGTGCTTTGATTTGGGGGATTGATTGCTCAAAGATAATCGTGGTCAACGAATTATTCAAAAACAGCTCTGCTTTGAGCATGTATCGTAGCGAGGAAGATGAATAAGTCAACTGTTCTTGGTTGAAGAAGCTGCATAGCCAGTTCTTGGTTGTCAATTTTGGAGAAAATTGTTTGTTTTGCACAGGTGGGAGCCGACATCGCAATGGGCTGAAATGGGCTCAATTTGGAAGACATTGTTTGTCTTTGTTGGCTACTGGATATTTGGCCAAATGACGTCGTTGCTCTTAACATCACATCTTGCTGTTAGACTTCAACTGCAGAGGAACTCCACCCCAATTTTTGGAGTTATATTTGATGATACCAAAAATTAGTTCATGTTAAGCTCGGAGTACTCAGTTCGAACATCTGAGCTCAGACCACATAGCTCACGATCACTAGTTTGGGGTGCACAGATTGATAATCTTCAACAGCGACCCCCGTGCACGCGGTGACTACGATAATTAGCACCTTTCAGGAGGTCACATCACGCCTATAGAATATAATCGTAACGACCAAACATTCTGGCACATGGGTCACAAAAGCCTCAAGGGAAAGTATGTAGATTACGCTAAGAGGGCATTGGTTACAGAAGAATCACAAAGATCACACAAGACAATTACGCAAGTCAACTATACACCATAAATAGGGGACAAATCCCTCACATTAGTAATCAAGAAATCATCTATGTATTTATTTTGTGTAATCACTTTCTCCTCAATTAATATAGGGCCCTCAGACTCCATTAAAGTTGATTAGCCAAGTTTTCAAGTTGCTAAATCACTATAAATTCTTTGTCATCTGATTGTTTTAATAACTCAATTCCCACGAGTCTAGAAGCTCTAGCTGAACCTTCCAGTGACCCCAAGGCTTTAAGAAGCTCACCTCTGTTCAGGTGCGTAAAACATACCATCAACCTTAATAATAAGAAAAAGTTATAACTTAAACTATAAAAATTATAATATGACCTAAAAAGTTATACATTTTTTTAATAAACAAAAATAAGTATATTAACCTACAAAAATTTTACAATTTTATAATACAGTACCAATTTTTTTTTTTGATACCTTAGTCTTTTAAATGTAAGGTAATTGTGGACATTTTTTAATTGACCCCATCGATCGTGGACCCAACCTTTTCACATGGTTGCACACTTCTTAGCCCTCAGTCATGGTGCTTAATCAAATCTATGATGGCGGCTGACGTTCAAACATTACCTCACATTTGATGGGTCTTATTCGGTACGACGTAGGTTTTGTTTCAAGCTTAGTTTTATAAATGACAAGTTGCAATTACTTACGCTCGATTATTATTTTTTAGAAAAAAATTTAGTCACACATTTTCTAGTTTATTATTTTTTTGAAGACATCCTCTCTATTATTAAAAATATTATTTACACTATTTCTAGTTAATATTTAAACATCACTGACATCCTCAACCACTAAATCACCATTTCTAATAAAAAAATATTCATATAAAATACAAAAAATGCTCCTATATAAACCCCAAATAATATTTTTACATAAATTTTATTAAAATTTGAACCGATTAAAATTTATTTTTCTATATATTAAAATTCGAGTTAATTAAAATTTATTTTTCTACATATTAAAATATGAGTTGATTAAAATTCGATTCGAGCTGATTAAATTTTTTTTCTTACGTATTAAAATTCGAGTCTATTAAAATTTCTTTTTTATGCATTAAAATTCGAGTCAATTTGAGCTCTACCCGAAGCGCCAATTAAAATTTGTTTTCGAGTCGATTAAATTTATATTTTTTACCTTATTAAAATTAATTTTAATTTGAGTCAATTAATTTCAATTTGAGTCAATTAAAATTTATATTTTTTTATGTATTAAAATTTTGGTTGATTAAAATTTCATTTGAGTCAATTAAAAATAATTTTTAATTGGATCAAATAGAAATTTAACCAGCTCAAATTTCAATACATAACAAATATAATTTTTAATCGACTTGAATTTCAATACGTAAAACTAAATTTTAAATCAAATTTTAATTAACCCGAATTTTAATATGTAAAAAAAGTTAGAAAATAGAGGGGCTCTAACTGAAAATATACTTATCTAGAGGGGGAGTGGATGAAGTTTGTTCTCAAATATATCATGAACAATTTAGTAAAATTGTATTCTAGTTAATATTTTTAATTTAATAGGGGTTGTCAGTGAAAATTCAAAAAATAGAGGGGATGTCCTTAAAGATATGGTAAATTAGACGAGGTGTGGTTGAAATTTTTCCTATTTTTTAAGTTATGATTTCGACTTTTAAAAAAACTTATAAGGACATCTTCAATCCTTACTCAAATTTAAACTCAAAATTTGAGTAAAAAAATTTTAAAAAACTTGCTCCAATCTTTGACTTAAACTTATACTAAATCAAGGAAACTTATTTTTTTACTCAAATCTAGGGAGACTCAAATCTTTACTCAAATTTTTAATTGTGAGATTTCACCATCTTTTAAAGATCTAATGGTCATCCTTACTCCCTTTTAAATATGGGTTTGCCCTCGTTTAAATTTATGTCTCTCCTTCTTTAAATTTGAGTTTGTCAATTTGAGTCTTTTATATCAAATCAAACTTTTTATTCAAATGTTAATTTAAATTTGAGTATAAATTTGAGTCATAGTTGAAAATGTTATAAGTAGACTTAAAAAATTGATTATTTTGGAAGTCGGTACACTAAATTAGACATAATTATAAAAAAAATACACAAACAAATATGTTGTAAAAAGTACGTTGTTGAGATACAAAGATTTAACTACCCATTTTGTAAAATTTACTTTCCTAAAAATGATTTTAGGAATATATCTTAAAACTAATTAGGTACACAGTGATAAGGGTTAACAGTTGAATTTTAGGAACATTACTTTCCTAAAAACAGTTTTAAGAATTTATCTTAAAATTAATTAAGTACACAATGATAAGGCTTAACGACTGAATTTTAGGAACATTTATTTGCGAAAAACTTCATCTTCGAAAAACGGTTATTGCTTTTTTTTCCTATCAAAAAACTGTTTCATCTTTCTTGGCGTGAAGCCCTAAATCGTTTCCTGAACATTAACAAGGTTTCGTCTTCGAAAGGAAAATCCTATTGGATTGCCATTGTAGATGTAAGTTCGCCTATGTTTCTCGCATAGTGTAACAAAGACAGTATAACACTGTAACACATATAGTGTTCATTAGTTTTGTGGATGTGGTAAAAAATTCAAAACAGAACTGGACTGTTACAATAAAGTTATATACAAATATACGTTTGACAAAATGTAATAGTACAATGTTTGGTGTAAGTAAATTTTCACCCTGTTATTGTTACACTGTAAATGTATATACATGAAGAACTTCGGTTACGGTGTTCGCATATAAAAAAAATAGTATAATTACCTTTAAAATGACAGACATAAACCTAATGAAATCATGAATTCAAATCTTAAAATTGCTTAGATTGAATGATAAGGATGAAATAATGTTTTAGACTCGCATTGATGCCGCTATCCTAATCAAAAGATAGGAGAGCACCTCTTCTCACGTAGTTACGGGGTCATTTTTTCAAATTCCTTCAACATGGTTCCCTCAAGTGCCCTAGAATACTCTATTTGTTCACCTATGTTGGTGTGGGGTACGGTCAGTACACCGGGAGGATCTCTCTCCCAATTCAAAATTTTTTCTTGGAAGTTTCAACCTTTTGACTATGACAACAGTCACAACTATAAATTGACTTGCAACAATGGCAAAGCGGTATGCTCTGCTCTCTCGCGACCCTTACTCTATTCAAAAGACTAAAGACTCCAATTGAAGATTCTAGGTTGCCAAATTTCGGTGAGAGTTTCACCTTTTGAAGCACCAGTCCCGTAGGGTGATCAATTGAGTTATACCGTGACTCAAAAACTTGCAAATAATGCAAATGGATTAAAGTGAATAGCTAAGGAGCCCCACTTAATGAGGTCTAGCCTTCAAACCCCATTTGTTACAAAAAAAGGAGTTTTTTTGTTCCAAGTATAAAAGCTTGTTTACCCTTTTTTGCCTCTTCTCTCTCAATTGTCTCTCTCGTGACGCCAACGACGATCGTTACCAAGCGAAGGAGCAGCCAGCACTCCATCTCCATCACAATTGGGTTTAAAGGTCAGATTTCACTCATTCCATCTCCATCTCTCTCTATAACTCATCTCTATGGAATCCAATATATAGCCCAAGATATATGTATATAATAATATATATGTATATATATATATATTCAAATATTGCCCTAGATCTATGTATATATTGTTATTTTTTTTTTTTGAAAAACACCAAAAAATCCTAACAGTCAGACCAACTCAACTCCTTAAAAGGAGAAGAGTTGATTGACACTATATACACACACACCCCAAGACTTATCTGATGTGGGAAGTCTCAGCCCCCTTATATATGTGCGTGTGTTCGATGGGTTTATGTGTTTGAGCGTGTGTGTATATATTTTTGTATGTGTGTCCATCAATGTGTGTGTGTGTATATGAAGTATTTTTCTTTCTCTCATCTTCTGTGTGCATCTGTGTGTGTCCATCTGTGTGTGTGTGTTCATCTGTGTGTGTGCATCCTTATCTATGTATATATTGTTATATTTGTGTGTGAATCTGTGTGCGTGGGTTCGATGGGTTTATGTGTCTGAGCGTGTGTGCATATATTTTTGTATGTGTGTCCATCATTGTGTGTCTGTATATATGAAGTGTTCTTCTTTCTCTCATCTTCTGTGTGCATCTGTGTGTGTGTGTGTGTGTGTGAATTATGAATTATGAAAGTAAGAATTGGGATTTAAGAATTATGAAGTGTGATTTATGAATTATCTGTTGGGGTATTTTGTTAAGCAAAAAGATGTGAGTTGTGAATGTCCAGTTGTTGCTATGCTTATCGGGCATCTAGATGTTTTTTGGATATCAAATCTGTCCACTATGCATCAAGAATTCAATTAGCACGATCACAACATGGAAATGTCTTAGTAGATATTCACACAGTCACATAAATCTTCTTTTTATTTTTTGGTGCTAAACAAACTTAATTGTTTCATCTTCAACATAGAAAGATTGAGGATTAAGTAGGAAAATCCTTTTATTGCAGCAAGTTTTATGTCAGACATCATGGTTTTATCTCCTATTGCTTCAACATATGGCAACATTTCCACTTAGCCTTTCTAATGGGAACCCATTGCATAAGTTGCAAGGCAATTGACTCATCTAAGTTGATTGTTGATGATTGGGAATGGTCATACTACAAAGCTATGGGACCTCTAGAATTATGTGTTGGTATGAATGGAATTGGGGAGTTTCGTCTCAATGTGGAGGACTCTGTCAACTGTATAATTAACAACGGCCAATGACAATGGCCATTATATTCCAATCTTTCCCATGATGTGGTCAACTCCATGCCTTCCTATTTTCCCAATCCTACTAATGAGGATTCTGTCATGTGGACTCCTAATGGCAGAATGGGTTTCAGAACCAATTCTACTTGGGAACAAATTAGACAAAGGGAACCTACTGTTTGCTTGTATAAGCTGGTCTAGTCTGAGAAATCTATCCCTAAAATGTGTTTCATCCTATGGCTGGCTGTTAGAAACAGGCATAACACCCTTGATCACATGCAATCTTACGCTGCTCACTTGAGAGTTGGATGCATTTTGTGCAGGACCTCTCTTGAAACACATCCTCACTTGTTTTTTGCATGCTCTTACTCCTCTAGTGTTTGGTCAGCTACTCTCTCATTCCCTGGGGAGTTATGGCAGCCTAAGCCTCGGAATGATTTTGTTGATTGGGCTGCTTCTAAATGGAAGAGTAATATGTAGAATCTGCTTGGCTGCCACTATTTACCACCTGTGGATGGAGAGGAATAATAGAAGATTTAGAAACCAGTTCAAGGACTCAATTTCTGTTACTCATCTTATCCTACGGACTGTTTGGAGCAGATTGGCTTCTCTCAAATACAAGACCTCTTATAGCAATCTCCAAACTATACAGATTTGCATACTACCACCTAGTTGTCTCATCTAATCCCTTGTTCCAGAGGTAATGGAGGGTTGTGTTGTCCATTAATGGGTGGTGATGAGGTTATTGACCAGTAATGGTGTGGATTCATACATTGAATATTTGTATTTGAAGACTTTGAAGATGGTTGTTACATTCAATGTGTGGATTCATACAATGTGGTTTCATACATTCAATGATTACAAAAATGCATCAGGAAGTAAATTTATTGTGGCAATTTACTGGGACAATGTTGTGGTCTATGGTTATGCCTTTGTTGGGTGTACTCTGGGGTGTGCTCTTGTTCTAGTGGTGGACCTTCAAGGCAGAGCTGTTGTATCAGAAGTAGCAATATCATGGGAAGGCTTGGGATTACTTTCTCTGGACTTGCGCTTCATGGTGGTGTTATGTTGGTTCCTGGCCAGTGCAAGAGATGCTTTTATGGAGGGAGGTTGGCTTTCTCATTCTTGATTCTCTGTATCTAGCGTTTTGTTGGAGGGGATGTCCCTACTTTTATTGCCATGCTATTTTGTTTCCCGAAGCAGCTGCCCTTCACCTGGCCTATTCAACTGTTGTTTTCAGCTGAAGGCCGGTGTTTTGTTGGAATTAGAATTATATGCTAGAGTGTTTTGCTGACTTGTTGATTGGGATCACTTGTTGCTGGGCTGAGGGTGTTGGAATCTAGAGGACTATCACACACTCACAAAAAATAATATTTTGGAAGAGACTATTGAAGATAGGAAGAACTCTTGTTATTTACTCATATCCAAATTGGTGTATTACATAGCATATATATAGACTCTCATATATAACACATGACCTACAAAATAACCCCACTACATAATGCAATTATAAAAATAATAAAGACCCCACTCCTCCATTACTTGGAGAATTAAAATACTACAATTACTTTGTCCCCCACTAATACCAAATTAATGACCCACTAATACAAAAACTAAATGCATGAAAATAACTCCTAGAACATGAAAAGTCATGTTTATTATTTTTTTCAACA
>CM042196.1:23636456-23653884 GCA_023539305.1 Ilex asprella
TATATATATATATATATATATATATATATATATATATATATAGGAGTAGAACTTGAATGAATTTTTTTTGTGTGGTGGTGATGGTGGTGACCATTGTTGTGGAGGTGATATGGTTGGCGTTGCTCGGGAGGTGACGATAGTGCGATGGAGGCAGTGCTATGATAAGGAAAGTGGTATGTGTGTGTGTGTGTGTATATATATATATATATACACACACACACACCCCTAACCTATATATTCAAATTCATGTTACTATTTTTTTTATTATGTTACTGTTCATGTTACTGTTTTTGTTGAGTATGTTACTATTCATGTTACTATTATTTTAAACATGTTACCATTTTTTGTTATACATGCTACTGTTGTTATTTTTTAAAAATATTAATGTTGAATGTTTCAATTTTTTATGTTTAAATGTTACTATTTTTTGTGTGTAAATGTATTATTTTTTGTATCCAAATGATAAATTATTAGTTTTTTGTATTTGAATGTTACTAATTTTTATTTTTCATGTTATATATATATACTCTAATTGAACTTCTTCAATTATGGGCTGGCAATTGAATTTGAGCCACCATTTCACAGAGAATTGTCTACAAACATGCTGGCTGATGATCTTCCATTGCCATCTGCAAATCCATGGTAGTTTGTACCTGCAGAAAAATATTAGTAAATTGGGGATAGGAAATGAGGACTGTGTTTCACTAGGAGTGAACTTGGAGGAGAAGTAGAGAAATTGATCATGAAGATCACTTGGAAGAATTTCGGGCATGGGGCTATGAAGATGCCAGCATCGCACAAACCAAGATGGAATCTGGTCATCGAAATTCCTATCAAATTGAATGAACCAGGAATGGGTCAAAGACTCATCCTGATAGAGCAACAGTTTAGACCATGCTTCTATGTAGTCATAGTAGCTAAACTATATGGAATGTCCAGGGAGATCACGGAGAAAAGAAGGGTGTGATCCCCATTTTGAGACAGACCATAATTTCCTGATATACAGGTGGTGATAAATATCTTTCCCAGGATTATTTTTATCTGGGATGGCTTTGATATTCATGGATTCGGTAAAATATAAGATGTCTTGGTAAAAAACAAAAGTTTTGGCGGGATGAGAAGGGACAAAGGTCCAGTCTTTCCCAAGGTAGACATTGACCAGGTCAACTGGGTTGCTTAAATGAGCATGAGATGGTTCAATGGCAAAAATGTTGATAGCTGAGGATTTTTCAAAATATTTGGTTCTTGGGCCTGTAGGGGTAATGGTTACAAGTCCAGATTTGAAAAATGGGTTGACCAGTAATTTGGTCTCTGGTGGAGGCTGTTGGGCCATTTGGGAGAAGGTTGGTGGGTTTACAATGGTAGGCTGGATTGGTCGGCTTAATGGGCCAACTGGTCTACCAAGAGGTGTAAACCGGTTTGCAATTACCAAGGCACTTGATGGGCCTGGTGCATGGGTAACTGGTTTGGCAAGTATAGGCGAAGAAGGAGAGGCCTGACTTGCCACATAGGTAATGGGTTTTGCCGAAGAAGTGTCTTCCTTCTTCACTGAGGCAATGGCATTTGCCAAAATTTGGTTGACAGTTTGGGCCTGTCTTTTGCCCTTATCTTTCCAGCCCTACAAGCGGCCCCAAAACCCTTGCCACAGACTACTCCAAAACCCATTCCAAAATCTCCCAAGTCAGAGGATAAGCCTGTCACAGAAGTAAGGCCTTACCTCAAGTGCAATGCACCCCCAATTTCGAAAGCCCAACTTGTTGCAGAAAGTTCATCTGCGTACAAGCCCAAGAAGTCTTCCTCCAAAAGTTCAGCAAAAAAAGCTCCTTCAGCGGCCCAAATGCTTAAAATGGCCCAAGATCTGATAGAGCAAGCCCAAGCTGCCAGCAGTTCATCACCTACCTCCTCCGCAGGATCAGTGGCCCCATCCAACTATTCCCAGGATGCTCAGGACCCCTACGAAGGATATGATGACTTAGACCCTGCTGACCTAGGGACCCCGTGATCCTTATCCTTACCTGTGATGGCTTCAATCACTACTGTCTCCACAAATAGACAGAAAAGCTGCCCATCACATGTAATGCTAATGGTATCACTGTCATCTGGTTATTTCTCCAAATAAATAACATTTTGACCAATATTACCCAACTTTCGGCTGAAAAGGACCCACTAGTTCCTTTACTTCATCAGTCATGTCCTGTACAAGTATAAATGATGTTTTAAAGCATACATTATCTTGACAAACATGGGCTTTAGGTAATTTATACTCAACATTCATTTTACTGCCATTGGCAGAACTAAGTTTTTGGAAGGTTTTTTCATAGTATTTAGTTGGAATTATTCATTCTTGAATACAGTTGACATCTGCTCCTGTATCAATAAGGGCAATTGTGTCAAGGATAAAATTATTACTTATTATGATTTTGACTTGAAAATACCATTTTTGAAGTTTTATTTCTTTTATGGTATTCAGTTGATTCATTTGATCATTAATTGGTGGACACACATCTTTCGATGTCAGCTTTGTTAAACCAGAAGTTTCCATCAACATGGTGGAGGTCTCGGGTATCAACTGGGAAAGTGTCCTTGTTGAAGTTTGAGATTTATTATCATCAGATTGGTTATCATCTTGAGGTTCTTGCTCAAGATCATTTTGGGATAAAAGGCTCAATTTTTCAGCAAGTAATTGGTCTTGCTTTTTTAAGTTTTTTATTTTAATTTTTAATTTGTTGATTTCACTGTAAAGATCAGATAGGGTTAATTCATCAAACGCATTTAAACATAGACGGTTTAAGTGAACAAGAAATTTTAAATAAGGTTTATCATATGTCCATGGTCATCAATAGTTACGTAACCAACATGTCTGATCCAGAACCCAAGATTGTAGACTTAGTTACCTCAGGATTTACTGGAGTACTAAGAAACTGGTGGGATAAATATCTCACACCAGAATCTAGGGATGAGATTAGAAATGTTGTTGTCACGGATGATGATGGCATACCTATTTTTGATGAATCCATAGGAAGATCAAAACCTGATGGATTAAATACCTTAATTTTCACCATTGTAAAATATTTTGTTGGAACACCCACAAATATTGAAGCTAGGATCCATGACCAGCTCAGTAACCTTAGGTGTCCCACACTTAGTGATTTTAGATGATATAAAGATGTTTTTATTAGTAGAGTTATGGTACGTCCAGATTGCAATAAATCTTTTTGGAAAGAAAAGTTTGTTAATAGTTTGCCTAATTTATTTGCCCATAAGATCAGAGAAGCCCTTAGTAAGGACACTGGAATCATAGACTATGATTCACTGACCTATGGCCAATTAGTCAGCACAATCCAAAAAGAAGGATTAAAAATGTGTATTGACTTAAAAATTAGCAAACAATTACAAAATGATAACAAGAAAGCTAAATACGAAATGAAAAATTTCCGCGAACAGTATGGTCTCCTTCCAGTAGCACCATCTACTTCCAGATTACATAAACACAAATCCCATAAGATTCACAAATCTTATTCTAGGAGTAAATCTTATTACAAAAGAAATAAAGATTCAATTACCAAACCTAAATTTTATAAAAAAATCTACCAAAGAACTCCACAAATCTTCTAAATCTAAGTCTCATAAAAAACTAGCAAAATGTCTAAATGGTTAACAGCCAGCAAAGATAAAGACATAACTTGCTATAACTGTGGCAAAAAGGGTCACAAAAGTCCTGATTGTCCAATTAAAAAAGAAGTTAAAAAACTTAACTTAGCTGAAAATGAAACTGAAGAAATCCTAAAGATCTTCAAACTTCATAACCCTCCATCTGATGAAGAAATTTCAGACTCAAACAGTTTTGATAGTTCTTCTAATTCCCCTTCCAAAAGTGAACCTAACATAAAAATGGGTTGTAATGACACTTGCTGTAACAAAATAAGGGTAATCACTAACCAATCTGAAGAAGAACAAATTTTAATTGACCTAATCTGCAAAATTGAGAACCTTGAGTTAAAAGTTAAATACATTAAAAACATCAAAGATTTATTTCTCAAAAAAGAAAATAAATCCCTATCTGTTGAAAAACTTTTAATTAGTATTAATAAAGCTATGGAAAGATTCAGCAGGGAAAAGAAAAAAGAATTAACCCAGGGTTTGCTAAGTTGTGGTGAAGAAATGTTATCTACTCCTTTCATCTTAAAACTTTGAAACCTTTGTTTAAGATCATTATCAATTTCTTTTTCTCTTTTAGATAAACTAGAGTAAGATTCAGATTTTCTTCCTTCGTTAATTATTAAAGGTTTGATGTATTTTGTTTCTTGGTATGTTGAGATCCTAATAGACCGTGATCTAGTATCATTAAATGAGCTTTCAACATTACCATCAGAAATTGCCTAATTGTTTCTAAGTCTGATTCTGTTTCAACATGGTCAGGCTTATAATTAGGGTTTTGGATTAACCATTTTGTGGGTAAAGTGACATCTTTCCACTGAAGTCTTCTAGGGACCTGTATGTTAGCATCTATGGTGCTAGGTTCCATTAGAAGAGTGTTATCTTTAGGACTTCTTTTTAGTGCATTAACATTAAGGTTTGTAGTGATGCAGTTATAATAAATCCTATAGATAAGAACTAGTGAATCAGTGTCTCTTTCAAGTTTTGTGATATCTCATGTAAGGTCTATTCCTAAAGTAAGGGCCTTGACAGTTTTATCATCACGTAAACTCAAGGTAAAGTCAGGGTAGCAATTAAAATATACTGGACCGTTATGCAATCCCGCTTGCATCATGCCCAGAAGACTTGGTTGAATTTTGTGAATCTGCCATCACAAAGGGTTAGGAGGACAGCAGAATCTTTTTCAAGGGTCATTAATGGTTTAATTGCTACTTGGACTAATCCTAGGTGAATAAAATTAAAACCTTTAGACTTATATTTGTTAAGAGTTTCTTTCTTAAAAAGTTGATAGGTTATTCAGATCTTTCTTTAAAAGTTGATAGGTTCTTTAAAATGAATAGGTTATTCAGATCTAATTCCACAGTTAGTTCTAGATCTTCATCTAGCAATATACCTAATATTGTGAATGAAGAAGAGTATGAGTGCGAAGTTACTCAAACAAATTGGCATGGATGGAATATACCCAAAGTCCCTAATCGGGAAATATACAAAACAACTTGGATGCCTAAAGCATTCAATGAGGAATTATAAATTAAAACAATATATATATATATACACCTAACCTATATATGGATATAGATAGATAAGAGAGAGGAAAAATTTTAAAATTAGTCAAACTCCTAACTTATATAAGGATATATATATAGATATGAGAGAGAAAATATCTTAATGTTGGTCAAATTCCTAAGATTTAAGAGTTTTTATTTTTTAGTTTTACTTCACTTCTAAAGGGAAGGGATAGCATAGTAAAACTGACAAAAAATGGACTTCATAACAAATAAGTTTTTTTAACGGACTTAAGTCCAAACAAGTCCATGTAAGAGGACTGACCTCCAAATTTCCCTTTATTCAATACCATGTGGGCTTTATTTAAAGAAGTTACAGGTGCAAGTTAGACAAATTTTAACACAATCCTACTTAAACATAACACGAATAGAATTCATTTACAACTCTAGTTCAATTGATTAAAAAAAAAGTAACATTTATAACCAAAATATCATATTCTTTTTATTTTGTTGTGAGCAAAATATCCAAGTTCTTCTCACTTCTCTAGCTAAAAAAAGTAACATGCCAAGTGGGTAAAACAGGAAACATGACAAGTTTTCCGTGTGAAAAAAAAATCCCCTCATAATTTGTGAGAAATGAAAGCTATTGTTTGTAAGATAATTTGGGTGTTGCGAGAAAAAAAAATTCTCGAGAAATTATAGTTTCAATCTAATCAATCGCATGGAAAGTTACTTTTGTTTTTTTCATTTTCTTGCACTTTGTCGCACTTACTTGCCAAACAAATAGAGCCTATGCGAAATCTCTATTGTAGATAAGTTTTCCTAATTGTAAACATCTTCTATCTACATACACATTGGCTGTGTTTTAAATATTTTCTTTACCTAAATATCATTTTCCATAATTCAAAGACAATGTTTTAGGCAGTTACCTTATTTGTGAGATTTGATTTTATTATATCAACATAGCTGTATTTTAATGGACAAGGACATTTAAATTTTGAATGTACATCTTCATCTTCTTCATATTCAACGTCTAGTTTTCTATCTCAGCCATTATCGATTTTTTCATCAGTCAATAATATCATCATCTATTATCACTACGATTTTCATTGTTCAATTTATGATATTCTATTCAAATATTGTAACAAGTATTGTTTCATAGACATCTCAACGGATTTGTTAAACTGCGATATAGTGTTTGTTACAATGTGACAAGCAGTGTTGGGTACAACCAACTCATTATTTTTATATCAGATTGTGATGTCCCACTATGTCGAGCATATTATTTAATTTGTGTAGCAATCAGATAATGTACATGCACATTATTTGTTAGGGTGTGACAAATAAAATGGTGTCTAACATGTTGTTAGATAGTGATGCTACATTGTGTTCTTAAAACCATACCTTTTACCATTGTAGAATATGAATGGGTTTCTACAAAACCCTCTTTTCCAAGATGATGAAATTGGTGGAGAAGATTCTTTGAATTTTAAATATTTTCCTAAATATCCGTGCTATTTATTTTTTTAGGGGGGGCGGGGGTGGATTAATGCCCTCTTTGAGGATTAAATTTTGAAAGGAAGATCATACCCTTGATTCTCATAAAATGCTTTCGTTAATGGCAGATCATCCTCATCACAGAAGAATGTGCACAAGGTTATAACACCTTTTTTTCATTATTAGATGGACATCTTTTCAAAATATTTTTTTGAGGAGACTTTTTCACAAATAAGTGTCTTATGGTATACCGGACTTTGAAAAAATCCATTTTTTATTGGGTGTTGTGCAAGATTGTTTTTGAGTTTGATGTTTCATGAACATTATAATAGAAAATAGAGAAAATAATTGTGATGGCCTCGGCTAGGCCTAGTTAGTGAGTTTGAGTTTGGGTTTAGGGTTAACAGAGTTAACAAAATGGGTTTCATTTAGGTCGTCAAAGGGTGAACTTGTTAGACATGTAAAAAATAAATTGATTCATACCTAACCAAATACAATCTATACAATACAGGCCTTTTTTATGTGAATCTGCTTATGCACAATAATAAATGGATCAAAGTTGAATTGAAGAGATTTTGGTAGAATGCAATTTAAATAATTTAAATGGACGACAAGATATATCATGAGCCATTTACATCCCTAAGTCTTTGCTAATGAGGAAGAAGCTATTCTAGCAATGCTCCAAGCTTTGGGGTGTGACAGCATAATCTGTGATAGTTTATAAGTGCTGTGTTTGACGAAGGAAGGGGCAATGCTAAATTGATTGAAAAATAAGATCATACATATTAAGGATCAAAGGATATGCTATGGACTAATTTCAGTTTTTTGCCGAAAGTATAAGAACTAATTGCAATTACATATGATTGAGAAATATATTTTTTTTATAATTGCTAATGTGGTTTGTACACGATCACTTTATATGTACAATTGTAAGAGAGTGAGATTAAAAGGGTTACGAAGAGATATATCATAGAGTTATCAGTAATTAATTAAGCAATATTATAAGTTGCATGCATCAAATTCCTCCCTCTATAATAGTAATAGATTCAACAATCATTCAAGAAAATAGTTCTTAAATGTAGTTGATTTGTCCATCCAAATCCAACTTCTCTTAAAAACTCACACCAACATTCAAACAATTGTAAACAATTTTATCCGATTGCATAGTAAAGTGATGGGATTTATTAGAATCACGTAGCGCATCATAGCTCATGCTTATGCTAAGTTGTCTATTATTGCAAAAAAAAATTGAATGTAAAATAATTCGTGAACATATGTACGTAAAATAAAAGTTCTTTTTTCCAAAAGCATGGAATCCGTTTATGTTAACCCAGAGAGAGAGTAATCCAATTGCCTTGTGAGACTTATGTAATCTTTGATAATTTTTTATTAATTTTTGTTTGATAAGTTACTCACATTGTAGTTATAAAAACTCATTTATATATAATTAATTTTATCATTAACAAAAATGATAAAAAATAAATATAATAAAATTGATATCAATCTAACGAAGGGTGTTAGTGAATTGTTTATGAGAGAAGTCACGAGCCTTCAATACGACGGGGACTTTGATTTTAAATGTAGTTGTGGACATTATTTCTTAAGGACCATGTCGGCCGTAGACGCAACCCTTTCACATGGGCTGGAAGATTGTTCACCCTCCCTATCATATGATATGATGTTATAGGATAAGTGAGATGGAAATATATACTTTCAATTGGTTTTTTTTATTAACACAATACTTACATAACCCCTTAAAAGGGGAAGTGCAAGTGAGGATATATATATAACACACACACCCAAAGCAATTCCGACGTGGGATTGCCCAGTCTCCCGACACTCCGGTGGATTACCATAACCGCAAGATCTTTTGGCCCAAAATATGGGATTTCAGCCCAACACCGAGACGCTCGCATACATGTGTCCCAAAGAGCTTTTTTTTTCTTTTTTTTCAATCCGTTTAATAATAACTTTACAGGCACCTCTGATTTTTCAGCAAGGTTGTTGTGGACGTGGACGTGGATGTTGATTTTAGTTGAGGTCGTTGTGGACATTTCGTAATGACGTACCCTATCCGTTGTTGATCCAACCCTCTCACGTGTTGCACATTTGTGGACCAAGTTTACTTACCAAAATTTGTAAGTTTTTAAGATGGAATTATAACATGTTGTTGTGATATAAGTTATAATTGTAAAAGTATGATTAATCTTAAAATATTATGATTGATTATAAAAATTATAATTTTTAAAAATAAAATTATTTATATTTTTTATAAATGTTAGCATCTGAGATTTTTTTTTGATTTCTTATTTTATCTCTAATTATTATAATAAAGTCAATTATATATCCTCAAATCTCTAATTATTACAAGGTAGGAGTTTTCTTCCTATTCTCTTACATTAAGGCTATGGCTTATATGTGTGTGTGTGTGTGTGTGTGTGTGTGTACTCTTTTCACTATAAATCTAATATGTATGCTATAGAATCATTTATTATTGATATCCTTGTGAATATTACCATGTTTTAAACAATACTATGGTTGGTTAACCATTAAATCCGTTTTCTTTGCACAAAATCCTAGTTTTCAAGAGAGATGAACTTTTCTCTAAATATTTTTTTTATTCTTGATTTCAAAATCTTAGTGTTTCATATTGAACAACAAAATGGTATTTATGATGGTCTCTTGTACATTTTCTTATATTGCTCATAGTACATCTACACGAGAAAATTTAGAAATTTTGGTAATAATTTGGAAGTGTTGGTTATTTGAGAATATGTTGATTTCTTCATTTGTATGGTTGTTGTGACGGACTTGAATTGCCTTCAAGAGATGTCGTAGAGTGTTAGAGATTAGTATATCCTAGTGGGGGTGAGATGGTTGCCTAATACTTGTAGTGAGTTGTTGTTTGAGAACGCAACCACTATCATTCACTAAAGTTCGAACTAGGGACAGTATACCTTTTCTGAGGAATGATTCGTCAATGCCATTAGGATACTAGACGCCTTTTTTCAAAGTGCTTGTAATTGTGATGGGCGGACTAGGTATAATCGTTGGATAAATTTCTAAAAAGCAATCAACGTACAAGGCAACGAGGATGAACCAATATACACGAGAATATGGTTTATTGTTGAAAAATTTATTTTATTGTTTCCATTTAATTATTACTGTTGTTTAAACTTGAGAGGGCAATCAGTCAATACTTCTATAGTATGAGCCTGGAAGTAGTGTCAAGTTTCCTCGCAGAGATAACCAAGGCCAGGGCTAGTTTCTCCATCGGTAAGTATCTTGTTTCGGCATAGAGCAAGGACTTGATCACGAAGTAGATGAACCTCTGTGCTCCATCGCACTCCCTTACCAAAGTGCCACTGACGGCTTCCTCTGAGACGGACAGATATAGGTAGAGTGTCTCCCCTACTACTAGTACAGACAAAGTCGGAGGACGCTTTAGATATTCCTTAATCCCTTCAAGCACTAAGTCTTAGTCTTCGTCCCAGACACCCTTTTCCGCCTCCTAAGCTTGGCAAAAAATGATTTGCACCTATTAGAGGACTTGGATATAAATCGGTTGAGGGCGGCAAGCATCCCAGTTAACTTCTAGACATCTTTCATGGTCCTCGGCGCCTGAATGTTTTGCACCACCTGAATTTGCTCGGGATTGGGCTCAATGCCCCTATGTGTTACCAAATATCCCAAAAACTTCCCCGAGCTTACCCCGAAGGCGCACTTCGAGGCATTAAGCTTCAGACCGTAGCACCGAAGAATAGAGAACGCGGCGCCGAGGTCATTGATATGATCGGCGTCTTCCCTACTTTTGACCAGCATATCATCAATGTACACCTCCATGGTTACACCGAGTAAGGGTTTGAACATCTTGTTCATCAAGCGCTGGTAAGTAGTCCCTGCATTTTTCAATTCAAAATGGCATTACTGTGCAACAATATATTCCTCGGAGTGTAATGAAAGTCGTTTTCTCTTGGTCAGACTCCTCCAATGGGATTTGATGATAGCCTGCCCAGGCATCCATGAAGGTTATGCGTTTGTGACCTGCAGTTGTATCCACCAGTTGATCAACTTTAGGAAGCGGGTATCCATCTTTGAGACACACCTTGTTCAGATCAGTGAAGTACACGCAAACTCGCCGTTTTCCCTCCTTCTTCTTGGCACACACCATGTTGGATAACCACTCGGGGAACTGGACCTGCCGAACCGAACTCGCATTTAACAACTTGTCCACCTCTTCGTCTACGGCCTTTGCGTGATGCGGAGCCGTCCTGCAGGCCTTCTGTTTCACCAGCTTGAAGTGTGGATTGACATGGAGATGATGGGTCATCACATCAGGACTGATCCCCGTCATATCAGCATAGGTCCAGACGAAGACGTCGGCGTTTTGGCTCAAGAAAGACAGCATTTCTATTCGCTCGTCATCATCCATTGAGGATCCTTTCAAGAAGTACCTTGCTTCATCATCGGACTGCAGAAGAACTTTTATCAGTGGTTCAATGGAACGGTCGGCTGGATCCACTGTTGGGTCATCTATCCCAAGGCGACCGAACTGTGACTGCTATTTAGCCACCACCTCCTCGGGGTCACGGTTTTTCGGTCAGGCACCTAGCCCTGTCCTCATCACCACATAGAAACAGTTCTTTGCAGCCAACTGGTCTATCCGGATCTCCATGACGCCATGCGGGTTGGGAAACTTTACTTTCTAATGATAACTGGAGTTGACTGCTCTTATAGCATGCAATCAGGTCCTCCCCATTATGGCGTTGTACGGTAAATCGGAATCAATCACTAAAAATTCTACAAGAATTGAGACAATCGTCGCCTGTATCATTAAGGTATTCTTGCCGAGCGGAAGGGCACTAGAGTCATTAAAACCAACGAGGAGTGTCTGAACGGGCTTCAAATCTGCTCGGATCAAGCCCATCTTCCGGAAGAGGTCGTCATACATCACCTTGGATGAGCTCCCTGAATCTATCAATATCCTCCTCACATCATACTTGCCAATCCGTAACGTGATCACAAGTGCATCATCATGCGATAGGGCCACTCCACCTAAGTCGGTTTCAGAGAAGCTGATGACCTCGTGATCCTGTCGGGGCCTCTTGGAGGACTGCCCTTCCCACTCTCCTTCTCCAACCCTTAGCGCCTGTGAGACTCACTTGCACTCGACTCGGAGGACGTTATATGACGGTCTTTCGGTTGTACAGACATGTATAACGTTGATTACGGGAACGACCTCTCAGGGAAGCTCCGCCCTTTCTTTTGTAGTTCTTCGGCGGGGCCTCTGGTCAATGAACTTTCCAAGATGGCCCTCTCAGACCAATTGCTCGAGGAAGGACTTGTACGCCTTGCATTCTTCAGTCATGTGGCCCACGTCCTTATGATAGGAACACCGGGCTGTTAAATCCCTTGTGGTCGGGTCCCCTAGCATCTTCGAGGGCCATCTGAAATACGGTCGGTCATGTATCTTTCTCAGCATCCTATATATAGGTTCTTTAAAAACTGTGTGGACCCCTTGGAAGGACGTTCGGTTTGGTGGTACGGTAGGCGAGCCTCTCCTTGTCGGCTATTCTCTATCCCTCTTCCTCGGCACCCACCCGTGGTCTCTTCCTCTTCTGTTCTCGGGGTTGACGGTCTCTTCCTCAACTCGTGTATATTTATCTATCCTTGCTATCAAGTCCTTCATGTCCTCAGGAACCTTCTTGGTTAGGGACCTATAGAGGCTGGTGTCTCGGGATAACCCCAGTCGAAAGGATGTTAAAGCCATCGCCTCTGAGCATGCGTCCACCTCGTTAACCTCCTCCCAGTAGCGCAGTGCATACTACTGGAGGGATTCTCCATTTTTGCGCCTAAGTGTCAGTAAGGTGCCAATGTCTTTCGGCCTCTTAGTTCTAGTTATAAATCGTGCTATAAAGAACTCCGCCATCTGCTTCCAGGACCTGATGCTCTCAAGGGCCAAACTTTCATACCACTTCATAGTCATGTCTCCCAGACTCATGGGAAAAACTCGGCACAACACCCTATGATCGGTGTCATAAATTGACATTAGTTGCTTATAATGTCGAATGTGGCTCTCCGAGTCGGTTCTTCCGTCGTACACCTTGAATCGGGGGATCGCGAATTTCTTTGGCATTTCAGTCTCTCTAATAGACTTCACAAAAGGGGAGGAGATTTGCTCTTCATCATCCGCCCTAGGCTGCGGTTTTCGGTGTCGGTCGTCGGGGTGCGTCTGGGAGTCCCCTGCCTCTCTCAGCCCCCTAGCAGTAGATTCCGCCTGAGACTCCGTCGTCATGGCATTCCGAGGAATCTCACGGTGGAGGTCCCATCGTGAGAAGCCTGTTTGGTGGTGACCTACCCCGGACCTTTCAGCGGGTGCGTGCTTTCTCTAGTTACGCGAATTTTGTCTGTCAACTGAGCGTCCACGTCGGCTCCTCTCGGGGGCCTCCGGCCCCGCTCTCCTGGACTCCCCTCAGCCAGGACTTCGGCCCCCCATTTCTCGTGTACGCCAGCTCGCATTCGCTGACTGCTCGAACTCTTCAAGCCTATGCCTCACTTTGGTGTTGTCTTTCTTGAGCTCCTTGATGCGCTTCTCTATACGTCTCTCCATCATTTCTACAATGTCACGACCTGAGGGGGCCTTGTCCCTGGACCCTGATCTATAGGGAACGTTCGTTACGAGGAACGCTCACCCCCTACTGACCGATTCACTGGGCCAAACTCTGTGACTGCCGGGAGGCGGGGAGCCTCCACGTTCCTCATGCGTAAACCCCCTACCCCATCACCTTGGGATCGTGTGTTCACCATGACGCAATCGCTACGAAGGAAAGGTTTTGTGTTCCCACAGACGGCGCCAAATTGCACAGGATAATTCTTGCAATCAATTTGAGGCAGGGATCGTGTGACTGGCAAACCCTGAAACGACCACAAGGTTAGGAAAAGGGGTCAGGCGTCTGCACGACTTATCCCTTTCGAAGCTTAAGTCAGTAAGGGTGAGAGGGTAAAACTCAGTCCAAAGTATTTTTTGGTTTGATTTTACGTACCTTTGTTCATCTTTCTGAATGGTATTTATACCTGGATTTGAAATGATTGCTCTGACACAGAGGTCATCTCAGCATTTAATGCCCCCCACACTGGTCCAGGCGTAACGATTAATTCTTACCTGGATTTCCGTGTCATTAATGCTCGGTGGATGAGAACAGTCCCCGGGGCGACGCCGAGAACCCCCTGCCACCTTCGAGTACTTAAGTGCATATGAACGACATTTGACACCTACTTCATAATAGTCAGCGTCTAGGGGCTATCACCCCTAGTCCTATGCTCGGAGTCCTAGCCATTAATGCACTCACTCATGGTTGTCAGTTTAGGTCTTCGAGGGTGCAGAGGTTCAATAAATGTCCTGTCAGAGTCACTCACATCTCCATAAATGCTGGGTCAAGTCGTATTAATTGCTTGTCAGAGGTTGTACTCGGCTTCACGAAAACATAGCTCCTCGGCTTCACCATTCGGCTTCCCTACCCTTCTCGGCTTCAATACTCGACTTTTCATCATCCACACCTATACACCTGTCACCTTGGGGCTACTAAGCCGTCTTGAGTCCCTTCAACTAACCTATATCACTGAAATCGTCCATCAAACCCACCACCATAATAGCCACCATCAAACCCATATCACCGACTGGAAGTGTTTTGGAAGTGGGTTTGGTATGTTGTGTGCAAGAATAGAAAGATTTGGAGAGGGAGAGAAACAAAGTGTGCATGAGTGTTGCAGAGTGGTGGTGGCACAATGCATTAGTGTGTGTTCTGTGTGCTTGTGTTTGAAAGAGACAGACTACTGGGTTTAGGACAGTGTGTGCAGAGAGAAAGTGAGAGAATTGTTGAGAGAAAGGAAGAGAAAAAAATAGAAAATCTAAGAAGGAAAAAGAGAAACAAACAGATTTTGTGACATAGTGAGTGGATGTACTGAGACCTGCAAATTTTTGGAATTGCTCCTTGAATCTCAGGTTAGTTCTCTGAAATTGGTGTGGGTCATCGATTTTTTGTTTGCTTTTTTGTGGTGGAGGTTGTCATGTTTGGGTGTGTGGGTGGTGGTGATGGCTTACAGATAACAGAGGAGGGATTGGCTGTGTTTGTTGATTAAGTTGGTTTTGCGGAGGAGGTGGTGGTGAACGGATTTCTAATGAGGGAGGGGTAACAGAGGTGGTGGTAGCCGACAATGGGGAGTTGCAAATGGTGGAGGCGGGTGGTGCTCTACGGTTGGGGCAAGGCTTTTGAGTTTGTGGTTTAGGATGGAAATTCAGGGGTAGTTTAGGGATTTTGTTATAAGAATATATTGAATTCATTGAGATTTAACGGTGCTTTGGACGAACTTTAACACCAGGGGGCTATTTGTTACATCATATCAAACTTTAGGGGGTGGCAGTGTTATATTTTATACTTGAGGGGGTCTGTCTGTATTAGTGACAAACCTCAGGGAATCTTGATGTAATTTACCCTTTTTTTTTTTTTTGGCTTTGAGTTCCGTACTCTGCTCCTTAATGCAAGGCAGTTGTGGACATTTCTTTTGTGGACTTTTGTGTACCTTCAATCAATTGGTAGACCTCCACGTGGTTTGTGGCCAACGCTTAAACACTATATACCCCCCATAGTCCCTCAGGTTTCCTCATCTGTCAATCAAAGTTTGTTGGGTTTTTTCCGATTAAGGTGGTCTAGTTTTATGTTATTGTCTCTTGTTGATGTTAGTTTTAAGCTCGTGTTGAGTGACTCTGGGTTGAATTTTATCATCTTGGTTATTTGATGCAGTTTTTGTATAATGTTTGACCATACACTAGGTGCAATTTGTGTGTGTGTGTGTGCGCGTGCGTGTATATATATATGGTGACATGCAATTCCAGTGAATAAGACTATGTTCTTATGTTAAAAAGAAAAAAGGTTGGAGCATGCTCACGTTTTTTGAGATTATGGTATTAGTTTATGTTCTTAATTATCAATAGGGGCTTTCTGAGAATATTCTCTTAACCTGTGTAAAAAAATTTTTTGTGCTGACTAGTAATTTTTAAAAATCTCTAGATTGATTTGCATTTATGTTTGTTTTGCTTTTGTGTTATCCTAGTAATTTGAATGATTGTTTACACTGATGTTGTATGAATTGGCCAATATCCGACATAACATTCCGGATCTTTTGGTGATCAGTACTAATGAGGGCAATGATTTGCATCACCTTTATATTAATTGTACAGGTGAGAGAAGAAAATGTCGATCCCACCGAACTCACGATGGAGAGGATGTGCAGCAAACTTCCCTCAACCTGTGAATGAAGAAACTAGGCTTGGAGCTCAATTTTTGGTAGAAACTGTTTACTACTTTAATTGTTATATTGAAGACGCCCCTCTGCCTGACATCGTGTACCGAAGCAGCAGTGAAGAAAGAGACATCCTCCGCCATGTCTTTCGCTGGGATCTTACCCCCTATGAGGAGGTTTTTCAGAATGGTTTCCGAGCAAGGCATCAAGAAGGCACTTCAGATGAAATCTACTTCAATCTGACTCACTATGTCCATCATGGCGGTAGGCCTCTTGATTCCAGCCGGCCCACCACCCACGCCTTTGTTAGCACCACTCTTAACAGCGGTTGGCATCCTAGCCTTGACCCCGAGACTACAAGGGAAGTATATCGATACGAAATATATGCTCCCGGTGGCATTTGGGTTGCTGAAACTCTTGGCGATCGTTACCAGTACCCTTCCCAAGACGAGGTTTGCTTTGTTGCTGGCATTGCCCCTCAATACATTCGGTCTGCCCAACGCTTCAAGCTTATTCGTGGTAGCACGAGGTTACCCGTTACCCTACACATCAGAACTTCAATATTTCTTATCCATTTTCATTGACTACAACTTGTTTTGATTAGATAAGTTTAATATGTCAGTGAGATAACAAATTTATATATTGCAAAGTGAAAATTAACGGCTTATGTGACAACAGTTGTGCAATGCATGTAGGTTTTCAAGACGGGAGAGAGTAGATAACGTAATAAGAGTAAATGGGAACTACGATCCACAATCGCATCCATCAAGGTTGCTCAACATTCAGACACCAATATATTATTACGAAGATGAAATCATAGAAGGGTACCTCTGACCATTAGCATTTATCGACCTCATGTCGTCTCTAATCGAGAGAAACGAGAAGTGTCCACTAACTCTGACAACCCCATGGATTGGTATACTCGTGATGTGGCTAACTATGAAAGCTACATAGATGATGCATTTCGTTCATCTAATACAAATGAAGCCTATCTATTCATGAAGGACGAGTATGTGCTACTAAACTATGCTCCAGGCATGACAAACGACAAGGTGTTGAATGGACCGCTTCTTATCTGCGATGGGTATCCATCCCTCACAGGCACAGCCTTTGCAGAACATGGAATAGACTGTGCTTTTGGGTCTCATCATGGCGATGTAGCGTTCATCTTCTCTGGGAATCTTTGTGCACATATTAACTACGCACCATACACCACAAATGACAAGATAATCAGAGGCCCGATGACCATCACTACAATGTTCCCCTTCTTCAAAGGGACGACGTTTGAAAGTGTAAGAATAAAAATTAATTTTTTAAAACTTTAATTGAATTCTCATTTTAATTATTTTAAATTGTATTTTCAGTTACAAATTTTATGGTCCTATTTATTGTGAATATTCAATACCTTAAATTTAATTTATTGGAAATATTCAAGGATAGCATTAAGTACTATATATATATATATATAT
>CM042196.1:23660153-23671433 GCA_023539305.1 Ilex asprella
CATACCATTTGGTATTTAGACTCATGTAAATAATGAAGATAAAGTATGGGAAAGAATTAGGGCCTTAGCATGAGAGAGATTCAATGGCCCCAAGCCTATGGTGCACCAAGCTATCCTTTCAACACAACCATTTCGTTTGCTAAAGAAGGTAAAAAAAAAAGGTAAAGGTAGCTGGTTCCCCACAACACAAGAATTTTTGTCTTCACCCCAAGCCTCCCATCAAACCAGAATCTCTCTCTCTCTCTCTCTCTCACACACACACACACACACATATATATATATATACATATACATATTCAAATGGGCCATCTTTAGAAATTCTGATCCCTTAACAGAACCAAGGTGGGCAGTAAAAGGAAGATATATAATCCATGAGAGTCACCTCAAAAGAAACGCTGATAGGAAGAGTATCAGGTATTGTCTTTGTGTTCCTCACCCCATTCCTTTTCCTCCCTTTTTACCCTACAACACATCTCTCTGTTGTTCCTTTCAATGGCTCCACCACTTCTTTCCTTTTGACCAAACTTATTTTTTCTTTCTCATCAAACCCTCACCTACCCAATATTTTCCTATTGTTCATACTTGCCCCCAAAAATTGTCAAAACTAATATGAGAAGATTTTGACCATCCCACACCTGTGGTATTAATCGAATCAAGTTTTATGAGCTTGAGTTTGAGTTTTTCAAACGAGCATATAAAATTGTTCACGCTCGATTTGTTTAAAACTCAAGTCGAGCTCGAGCCCGAGTCTGGATCGAACTAGAGTAACTCGAATATTTTAAATACAGATAAGTCAAATTTTGCGAACTTAAACCAAACTTTTTAAGTTCATTTTTCTAAATGAGTTTAAAAATTAATTTTAACTCAATTTACACTAGTAGATCTCGAGCCGAGTCCGATCAACTCGTCTCGATTAACACCCCTAAACCCACCTTGCACCATAGCACATTGAACATTGAGTAATGATACACTGACCAAATTTTAGGACCAAATTTAGAGCCCAAATGACATTGCAACATATCATTTGAAGTTTTCATTGGGACCCAAATGACATGACACCAATTAAAGAAGCCCAACTCAACTGCCATGTCATTTGGGCTCTAAATTTGGTCCCAAAATTTAGTCAATGTAGCATTACTCTTGAACATTTCCTCAAAGGGTGAAAATATTTGACATGATCGATAAAAAACACACGATATGCTAACATGAATAATAAACATGCCAGCTCAGTATTAAAATCCGAACTGTGCAAATGTCTATGGAATGATGAGTAGGTACATGCATAACATCAAGGCATTGAATACAGTGGTTCATCAATTGGGTCGTCATAAGTTCAAACCAACAATGCAATTGATTCATGAGAGGTACCAAACATTTGTACATCATGTGCATTGCTCAGAGACTTAATTACATTAAGCGAAAAGGATTGTATCGAGGTGTGCATAAACTAACCAAACGCTCAAATCGTTTAACAAAAAAAGAAAAAGAAAAAAGAAGGGCTTGTGTGAACCAGACGTTTCTTGGTCCACAGTCAAACCTCTTAGAACAAGCATATGTATATTTTCACAATATTGTGAAGATTTCTCATTACAATAAGATCCTCTTCTTTTTCTTTCCTCAGTCATCTTTTCCTTCTCTCTGTCTCTCTCTCTCTCTCTCTCTCGTTCTTCTTCTCACCTATTCTCATCAATAAATACCCACTACAACTTCTCCAACTGCCCTCTTCTTCCACCTTCAGAAACTCTGTATCTTTTTCCCCACCACCGTTAGTGTATAATGTCAAGCAATTTAAGCAGGAGAGTGACTCTGAGTCAGAGTCCTGATATCAATGATGATAAGCCAACAATCTTTCATACACATGGTGGTGGAAACAAGAAGAGGGTGGTCGGAATTTGGAGTTTTAGACTTCCCAAAAGCTCAGGATTTTCAGCGGTGAGATTTCTGAAGAGCGTAGGGGCAGAAGTGGCGAGAGCTTTGCGTACTTTATCCTCTAGAAGAAGGTCTTCACGTCGAGTTTCTTCGTCTAGTTTGGCAAGGTCACGATCATATGCAGAACCGCTTGACTCTCATCGAGCTGAAGCTATGGTGGATTGCATCGAGTTCTTAAATTCTTCTTCCACCTTGCAGAGATCAAACTCGGTTTCCACAAGTTCTTGCTAGAGATTCTTGGACAGTGGCAGACGATATAAAAATGAATGACAACTTGGTTCTCATCCAGAGAAAGCTAAAGAGAATTGCATCTAGTTCTTAAAAGTATTCTTCCTCTTTGCAGAGATCAAATATGGTTGTCTACAGAGGGTGAAGAGAAAAGTGAAACAAATAGATTTATGGTGAGTCTTAAATATTTTCCTTCTCTCCAAACCCGTAATAACAGGAGACTCGTACACTGTTGTATTTTTTAAGTAATAAACTGCTTTCTTGGTTGATTTTGGAAACTAAATACATAGCAAAAATTGCATACTCCTCTTAGATTGTAGGAGTGAACACTTCAATTAGGGATCATGCTCATATAGTTGAATCCAAACCAATTGATGTGCTTCACCTCACTGTATGAACAGGAGATTCCTAGGTTCTTTTCGTATGTTTCATCATATGAAACATGATGTTGTAATACTATCATATTAATCTATGTTTCGACAAGGGTGCATACTTGACCTTTTTCGGGCTGGTCTCACAATGACGAGAGCCTCTTATCAACTTGGGATTGCAAACCTTTGCATAGCACACAACATAATTCAACTTAATGAAGACTTACAGCGTCGTAATTTCTACTAAATTATATTTTAACATCTAGTGTAAAACACGGGAAATGATAACCTATCCCCCTTTTATGATTTGTATGTCTGTGACATTTAAGAAGTGCAACTACGAGCATAGTTGTTGTATCCGATATGACATAATATTTGAGTAAAATAAAAGGACAAACTAAAAAAATATAGAACATAGTTGACAAAAATAGACTAATTAAAATAATATATGTTTCTAGAATTATAATATATATTAAAAACAAAGAATATTTTATTACTATATAAATAATAAAACCTAACAAATATTAAATTTTTAATAAAATTAAAATAGATCAAAATAAACATCCACTAACATTTATAAGTTACATAACAAAAAACAAAAAACACAAACAAAAGGAAAAAAATCATCCACTCCTCTAAATAGGTTAATAGTCATTCATGACTAAAAACACTCCTAACCATATTCAACTGAATTCATTATTCAAGATACTATTACCCGTATCAAAAACATGTCCGACACTACTACGACACTGATCTGAGAACTATCCGTACTCCTGAAAAGTGTAGAGAAGGAGGTAATCTGTCAAAGACATCAACACTAGGATATTGGAGGTAGTTTTTAAAAGAAAATGAAACTACTAACTACTGAAAAGCATCGGATACTGAAGAAGACCTAGTACTTATGCAAAATCACTTTCATTGACAATCTGAAAGAGACCCGGGACAGACAGCTTTCCAAGCGTCTATGAACGTCATTGCCCCACTCATCATGTACCTATATCACCCACAATTAATCCAGTATTCTATCTTAGTGGCCGCCACTTTTAACTCAAAGAAATGAACAACTTACATAGTTATCATTGTCCGCCCACTAGTTCTTCCATAGTTTATAACATAAAACCGGCCATTCCATCTTAATTTGATTTTGGCAATGGTTGTTGACAAGAAAGTAGTACAAATAGTATAATCAAGAATCAAGCGAGAGCTTCTCAAGATCTCGAATTCCCTGACTGGAAGCTTTCTTCATTTCAAGAGCTCTCTTATAAGGGGGAGCGATGGGGGGCTGTACGGGATCCAAGCTCTGATAAGTTCCATCTGCAGTTCTAGGAAGTGGATATGAACGATCTGAGTCATAGCCACTGAGGTCCCCACAAGCCAGAAATGGGATATAAACCTTATTGACCCCTTCCAACCATCCACTACTGCAATCTGTAATCAAACATATTCTTAACAAGTGATATAGAAAAAAATGTAATGACATAATAAGAAAAAATTCTAAAATGTAGAACCAGCATTCTGATTTTTCCTCTTAAGTCAATAGGATCACATCGGAGACACCAACAATTTTCTTCAAACTCCCACTAGATGCAAACTTTAAATAGGTAAGTAGCAAAGATTTTAGACCCTCACTTTCCCTCAAATGGAGCCTTTCTATTTTCTATTTGATATTCTTGTTTCATTCATATTTCCTTGACCCCTCTAGCAAAGCTCCAAAAGGAAAGAGAAACACACATAGATGGTAAGGTTCTTCAACTAAAGCATTTTCCAATTCATAAAGCTTCAAATTAATTATTCTAATTTCTCTTTCCTGAAATGAGAAGGAAGATTTATAGTTTTACATTAAAAACCATTTCTTGCTTTAGCTCTAGGAGGTTAACGATGGATTCATTAGCTGAATATAGCACAAGGATGCCTCGGAAGATCAATATCCACAAGCATAAAAAATATAACATAAATCTTAAGAGCAATACATACCTAGATCTTCTGCACCAGATGGACTTCCAACTTTTTCAAGGAGCCGATGCAAATCCTTCTCATTGAATCCTTCAGGAGGTGAATAGTTCTCACAAACTGCAAATGCCTCTACTCACAAAAATGCAATAATTAGCTGCAGTTGAGGCAGTAGTATTTTTGCAAAGTTGCACATGTATCCGCATTACAAACGATACAATTATTAATCAATTTCATGTATCAACCGACTCCATAATTTGACTTCATTACTCGAATTGAACTAACTCAACCCTGATGATTTAGTCCAGAATATTTCTGAATTTCAAGTGGTAATTAGTTATTTTTGTTGCAGAGTTAAACTTATCCTAGATGTGTCGTTCAAAACAAATTGAGCAGAAAACAGAAGCACAAGAACATTAGACTCTCACCTATGCTTGAATTGCGACTGCTTTTTGGTTTGGCAAAAGTCACTTCCGTGAAAAATAGTTTTAGCTGCAATAAGAAGGCAAGACATCATTGTTCCACACCCCAAGAGTTCCCTAACACAGTTCATGCTATACTTTATTAGGTAATCAAAAAGAAACCTGTAAAACATCAGTCACCAACTTATTCAATCAAATGAACAGTAATACAATAAGAGGGGGAAAATATTGAAGGAACTGTAACTAATCCAGACACCACTCTGACCTAGTTTCACTGATCCTATTAAGATCTCGTATACAAAAGTATGGCACTAGGACACTAATGCAACCAACACTTCAGCCCCAAAACCAATCAATAGTGCTTACAAGCAGGCTTCCATTCAAAACCTAATCAATCATCTACTGTTGTCGTGCTAAAACAGCACATTGGGGTAGGTAGATTAGATACTGAACTCAAGTTTGGCACTATTTGCATACAGTGGCTGCTGCATAGTCAAACCCACTATATACTCAAGCTACCAGCTCAAGAATTTACCACTGCTCCGAGTAATGATACCTTCCCTAAATATTTATGCAAATGCATTACACAAGAAGAGAGAAGCATAGAATATTCATAAGGCCAAAGCATAACACAATAAATTACAACCGATCAGACAAAAAATAAAGACAAATTGCAGTGGGACACCCATAAGTTTGTCAAGATAACACAGCTGTTTCTGGTTGACAGCTGTTTCTACGATGGAATAAGTTTGGAAATAGGATTATTTTGATCTAATGAAGGATAAAGGTGCCAATATTGGCAATTTAAATGTTACTGTTAACATTTTTTAACGATGTAATCTTCCTTTTCGAACTTTCCAAAAGTGAAGGGTCACCATGTCTGTGTTCTTTTGATGCAAGTCAGGATGTACAACTGAAGTTTACCCAAAAAAATTCAAAAAGACATTGTTAGAACCTACGTTACCAGTGGGTCGCTTTGGTACGTGGTATGGGTATGAGTACGTGGTACAATGCAAGTAGGTTTAACTGTTACGGTATTTTGGATCGCAATTTGTTTTGAAACTATTATCAAGATTTTTTTCACTACTATACATTATATATCATAGAACATCCATAAACACTAAATCAGTTACTATTTATCTTACATTTGTGCTGGACTTTCTATTATCTAAAACAATATATAATTACAAACCTATATACAAGTAGTCAATTAATATGTATTTTATATTTTGTTACATGTTCTAAAGCAAATCAATTTAGAGTTAGTATTTATAATTTGAGGTCATACATTTTGGTGATCCACCCACCCCATTTGTGATCGATGTACCCAAATCATGGGTCGTCAGGAATTTAGTGAATTCTGGTAACTATGATTAGAACTCTGGTAACCCTTGGCAGTAGTAACTCAACTCAGCCTTTGACAGTAGCACTAGAAAAATACTATTAGAACTTGTCTGGGATGTTATGATGAAAACTTTCAGAAAAATGAAGGGTTATTGCAAGTATTTAACCAACCTGACAATAGAGGAGGCTTGTGTCTTTTCCACGGAATATCTTTGCAATAAACTTTCCGCCTTGTTTAAGTATGTGGGTAACTATAGTCAAGCCCTGTAAGCATGTTTAGCCATGCTTTGACATCAGTTGAATACAATATGCACCAAAGAGCCGAACACCAACTAGAAAGATATTCAATTCGCCCATTGTTATTAATGAGAACTTAAAAACATCTGCAATGCAAATACAGGCAATAAAATAATCCCATAAAAAGCAACAGGCACCATAAGAAAGTCAAAATGGAATCAATGAATGACAAAAAACCAGTTCCAAAACAAAGAATGACCAATAGAGAAACAAAGCAACACAAGAGAGTCAACATGGAATCAATGCATGACAACAATTTCTCCACACTACATTTAATTGTAAAGCCTATTTTTTACTGAGAGATGTCTTTTTCCCACTGCCTTTATTTTAGGCTTATTTGTTCATTTTCCTAGAAAACAAAATGGATATGCAGTCGCAACATTATTACCATGGAAAATGCCCAATTCAGAAATACAAATAAGGCGACCAAACAATGACTTTCCAGGTGACTAAGATCGAGCAGGCAAAGAAATAAAAGGTGTGTACACCACTTGTCTTTAGACTCCTATACAAGATGATTACAGCCTGAAAATACCAATGTTAACAATTTTCCGTTGCAAAACATCCATTAGCTCAAAAAGGAATCCGAACACTCACTGCTAATATGAGTTGCGACTGAACGAATTCATCCATGTCATGAAGTCCAGTTACTGCAATTCATAAAGAGAACAAACACAGAAAACTATAGATCAGACGCTACCAATTAAAGCAAGCCAACAGATCCATTAAATATGAAGTTTATATCATTTTGCTTTGCTAACCATCGGGAGCACCATCACATACAACTAAGTCAGCCTTGCATCCATCAAAATGTCTAATGACCTGAACAAAAAAGACATAGTGGATCGCAACATAATATAACAAAACAATTCAAGGAAAAATAAATATATCAATGGAAAACCAAACTTCAATCTGGGATCTGAATATATTTGACCATATATAAATTATATGAAAAGGGCCAATGTAGCCAACCCACTCATGCATGTGAAGGCAAGCATTATGACATAAGATAAGGATTTCGAAGACACTGTTGGCTGAAAATAGCCAGAAATAATGGACCTAGATATGTATGATTTTTTTATCAAGTACTTATTACCAGAGCATTAGACAAGTGAGTATCAGTAGTAATATACTAATATTACTTGTTCATGCAAGAATTCGGGCTGTTCTTAGACTCGTATGAAAATTCCCTCGTGGAATCAGCTAAAGTTGGCTACACAAACTCAAATTTCAGGTCATTATATCCCGTCTAAAGCAGTATTTAACAACATGTCATGGTTTCGTGCAATTGAGGGATTACATCACTACAGGTTCTTCAAGCACTCCCTACCATTCAGTCTGAATCACATCACCGATTCTAGAAAATGCCAATGCTACCTCCAAACTTCATTGATTGAAAAGGGACCGCTATATAAACTAATATAGTGAGTCTAAAACAATACAACATTCTACTGATGGATAACAACCTCACTGCTGTAAACTAATTGATCAGCAGCCAAGTCCAAGTGAAAAAAACAAAAGCATTTTATATCCATTACAAGACTAGACAATAAGGTTGGATATATTTCATCTGGTCAGAAAGAATTTGATGGGAAAATAATACACCACAATATAAAACTTGAGAGAAAAAAGTTGATACCACTTCAGCTGTACGAGCATTAGTTATATCACCTTGCACTTGAATAACACCTTCAATAGGAGCCATGGGCTGCAAATCAATGGCTACAATAAGTGGTAGATCACTATTCCTGGCAGAAATCAACAAATGATCAGGAACACCATTATGAATTGTGCATGCAAATACTGAAAGACCGTAATATTAACAATTCGTCTTATCTGTTTTGGCCCCACTGCTTCCACTTAAACTGTGATTTCCAAGACAGCAATAAAGTAATGTGATCATTTCTCTAATTAACCCAAAATATATGTCTTGAGACATTGGTAATATTATTTCAGCTCTTAATAACGACTCTTAGGAGAAAGGGTGAAGGTTCACTTGATCAAGCAACACTATAGGGTGCATGAAAATGGCTTGGGAGAAAAATCAATGAGGATGGGAAGAGTTTGTTAATGGCGTCAGCTTTGTGGTGGAATAGGATTTGCAGATTCAAATTGTGAAGATACAAGGCATGGGTAGGAAACTGATCTTAAATCCATACAAACTTTTATAATGAGGTGGCAGGGCTGATATATTACATGGGGCTGATTGAGATTGAGTCCACAAGGAGGTTCTTTGCTTTGACGCACATGATAGGGGTGAGAGCAGAAGAAGAAGATGTCCTTTCATAGATAGTTTCCTGGACAAAAACTGTTAGTTATAGTTGTAACTTCTCCCTCTCAGTTGGCCAGGTGGTAGCCAAGCATGCAGGAAACTTCAACCTATGTTAGCCCAAGCCCAAGTGGTATGACAAGATCTCATATATTTCACTTAACGAAGAAAGAAATTGAACAATGGCATAATTTGTAAAGTGCAAACAGTAAGCTAAGCAAAGGATTCAAACACCGGACCCTACTTTGAATCAGCTGACAGCTTTGCTGGGAGATACAACTTACGACTCAAAACCTGAACAAAAGAGACAAGGTATTAGATGCCGATTAGATATCATCCATGCCATTACCAAAAGAAGTATGAACAAAAGGTAAGTAATCTTTGGGATATGGTATTTCCTCCTTCTTTTTTTGGTGTGTGTGTGTGGTTATTTTTTTGGTGGGAGGAGGGGTGGATGACGTCTGGTCATAAACAGAAAATGATTGTCACAAAAATCATGAAATATCCGACCTTCAAGAGAATGTATCAAACCCCCTGGAATACTTGAGTGCGTTTGGAACAGGTTTAAGGACAAGTCCAATGGTTACCATGCTAGTGAAGGTCAGTTCATGCAAAATATAAGTCATTTCAATTAATCAATGTCCCTTTTACAATGATCAGCTAGCCAGTAAGATCAAACAAATATATTACGAAAGAAAAGTGGTTTCATCTCTATCAAAACTGATTTCCCAAATCCGTATCAGCAAAATGAATTGAAAAGATAACCCAATAGTGAATTCCCAATCATAAATACCTGGCTCCAGCTACCAGGTGCTGCACATAGATCTACCACACGCTTCACTCCTGCAATTCGCGGTACAATTAGATCAATTGCAGCAGCTGGGTATGTTTATAACATCATTATAGATCTCTGCAACCAAACAAGCAGCCCCCTCCCCTCCCAGAACAAATAAAATATTGGTGGCCCATTATACGAAGCTCTCGCCACTATGGAGTCTGGAGAGGGTCAGATTATGCATCCTTACGCCCATATGTGGAGAGACTATTGTCGCGACTCGAAGTCTTGAAGCCAAAGTCACAATAAAGCAACCTTACCATAACTTGAGCATAATCTTTGCAGGTTTCTACGAATGCGGACAAATTAACTTAATTTTCTTATTTAGATTAACGTATATCCTTTTATAGTAAAGAAAGATAGAAACCAGCATTGGACTGGTGCCAAACCTTTGAATATGTTGAATTCCTCATCAATCTGAAGGAGCTTGAAGGCACTTCGAGCTCGCCAACCTTCTTCTTTTGCTTTTCGGTAGTAGATATCCTGCGCACAAATTAATTCATTACAAATTACTAATATGAAACAATCCATAAGGAAACAAAAGTGCAACAGAAACTATAGTGAAGGTACCCTTTTATCTCTTGAAGCTTTTCCCATTTTCCTAAGACTGGTCTTTTTCGGCTAGTAAAACAAATTTCCTAGAATAAGAGTTAGCTCTAAAGTGACACAAGGCTGCAACACAATGGCACAACAAAGCAAGTGTAAGTCTGAAATCCCTTCCAGAGATCACATTTTGCGAACCAAAAAAAAGAAGAGAAAAGACTATAAAAACCAGCTGCAGCTTGATTAAAAACAAATAAATACATCAGTGAAGTAATGAAGTTTCACAATCAGAGATATCTAAAATTTTGCTTTCTTGAACTCCATCTCTCCAATTATCAGGCGTTTCTTTTGGAATTTGAATACTACTAATAAAATTAAATTAATAGTTTATATGCATGATTATGTCATTCCGAAACAGATGTATAAAAGACATATAATTTTGTATGAGTATAAAACAATCTTCTTTTTTGAGGGCTAAGAAAAAGGCCTAAGGGCACACAAATTCACTAGATTGGAGATAACTAATTCAGCAACGTTTCTCTTCTCCAAGTACTTCAACCTTCTAAAATTTTACTTTTTTTTTCCCCATCATTGGACACGGTGCAATACATGGGTTTGCAGCTGTAAATTACTATAGAAACTTATTGTGGAATGTACAACACAAGAATTTCTGCTGTACTCACCATGATAAATCATAAAGTAATAAAGAATAATAACTCAACATCTTATCTTCTCATCAAACAACTAGTGTGCATTTGACGTTCTCCAGTGTTTTCGTTAGTATCGCAGGTCAAACGAAGTACGTAGTGTATAGAATGAAATAAGTACAGCAAATAAAGGTTCATTTACAGTTCCACGAGCTTCAACACTGAACAACAGCTATCAAAGTTCTACAACCACCACACTAGACGAATGAACTCAAAAAATCAAAAGGGCAAACGTCCTTTTAGCCCTGTGGTTTGCCCTTTATGCACATAACCACAACCCCATATGGTTTGTGGACTAAAAAGCAACTCTAACTATTAAAATGACCTTATCACCCCTATCTATCTCCTTCTCCGGCGAACCTGTAGCCCCCATTGTTGGTGGACC
>CM042196.1:23677251-23704482 GCA_023539305.1 Ilex asprella
GGGAGGGGTGTTATGGATGAAGGATTAAGAGGGTCATCATTTAGGGCTTGTTTTCTCAAGTTTTAAGAGCAAAATTATGGTGGACCAAGTCTGATTCAGAGCTTAAGGAAGCCTACAAGTGCTGAAAATCAAAAAAACGAAAAAGAAAAGAAGGAACAAGAATAGAAGAAAATCTAGTTGTCACACCTAGCAAACGTAAGGGATAGGGGGAAAAACCTAGGCCTCACTCCTAAGGTTCTTGGACACCACACCCACAAGTGATGCATCACACATAAGGACATCATTTCTTGTTCCTACTTTTGGACATATCTGGTATACATTACTACCCATAACTTGGAACAGGGTACAAAAGATACCAAAACAAGGCATCAACAAATAAAAGGAATTAGCACAACTTACATCTACCTTAAGAACTAAGATAAAGAGCCTTACTCATTAAATAAACCATGAATATCTAGGTCATTCTCGCGCAATTTGGGGCCTGTATTGTACCAACCCACAACGTGCTCCTTGGCTGCAACAATTTTGTAGGAATTTATAGAATGAAAATAACATCGAAAATCACCACAAAATAGCAAAGTATCACCATGAAGTTTAAGAATGACATACCGTTTATTCTCTTGAACATAGAAAACATTGATTCATGGTAGTTGTGGTCAAGAAACCATATGCTTGGATCCTTATCATCTTCTTCAAAAGGCACTACAAGGACAAGTTCGCATCATTTAGTAATGATTGTTGATTCTGAAGACTCTAAGTTACAGCATAACTTCCCTCAAGCCTGTATACGTTCACAAAATGATTAAAATAGAAACCTCTTTTCAAATCATTGTACGCTCTTCTCTCTCATTCTCTCCATTGTTCCCTCTCATTCCACCCAAGAACTAAATAAAACCCAAATCCAAGCAATAATCTATACGTAAAATGCATACCCAAAAAAATTGATTTATTCGTGCTTCACAAGACACCGTGCCAACAACATAAACCCTAACACTCAATTCCAGAAACCAAACTTCTTTACCTTGCGCATCATCACTTCCAAACTATACAGACGAACACATATTCACCATCTGGGCATTTTTTTGTCGAATAAATATACAAATGAATAAAGAAATTAAACAGAATGAATTCGATAATTTCACTTTCAGATCTGGAAATAACGAAGAAATTGAGGGAAAAGGGGCATGAGGAAATTCCGTTGAGAATGGAGAAGTGTGAAATTTGAACCTGCATAGCTGTTGGTGACATCGACGGTGCCTTTGAAGGAACTCCTGAGGAGGACGTCGACGAAGCGCTTTTGAGTGTCCTTAGCGACTCTGTTGTAGTTGTCGACTATGCTTAACAGTACCAAAGGGTGTACTATGACCTTCTCGATTGGGTGAGCTGATACCTGCTGTGACTTCATCACGTCCATTGCGAATCTCTGTTGCTACAACTCGATCTCAATCCAACGTCTCTGCAAAAGCCTTGCGTATTCCTCTCTTCTCTGGTTCTCTCTCTCTCGATTTTTGTCTGAGTAAAACCATGCCTTGCAATCTCATCTACTCTTGGAACATATAGTAATGAGAATCTATAACCACTGCAATTCCAATTGTGGAAGCATACGCTTTCACTTCTGATATGTCTAAGCAGCCTGTCAAAGTGTGACTTTACGAAGTCGGACAACACCAATAGGCTTTGAAGAGGGATCTTTAATTTCCAAACTTGAGGTTTTTGGCTCAAGGTAATGTTTCCAATGGAACTACTATCTATCCTACAAATGATGGTGGCCATTCACACCGGGACCATCTGAATTACAATTTGGTTTACTCGTGATATTTAATCATGAAAATAATAAAATAAAGTGAAATAACAAAGAAAACACAAAAATCTTTACACATTTACACGAGGAAAATAGATTGAATAAAACAACATGGCAGGGAAAGAGCAGTGAGTGTTCCAATACCTCATTGCAGGTGCCTCTGGAATCAGAGTGGACTGGAAGTGTTCAAGATGTACGACGAGACCAGCTCTTTGCTTGACTAAATAGTAGTTACAGGTTATACGATTCATTAGTTTTCGCCAAAGAGCCTGCTGCCTGGCACTTTCAGTCAGTTCTAAAGGAAGATAAAGAGTCATTGGTATTGGGAAAATTTAGGCTAGAGCAAATTAAGCATATTGGCTTAGCGCAAAAGCAAAAGACAAACAATCACTGGATCAAAAAGCTTGCATAGCTAGTTGGTAAGCCAACTGGATGATCTATTTCATAGGAAAGATCATATTTGCACGAATTAATGTGGCCCAACCAGGTTTAAAGGAAGGGATTCAATCTCTAGACTCTCAAGCATTAAGTGTGGTTCGTCCCCGAATGACATAGACGGAAAATACCTAGTCCTTCCACCCAAGAAAGTTTATGTTTGATAAGTTCAATCTTTTGTTACTATTCTACTTAATCAATGTCTTCGCGACCAAATTTTCAGGATCATCTGCTTGTTGGACAAGTTTACCAAACCCATATACCAGTTAAGTCTTAGCAGGTCTGATTGTCAGCAACACTTTCATTAGCCCTGAATTTGTCCCTAAGAATCATGCTTCGAGGTTGACACAGAAAATGTCATCTTCCTCCAAGTCTGATGACCAAGCCATGGAGTTGATCATCCATTAATTGGACCACAAGGCAGGCCATCTATAAAAAAACCATTGTCAAGCAAGGTTATTTTCTCTGTCAATTGCGTCATCAATGCAATATGTCCAAAAGGGTTCACCACAAAACCAAATTCCCAACTTTATTTCATCATACAACACCAAAATACAATTACTCTTCCCAGCCCTCCCTCAACCCATTGACTGTAGTACATTGGGAGAAATGGTGACATGACATCATAGCGGAAAGAAATTTGGAAACACACTTGGATGGTAATAGACAGCCTCCTTCATCCCAAGAACACCTTATCAACACTGACTCAAGCTCATATCTCTAACTCCAAGGGCAGACTCTGCTTCGGTCCACCACCCAGGGGGATTTATAAGAGAGAAAGTAAAGCTTAAGATTTGCAGTTCGGAAGACTCAAAACTCGTCCTTAGCTGAAACCACCCCAGAAAAAATGGAACTTTGCCAAACCTCAATTCCCTCAACCTCTTCTCTACTTACAAACAATCTATCCCCACCACCTTCAATTTTCTTTATAATCCCTCTCTCCGAATCCCCCTCTTTATCCATATAATTCCTCCTATACAACTCTTCAAACAATTCATATTTCTCTCTTTGACTGCAATTTTCTCTCTCCTCCACTCTAGACCACACTTCCAATTCACCCTCTCTGCCAACAAACACTTGCTTCCTATAACAATGAATTACAGCTTTGCCGCCACCACCTATATTTCTCATACTGGGGTTTTTGTCTCTCAAGTATACCCAAGGGTCGTCGCTCAATTTACGAAGGTCTGCCACTGCCAAATCCCCCGATTTCGAACACACCTTGAACAGAGTCAGCTCCTGCTTGTCGACGTCCACGTCAGCAAACGGGTCCCCGAACCTACTGCTTCGGCCCGAACCTGGCTCGTTTGTTTCCCAAACCACCTCCCCGGACCTCGGGTCCCACAACCGTATGTAACCTGCGTAACCGAAGGCGCCTGACGTCACCGCGGTTCCGACAAGCACATTAATCTCAGGTAAATAAGTCAGCTTCCCGGCGACTATATTCTTTGCCGAATTGCCGGATTGTCTTCCGATTTCCGATACGATTTTCATAGTTGATTTGTCGACAATGAGAACACAATTCTCTCTGTGGTGACAACTGAACGAAGCGAAGACGGAATCAACCGAGTCGGCGATAGCAACGACTCTTGATTGGTAAATTCGCGGATCGGACGAGTCAGTCCACTCGGCTGAGCCGACTCGACTGCCTTTTGCGAGGTTATAAAAGTGGAGTCCGGATTCGAATTCAGATCCGATTGCCGCAATCTGGGGACGGATCCTTCGAACAGAGCTGATATAATCCCAATGCGTCCGTACAGTTCCGGCGTGACTCAGATTCCAATCGTAGATGGAGATTTGGCCTCCATGAGCCATCCAAGCCGACCCGTCGGAGTCAATCGCGTTGAAGTCCGAAACGACGCCGTCGGATGTCGGTGTGATTGTGGTGAAAAGTGAAGAGTCTATTCCATTGAGTTGACACGGTGATAGAGCCGATTTGAGTTGTGACTCGATGCCGTAGTAGATGGCTTCGTCAACGAGTTCTTGTTTGGTGAACCTTTGAGAAGTGGAGGGAAGGCGGTTGGAGCGGAGGAGAGAGAGTAGAACGGAGAAGATATCAGGGTCGCGGTCGATGAAGACCGGGTTGGTCGAGTCGTGGACCGGCCGGTTGGAGAGGGCAGAAAGGAGTGAGTCGGGTGCGCTGGACTGGAGGGTTGAGACGGTGGTCTCGAAGAGTTTGCCACCGACGTTGAGTTTGATTCGGTCGTTGGGGTGGGAGCTGAGATTGAGATTGTAATTTCCGTTCTCCATGAATGGAAGAGAGTGAAGGTGAAGCGCCTGAATTGAGCAGCGAGGCGCTGCTAGCAAGATGAGGCTAGGCACGGCTCGGCGGTGATTGGTGGTTAAATGACTGAAGTGCCCTATATCGTAGTTTACGGTCAGTTTACTAATCTAGGCTACCTGCTGAGCTTCTTTCATTTGTTCTTGTTTTTAATGTTATCCTCCTGGTTTGTTTGGGATGTTCCCTAGGAGTGTTTTTGGCAAATGTATTTCGTTGATAAAAACTAGTAGGTTTTGCAAAAAAAATATATTATATATCTTAAATTTATAACATAAATTTGTATCCCAAATGAAGGGACCATTGAATGAGTAAATTTTATCTACTTTTTTAAATAAAACACATTGATCTAATAATTACCTTTCATTTGAGATGTAAATTTAGGTTGGAGATTTAGGTCTGCCAATTAATATTTTGATTATATGGTATTCACAGATTATTAAATTTAATTTTTAAAATTTTTGTTTTAATTGGGTTATAAGTAGGGGTGTTTACCCTACTTTATGGGTAAAAAATATAATTTTTTGTCTTCTTACTCGATACTTTGCGCAAGAACTTTTTTTGGCATATCCTATCCGATCAAGTGTGATATTTCTACCCGACTTTCAGTCAAATTAATTGGGTAGAACATCAGGAGAACACTTTTTATAGTTATTAATTTTTGGATCATTTAACAATTCAATTAAATAATATGTACCAATTTAATAACACAATAAACTAACACTAAAATCTAAAACAATTACGACAACAATTACAAAAGAATATAAACATCAATTCATCATAATTGTTGCATAAATACAATAACAATTATTTAAAATTTAAACCATTTGATTAGGGAACTCATAAATCCACAAACCCTGTCCATTTGAGCTAGTTTTCTTTGAATGAGGGCCATCAATTTTAATCCGCGCAAATTGAAACCTATTGGTGTGTTTGGTTTGCTGGATAAAGTGGGATAAAACAAGTATGATTGGATAAAATAATCTGGGGCATCACACATCCCTTGTTTGGATCAACATTTGTTCATGGGATATTCGTGGGCTTGATTTACTCGGTCGGTAGGAAATCGGCCCTTTATCCCGCCTGACTCGGATCTACGTATCCCACCTGAACTTTGGGATTAGTAAGCCCAGCAATAGAATATTAGGTAAATTTACATAAATGCCCTCTAAGTCTCTAACAGTACAATTGTCTAGGGTTTGTTTACCCCCATTTTCTCTCCACTTTTTCAGGTTGGTCCCCTCCCACAGTGGCGCACATTGGTCCTTATTGCTGGAGGTATCTCTCTCTCTCTCTCTCTCCCCCCATTTCAATGTAGATATATACATACATATATATTTTACCTGAAGATATATACATACATATACAAATATATATATATATACACATATATCCACATATGTATACATAAATTGTAAAATAAAAAAAATGTTAAATTTTACCTGAATATTGGCCTGTGATCTTTGATTTTTGACCCCCTAGGCTACCTCTCTATTCAATATGAAGTGGGTTTTTTTTCTCTTCCCTCCTCCGGTGATCGATGATTTGTTCATATATATGTATATAAAATCAAATGATTTGTCATTTGGTTTTGCTAGTATTTGGACCAATTAAATTTTCAATTCATATGGATTTGTGCATGGTGGATATGAAGTGGGTTTTTTTTTCTTCTCTGTCCAGACTTTACTTACCCGTCCCTTCCCTTCCCTTCCTTTCTTTTTCTTCTTGAACCAATTTTTCCTAGATTGAAGTGTGTATCCTTTTTAGGTTGTGCAATGATGGATGCGTGATTGTTATAAAAGATCATTTTTCCTTCCCTTCCCCTTTTTTTTCACATACCAAAATACAAAGCATAATTTAATTCTTTTTTTTTCTCTGGTATTTTTCATGTGTTGATTTGTTGCCGAAAATGGTAAATTGATCCTGATGTAGGACGGAAAAAGGTTGTCAGTTGCTAGAGTAAAAATGTGCTCATTTTTTATGATAAAGGCTAAGACAGATTGACTGTATAGGGATTTTGTATAGAATTTTTCTTTTTAAGAGAAGTTTTGTTGATTTTATATGTTTTGAAGGAGATTTGTATATGATTTTTCCCATACTGGCTTCTTGTAATTATTTTGGCGATTGAAAATAAAATTTCTTTTTTTAAAAAAAAGGGTTAATTAATGTTATGGTTAATTAATGTTGCATTGTAAAGTATTTTATTGTATACTAGAGATAACACATGCCTGAATGCACGGTGCAACTATAAAAAATCTAACATTAAATTTAAACGCAAAATAATAAAGCACTGAACTTGGACACGTATTAAATTGAATGTCTAAACTCGCCCTAGTCGTATGACGTATGCAGAATCCACTCTTCTCTCCATTCAAGTCTATCTTTTAGCAATATTAAATCCAAAACTATCAACCAAAATTAAGACTATTAGACCAAAAAAATAAAATAACAAAAACGAAACCAAACATACCAAAAAGGATGCATACAACATAACACTCATATTTTCTGGTAAGGGTGGGTGCTTTTTGCTCAACTTAGGACAATACTCCCCAAGTAACCGTTGGCTCACAAACATAGAACTGCCTGTTCAATCACAAAAAAAAAAAAGGGAGCAAGAATTAGAAATGAGAATGAAATAAGACAATCAATTAAAAGTCAAAACCCACATGCGAGCAAGCTAACATTACTCTATGTTTGCTAGAAGACTGATGTCTTAAGTTACCAATGACCCTATGTTGGTAGCAAATTACTTTTCTTACAATATTAAGAAACTGATGCATGACTACAGTCGAGAAACTTATGCATAGAATTAGCTTATAGTAGAGAGGGTTGAACCTGATGAATGACTACAAATAATGGGACAAACCCATTGTCTGAATAAGAACCATTTATATGGTGCATGCGTGAGCTCAATAAATAATCATTCACTACTTGTTCTAGTTTTTCCACCTATGAAAAGCTTGCGTCACGATAAGTAATCATTCACCACCTATGATAAGCGTGGGCTAAAAAATCAGTTTGCTATTTATAAAAAATGATATTCACAAAGTGGGAAATAAAATCAAAGATAAAAGATAGTTGCAATAATTAAAATGTGCCAAATATGCAACCGAAAATGAAAAGGTAACTCAAACTCCAACTTAGAAACTCCACATAATGGAAAGAAGCAAGAAAACTATCAACAATTAATTTGTGCAATCAAAAATGCATAATGCACATGAAATGAACTCTTCCCATCAGCAGAGCTATCATGAACTATCAACATTTAATTTTTTTTCTTCTGGTTTACATGAATTTTAAAAAGAAAGTTCATCAAGTGATGTATGAAATAGGGGGAAGATGCATCTATCGAAGGACTTAATTTTTATTTGAAACATCCTAAGAGTAAGAAAGTTCAATATGTTCTATTTTCCTTGGATTTCCGAGTGTTCGTTTATAATTTTTCTTGGATTTCTGAGTTTTCGGTCATAGTAATAAAGTCATAGGCCTGATCTACGTCACTAGGGGAAAATTGTTGAAAAGAATCTGATATGCTAGCTGACCTAGAAATGTTTACACTAAGTTTGCACTGGAAGTTTGTGCTCCAGTTTGCACTAGAAGTTAATCGGATTCAAGGTATCCTAGCAACAGAATTAGAAAGCAAGAACAAAATGCCTATAAAAGAGCATAATTCGTAGACAAATCGATTATACATTCATTTCTAAGAGAAAGGTCAAACCCAGATCAGCAATTATAGACTAAAACCAAGAAATAGAAAAATTATCTGTTTGGTGTGAGAACAAACACATCAAAAGAAAGAAAAAGAAAATGCTTGAAATCCCAAAAGGTAGAGTCAATGTGGGAGGTAGAAAGGAAGCAAAGTAAAAAACGATCATAAGATTACCAGCATGACAAATATCATAGAAATTAAAAAAACAAATATCATGGCAGAGGAGTGAGTACTAAATACAAATCAGAGAAAACAAATATAGTGGGTTATTCTTGTCTGTAATACAAATATCATGGCAGAGGAGTGAGGTCTTCTAATCTTCTTATAAAACTTAACAATGATTCAAGACTCGTGTTCCAATTCAAGCAACAATCACATTACGCCACTAAGCACAAAATAGGCAATTGAAAAATAATATAACAATTGAAAAACAAACAAAAATGGTGTCCCCAAGATTCTTGGTGAAAATATTCAGACCTTTATAGGTGGGTAATGACAATAGAAGTCCAACGATTTGACCAAAAATAGTTGCTTAAGATGTTCTCAAGGAGAATAGCTTGGGGGGAAAAACAGAATCTTAAGGTAGTTTATGTGATGTTTAATTGTTCATAATCATGGAATATCTAGCGATTTCAAAGTCCAAGTGATTGCAAGCTATGGAGCAGCAATATGACAAACACAGTGATCACCAACTTGACAAGCTGAATTAATAACTCCTTGAAAATATCTCAATGGGGCAAAACCATGCAAAGGGCTAAATTTGTTTTGGGCTAAAATTGCCAAAAAAAAGAACTGTATTTTGTTATCCTTTTATCCATAAGCAGGATCTGGCATACAAACTGCTATAGACAAACAAAGTTTTCTCTAGGGCATCCCAAAGGAACGATACCATGTCATGGTCTTGGAGTACAATATGAATATAACATAGGAGATGATTTCACTGAGGTACAGAGCTAACTCATAATGGTTTAAAATAACAATCTTACTTATCAGTCTAAGTTGTTTAAAAGGGTCAATCTCATGTTGCATACATGTATTTTGGTGTAACGAATTTTCATAATTTTGCCCCCCTCGCAGTCAATCATTGATATCAGAGATGACTCAGCATGAGTTGCGGCAAAGCAAGAATATTTTGTTGATTAAAAAAATATTCCCATCAAAAGTATGGATTCTTTTTTTGTTGGACCTTTCTGACTTTGCCTTGATATTTTGTCTTCCCTTGAAGAACTCCTCAAAATTATGGATTCTTTTTTCGTCTAGTTTTTGATATGAGAATTGAGTTTCTACAAATACGGTAGATTTTATGTAAATTTAGAAACAAAACCAAAAAAATTAAAATTAAACCCAAAATCCATTCTAGCATAGAAACAAAATGTAGATCTATAAAGGAACTGTGGGCAGAACCTATAATACAATACAAGTAGAAAGAGAATTAATACCTACACTCGCCAAAAGTTCCCATGAACCAAAATTTGGTCTTCTGACATAACCCCCACAACCCACAAGCAAAAAAAAAAAAAAAGAAGTAAAGTGTGCGTCTAAATTTAGGTAATTATATAACTAAGAACAACCACACGTCTATGCAATCAAATCATAAAACCCACAAATAGCTCAGAAGTTGGCAATAGAACGCACACTTAAGCAACAAAGGTACAAATACCCAAAATAGCCAAAACGCTTTACCGTTTCATGGATTCAAACTACGTTAATCAAGCAATCAATTAGTACACATGAGAGAGAAGAGGGTTACCTCACAGCCAGAGTGATGAGAAGAGGAAGTGAAAGAAGAGGGTTTAGAAGAGGCGACATCGTCAACGGAGTCGACAACTGGTATAAGAAGCTCTCGATCTCAACAACGAAATTAACACTCAAAATTTCACACCAAATCTGAAAACCCAAATTTCAAAAATACTCCAAAACCCCCCAATTTGAAAATCTAAATTTCGTAAATCGTGTGATTATGCGTGGTATGTGTGTGTGTGCGTGATATCTGTGTGTGTGTGTGTGTGCGCGTGATATCTATGTGCGGGGGTGTGTTAGTGGAGAGAGAGAAAGAGAGAGGAGGGGTACCTGGGCGACAACCGAGAGAGGGAGACATGACAAATGCTTGATCTACTTCTTGTGTGTGTGTGAGAGAGAGAAAGAGAGAGAGACGTTATGGTCGCCTGGCTTGGGAAGGAGAAAACACGCCTTTCTTTCCCTTGGGTTGTGTGTTGGAATGGGCAGGATTTGATTTTTGAGTGAGATATATTGTGAGCCTTTAGATTAGAGATTTTTGAATTTGAGTGAGGTCTATTGTGAGCCTTTAGATTAAAGACTTTTGAATTGATTTGAGACCGATGGATGTTGAAGCCGCCCTATTTTATATTATAAATTCAAACATTTTTTTTCCTAATTTTTTTAATATCTTTGGTGGATGAAATAAATTGGTGAGCGACTTATAAACTTGTATTATAAAATCAACGTGTAATAGCATGTATTTAGTGAATACATGAGCATTCTTATATTTTTCACAATATTAAAGTGGTAACCAACGTTGATAAAAAAAAATGGTAACCAACAATTCTCAAGCTAAAAATGAGATAAAATTGAATAGGATTCAAGGGTAAAATAGTTCATTAATGTTAAAGGTATTAGATATTTAATAAAAAAATGTAGTTTGTCCATATCCCAACCACATCATAATGCACTATCAAAAACAGGGATTGAATAACAAATTATTTTTATCCCCTTACAAATCCGGCTCATTGGGATTTCAGTGGACTGGTTTGGAATTTAAATCCAAGCCAGTCCAGTCCATCCATGAATTGCCAAACTCACCCGTGGTGTACTGCACTTCTAGCAGAAAGACAACATATTGGTATGTATTTTTTTTAACACTCTGGGGTGTTCATGTTAACTTACACACATCTCAACTAATCCTCTCTCCAATCAGATCAAGGACAGACAATCCATGCTGAGACTAAAAAATTCATAAGAGATAAATTTTTCATGGCTTAACCCTCTATTAGGTTTTCGATCTTAGGATGTCTGAGTTTACAATCAATCCTTGTTACCACTTGAACTATTCTTTGAAATTAAAGACAAGGCATTAGTTTTTTAGCAATACTATGCACACAAAAAATGTGCACCAAATCATCTACAACCGTCAAATTAATAAGTCTCATCATTAATCAAAAAACTACAGATAATTTGATACGCACTTTTGGTGCACATACTTTTATCCTTAGTTTTTTGCATAGTTGCACGAGTTATTATCATGGTCATACAATCACTAATAACTTTTTTTATTTTTTATTTTTTAAGTTTGTACATAGTTCCCTTTTCCTTTCGATTTTTTGGAAACCAACATAGAAACATTGTATTACAGGAGGAGAGGTAACCCCAATCCATTCGAATGATTTGGAAAACATACCGTGTTACATGGGGACATGTATCCACTGTCCCCTAGGCCTCAAATTCTATCAATTGGAAATCAATCGATTTACATTTCTCGACTACTTCACCTTGGTTTGCACTCGGCCATGTGTTCCAGCCATTATCGCATACTTGCACTCAAACCTCCATGTCCCAGCCAGCACCCTCTGGTATATATGAGGTGAAGGAGTGGCCCAGTGGTCATGGTTGTGGGTTCCAACCCATGGAAATCATATGCAACTTCAATGCCTAATGATCCACCTTTGCAAGTAAGCTCAGGGGGCAGTGGATTCAAGAAGGTGATTTCATAAGTAGGACATCGATTCATGTTGTACCCACGAACTGTCATTCCACACAACAAGCTCCGCTTGGTATTAATGGCCACCCGCACAATTCTATCGGTAAGCTCAGCAAATAGTGCACTGAGTCTTAGCAGCAACGGCTCCCTGCAGGTAGTACCTTCAGGATATAGTTCTAAGCCACCTTTTTTTTTGATAGTATTCCACACATTCTGCATCATTTTTCCCTCTCCCTTGTTAATGCAACGACTTCAACTGGTGAAATCAATTTGCTAAAACTATAAGTGACACAACTGATGTTTTGTCCTAGCCTCCTAGTTCAACGGCAGTAACAACGGGTCCTAACAGGTGTAGGATGGTACGGTAGTTGCAAACAAAGAGGATGCAGCGATGAAGGGTGCCCTTGACGACATGTTTGATTCCTATCATCTTATAGGTATATCAGACACTTTTTCATACCAAGTGAATGTAAAGTAGACGCCAAAGGGAGGACAATGCCCATTGACATCAATAAGAAGTTCAAAAAGGGTGACAATAGGCGTAGGCCTTTAAACGAAACGACCCTAATGAAAAATTACTGGAGTTGAAGCTTGTTTCTTGGTAATGGCTCACATTTTGTTCTTGGAACCATGTATCCTTCCTGTAATAATAAAATAAAGTAAATTAGCTGATATAAAACAGACTTGTATATAATTATAGACTTCATCAAATCCCCCATCAGAATTTCTTTGGTTTTGACATCATAAATTTTGTGTAGAACTTCATGAGTATAGAGGCAACCCAACATAAGTCAAGACTGCAGTAAAAAATGATGATGTACATATTGGCTTTGCACACCACTAGTAATTAAATCAATAAATAAGTAGAGAGAGATAGAAATACACAGACAAGACAAAATTTATAGTGGTTCGGTCAATGTGACCTACGTCCACTTTGAATGATTAGGATCGCCAGAGAGTTTTATTATTTCAAGTGTGTAGGGAAAACAAAAAATTACAAATTGAGAGAGATAGGAGGGTTATGCTCAACTAAGCGTGATCTGCACCCCCAAGTGTTGGCGAGCTTACAATTTATAGTCGCCTCTTAACAGATTGGGGGCAACTTAATAGTACTTAAATGACTAATCTGGTGGAGCAGACGACTTCTTCTCAACAGATGAGGTAGTTGTGGTGCTCTCCATAAGATTCGATCAAAAGATGAGGTGCGGGTTGACTCTTCCCAAGGCGGTAAGGATGAGGCTCTTGGATGACCCTGTATGTTCCCTGCTGATGTAGCTCCTCAATCCTGATGAGCTTGACCGGGTGTGGACCAGATTAGGCTGGACTTGCTGGATCTCTTGGAGTTGAGCTATTAATTTAGACCAGACTTATAACATGAGTTAAGCCCTTGGACTTGACCTATCATTTGTCCACCAATGTCCTGCGTCTAATGGAACTTAAAAAGGAGGACATTCGGTTGAGTTTGAATTTTTGGCTGAACAGCAAAACTGAAAAAACTTCGGGAGGCCAAAACATGTGTTGCTAGGCCCTTTTTGGGCTTTTAACGACATCTATCATGGCCAAAGATAGTGAGTTTTGTAGTGCTTACCGAGAACTTCGATTTGACATATTATGAGTTCCGTTTAGAGCAACGAATCAACAGTTACGATCAAAATAGCGATCAACCCTTCTTAAATCCAAATTTCTTGGGGACTCTTATTGATTGGCGACTTCTCCCTTTCCCGTAGACTCTTTTTACCCGTGGAACATCATTAGCAATATAAACTTCCTCTTTTACTTCCCTTTTTGGATTTTTGAAGAGCCCTAGGTTATAAATTGGAGTTTTTTGCTTTTTCCTTTCCTTAATAGGGTTTCAAAAAAAAAAAAAACCTAGGCTATAAATAGGGAGTTTCTTCCCCATTCCAACCATTCCATAGAAATTTGAGAAAGTGAAGTGAAACTTTTCTTGAAATACTTCAAGAACACATAGGAGAGACTCTTGGGATGAGCACTTTGAACAATGGCGACTGGAGAAGGAGATGTGCAGAGATTTGCGAACCTTGGTGGAGAACTTGAAGATATCGTCAGAGAAGAAGAGCAGGGAGCCGAGAGGAGTGGCTTGCGTGAGCAGCATACTAGGCGCGTTCTGTGCGCAAATCTGGGCGGTTTTGGCGAAGAGGACCAACTGGACGCTGCTAGCGCGCAGGACAGGAGGAAGAAAGTGTCGTTGGGCACTGCTGTGCGCACGAATGGAGCCGCTGCTGGGCGAGCAGAGACTCTAATGGGCGCCGGCGCTGAGGAGGCTGCTCAGGACATTGATGGGCGCGTTGAGGAGGCTATCTAGGACGTTGAGGTCCAGGCGAGCGAAGTATTGGGCACCAAAGCTACTGCGACCCTAATTGGGCGAGCAAGCGAAGCTAGTGGCGGGCTATCCAAGCTAGGGGATCAAACTGCTAGGGCGCCTCCGTTATTGGGCGAGACGCAGCTTGTCATGGGTACCTTTGGAAGTGACCCTTCTGATAATGTGGCAGGTCATTAGACGCCTTCAAGTAGAACTTCTCAAAGTCAGGCTCCTCAAGGCCTACCTAGTAGTGGCTCGGGCAACTCTTCACGCCCTCGTAACAAAAAATACCGAGGCACGGTAGCTCACGATGATGATAGATCCAAAATAAGTACCCTTTATAGTACGCTCAATACTGATGATGATATTCTGAGGATTGTTTCTGTTTATAACATTCCTCCAACGGTACTATGTCGTCGAGTTGAGATGGGCGAGCATGTCTGTGATGACTCATCTGGAGATATTGCTATTTATGAGGAGATGCTTAATGTTGGGCTCAGGTTCCTAATGTCTTCTTCCATTTGTCATATTCTGCATTACTTTTTATTGACATCGGGGCGGTTGGCGCCTAATGGTTGGAGAGTTTTACTGGGCTTTCTAGTATTGTGGAGGAAGGTGCATCATGAAGATGCCTCTCCTGTCGAGTTTTATGCAGCTTATAACTTGACTGAGACTCCTGCTCCTAATAGAGGGTGGTACTATTTTACCACGAGAGGTGGTAAGTTGCTTACGGGATTACGCTCTAACTATCATAACTGGAAATCTCGATTCTTGTTCGTCGGCGGCGAGTGAGCCTCAGAGGCTGATAGGGCTTTGGTACCAATAGGATGCGGTGTTCCTAAGAGACTTGGTACGCCCTACACTTACTCCTTCTCCTTTCCTTTTTTTTTACTATGTGCCCATCATTCCCTTGCGGATTCTCCTGTACTTTTGAATGATCAAATGTGGAAGTTGCAGGCCGTGAGGGCTTATCGTGACGAAGACTTGGGAATTCTTTTACCCAAAGATGGTGAGGCAAGAGATTCCCCTACAGCCTGTGCTAGGGCTGGTGCTCCCTCTCCGAAGTCTGGCCGTCCTTCTTTGAAGAGGAAAGGTACATTGATTCTCTTAGGAACACCTTATCTTGTGGGTACCAAAGCCCTATCAGCCTCTGAGGCCCACTCACCGCCGACGAACAAGAGGCGAGATTTTCAGCTATGACAATTGGAGCATAATCCCGTAAACAACTTACCACCTCTTGTGGTAAAATAGTACCACCCTTTATTAGGAGCAGAAATCTCACTCAAGTAATAAGTTGCATGAAACTCGATAGAAGAGGCATCTTCATGATGCACCTTCCTCCACAATATCAGAAAGGCTAGTAAAACTCTCCAACCGTTAGTTGCCAACAACCCCGGTGTCAATAAAAAGTAATGTAGAATACGACAAATGGAGAAGGCATTGAGAATCTAAGCCCAGTATCACACATCTCCTCATAAATAGCAATATCTCCAGATGAGTAATCACAAGTAGGCTCACCCATCTAAGCTCGACGACATAGTACTGTTGGAGGAATGTTATAAGCAAAACCAATTCTCAGATTATCATCATTAGTATTGAGCGTTGGATCCAAAGGTATTTACTTTGGATCCATCATCGTCGAGAGCTACCTTGCCTCGGTGCTTTTTGTTGCGAGGGCGTGAAGAGTTGTCTGAGCCACTACCAGGGAGGCCTTAAGGAGCCTGACTTTGAGAAGTTCTACTTGAGGGAGTCAGATCACATGCCACATTATCAAAAAGGTCACAACCAAAGGTATCCATGACAAGCTTTGTCTCGCCCAGTAACGGAGGCGCCTCAGCGGTTTGATCCACTCGCTTGAACAGTCTGCCACTAGCTTCGCTTGCTCGCCTGATTGGGGTCGACACAGCTTGGGCGCCCAATACTTCGCTTGCTTGGACCTCAGCGTCCTGGATAGCCTCCTTAACGCGCTCCACTAAGCGCCCATCAACGTCCTGAGCAGCCCCCTCAGCGTAGGCGCTCACCAGCGCCTTTGCACTTTGTGCTCACCCTAGCTGCACGTCAAGCGGCTCCATCCACCCGCCCAACAGTGCCCAACGACACCTTCTTCCTCGCGCCCAACGCGCAAGCAACGTCTGGTCCTCCTCGCCAAAACCGCCCAGATTTGCGTGCAGAACACACCCAGCAGGCTACTTGCCCAGGCCACTCCTCTTAGCTATTGCTCTTCTTCTCTAAAGATCTCTTCAAGTTCTCCACCAAGGTTCGCAGATCTCTGCACATCTCCTCCAGCACTATTGTTCAAAGTGCTCAACTCAAGAGTCTCTTCTATGTGTTCTTGAAGGATTTCAAAAAAAGTTCCACTACACTTCCTCAAATTTCTATGGAATGGTTGAAATGGGGAAGAAACTCCCTATTTATAGCCTTGGTTTTTTTAAAAAAATCCAATTAAGGAAAGAAAAAAGCAAAAGGCCTCAATTTATAACCTAGGGCTTTTAAAGAATCCAAAAAAAGAAGTAAAGGAAGTTTATATAACTAATGGTGTTCCATAGAAATTAGGGGCAAATAATGGGCCAAGCCCAAGAGCCCAACTCATGTTATAAGCCCGGTTTGAATTAAAAGCCCAACTCCAAGAGATCCAGCAAATCCAGCCCAATATGGTCCACGCCTGGTCAAGCTCATCAAGGTCGAAGAGTTATATCAACAGGGAGTATGCAAGGTCATCTAAGAGCCTCATCTTCACCGCCTTGAAAAGAGCCAACCTCCACCTCATCCTTTGACCGAATCTTATGAAGAGCACCGCAACTATCTCATCCGTTGAGAAGAAATCGTCTGCTCCACCAAATTAGTTATTTAGTTAATATTAAGTCGCCTCCAATCTGTTAAGATGCGACTATAAATTGTAGGTCTTGCCAACACTTTGGGGCAAATCACACATAATCCAACACAACCCTCCTATCTCTCTCAACTTGTAATTCTCTGCTCTCCCTACACACTTGAAGTAATAAAACTCTCCGGCGACCCTAACTATTCAAAATGGACGTAGGTCACATTGACCGAACCACTATAAATCTTGTCTTGCCTATGTATTTCTATCTCTCTCTACTTATTTATTACTTTATTTACTAGTCACTTGACAGGTGGTGCGTAAAGTCAATTTGTACATCATCAAAAAAAGATTGTAAACTATAGAATATAGATGTCAAACAAATTAAATTGCAACTTCTTTGTGAAAGAAGCAGCAATTATAATTCTTAAAGTCCACTCTTAGGATGACTATCACAGCGATTTACTTCGTACTCTCCATACCTTTTGAACTAAAAAAGAAAAAAATTGTAAAGTAAAGCACGTTTGCTGTTGTTGAGAGAGTGAGAGAGAATGAACAAGAGGAGGTTGAAACATGACTGTTGGGTGAACAAATTGCCACGCCGACCAATATAAATACAATTTAGAGAATATTAATTGCTGCGATTTTGTGTTCGGGAGCTGGTGGAGAGAGGATCATGAACAAAGCACTATGCTCGATTAAAAATATAAAGATGGTAAAAAGTTTTCCTCATTTTTCCTACTTTTAACTAATAAAAAGTTTACCTAAGTTTATTAAAACCTTTGATGTCTAACCTAAGTTTATTGCGGTCCTGATGTTGAATTAGCTGCAAAAGATGATAAGGGTTGAAAAATCAATAATCTACACCCAACAGAGAAAGAAAATACGTTTTGCAAGTAGTATGACTCCTTGTACGTGGTTTTGGAGAAGTACTAACTGTAATCCATATGCCTCCCAGGTGTTCCATAAATTGTCTGACTAAATTCGTGAGTGCTTTGGCTAATACTAAGTACGAAACTTATATTCTGTTTGGTACGATAAAAAAATTGAAGGATGAAAAAATTAAAAGAAGAAAAATTAGAAGGATAAATAAAACATCATATTTAGTAAGAAAGTAAAATAAGAAAGATGAAAAAATAGATGAATTAACTTTCCTTCCAATTCACCCAAATCAATCCCTCTAAAATTAGAAGAAAAATGGATAAAAAGTTAATTACTTATGTTGATATATTTTATTTGTCTATATACCCTTTATGTATACACATATTATGTATATATTAATTTCATATAAAAATACAATGATAAAATATACATATATATATATAATTTTAAAAATAATAAAATAATAAATAATAAAAAATTTATTTTTTTCTTTTTTAACTAACATGATGACACGACTCGAACTCAGACATGAATTTTATGACACAAACTTGATTAACTCGAATACGAACACGACATGAAAATAAACAGATCAACTTATAACTTGACACGACGCAATTAGTTAAATAAGTTGAGTTGTGTATGACTAGTATTTGACATAAATCCGTAATAGCTTAATACGAATCTGACACGATACGATTCGATTATCACCACTAATCTTATCCCGCACAAAAAAAAAATATCATTTTTATTTTCCATCCATTTAACCAAACACAAAAAAATGTGTATCATTCCTACTTTCTTTCTTTGAAAGATAAAAAATGTATTTTCTTACTTTTTATCCTTCCTATTTTTCATTCTTTCTACCAAACGACAACATCAACATAACAACAAAAATTTGTGGCAAACTTGACATCTATTAGGGCATCTCCAACAGATGTTTCAATTGCCTAAAATAGAAAAATTTTAACTAGCTAAAACATAAAACAGTACTCGAACAGATTATGCTTATTACTGTAAAATAAATTTTTGTTACAGTGATGCTCTAAATATAGAACATCTCCAACAATAGTAGCTATTTTAGTTATCCAAAAAATAATTTCTTCTATTTTAGTTACTCACTTTTTCAATACACACCGTAACAGATTTTTTATATTTTTAATTTTTTTAAAATATTATTTATTATTTCTTTTGTATTATATTATTTTAAAAATAGTGAAAAAGCAAAAAAAAAAAGAGAATGAAAAAAATGAGATAAAGAGAGAAAAAATAATACATATTATGTTTATATATTGTGATGGGTCACTATAGTAAAATAGAATCTATTTTACTGAACAATATCTATTCGAGTGCTGTTTTTGACTTTGGTTAATTAAAATTTGACTATTTTTGGCATTTGAAGCATATGGAAATAATCTTACACTCTACAAGACGAGAATAGTAATGGGGGTGAGTTATTCGAACCTTGCATATCGACATGAAGGCGTGGTCAGTCTCTCTATCTCCAAGACCTAAATCAGGAAAATTACTGCCGAATTCCTTAATAATAGCTGCTTTTTTGTGTTCCCCAACAAGAACACCAGGTTTCTCGACGAACCCCGTTGCCAATCCAGATTCTGATACCTCCAACTCTGTCCCAATAACCTTTTCAGCACCTAAGACGTTTTTCCCAAAATATTCCACCATAATTCTAATGTTTGCAGTAATTATGTATCTCTTCGCACAAGAACTGTACACACTCCAAGTCTCTGGGTGAACATCCTCGGCGTATAATTTGGGCAAAATAGACCTAGAAATGTGCTCGATATCGCGAATTTTCAACCCGGAAAAAGTGATGAAGATTAGGGTTTGGATAGCCGCAGATTCTGAGATGAATAGGTATGTGAAATATGCGAATGGAGCTGAAGCAAGGAGGAGTAGTGCCCTTACAAGACTACCGGCTTCAAAAGCGACAAGCATGTAGTAGGGGAAAGGATTTCTGGATATGAGAAGAGTGCCATCTAGATCTGCTGCCACTGTTTGATTGGATCGATCTTCAGTGCCGCATTTGGAGATAGGTTGGAAATGGCGATAAGAACCCATGAGAGAGAGAGAGAGAGAGAGAGAGAGGCTTTTGCCTTTGGGGTTTGATCTGTGTAATGCTATGGAGAAGAAAGGTTAACAATTACAAGACAATTAGGGCCTATGGCCGATTCTTTGCTCTACCTTTTTTGATGGGCTTTCGGGCTGGATAATCATCTTATTTATCTGGACATGGACCTGTCCATATCGCATACGTCTCAGCCCGAGACGTATTTGATTCCTGAAACATAAGATCCAGTCCATTTGGATCACAAATGTCATGAGTTTGAGTTACTTATCTGTTTCAACTCTTGGATCGGCTATATTTTGGGCTAATGTGAATTGGCCTCAACTGCAAGACACAGCCCATAAATAAACTGTAAATTTAGATGTCCTGTATTTGAAATGTAATAACTTCTTTGGAGCTAGACCACAAGGATTTATCCATAATAAATTTCCTAGTTATAGTGTTGATAGTCTGCTTTTAACCAGATTAAGGAAAAGATTGTTTGAGGTAAGCACAAGCTGGTCTAAAAACTCACGACCACAATATCAAAAAAAAAAAAAACTAAACAAGCCTCGTGAGGACCTAAGACAAATTTTGTATTGTAGGCCCCGTTTAGTAACATTTTTGTTTTTCGTTTTTATTTTGATTTTTAGAATAAATAAGTAAAAAAACTCGTTTGATAACCGATTTTTTTTTTCTGCCACCGTTTTATAAACGAGAGACGATTTTCAAAAACAAAAAAAAACGTTTTTGGTTTTGGTTTTTCATTTTTTAAAAACGAAAAACGAAAACGTTATCAAACAGGACTGTAGTTATTGCAATTGTATGTTGTGGATTTGTTCCAAGCAAGTCCTCCCTGTCACTCCCAACCCATAAAATTAAGACAAATACACACATATACACACACACTTTCTTTCTCTCTCACACACATTTCAACCCGTTTTAGTGGAAGAAAAGTTCTATTTTGTTTACATCTATTAGTTTGTAAAAGATTCAATGCGGATCAAATGGTTTTCTTGTACCTTTATCTTTAGAAGCTCAAGTGGAGGTCCGTTTATTTATGTTTTTTCATTTGAATCTTGTGTTTCCAACTATTGGGGATCCCATTTATGTACCAATGGTACTCTCTTCAAATTCTACTAATTCGCTTACCATTACTTCATCAAGACCATGAATACAAACAACTCCATCATCTATTTGAAGTACGATATTGTTATTGACGGTCTGTATTTCACACAAACACACACAAAAGGGATTTGACAGTTTAGAGTCATAAAAAATATAACTAGAAAAAAAAGCCAATCCTAAATTAAGGGATATTTTACCTCATCCTGTTTTACTGCTTATGTGATGAATGCATTATTGAGGTGCATTTCAAGGTTCTAAAGAATGTGCAGCCCATAGTGGGGCAGAATCCACTAACCATTAATCTTCAGTTGACTCTGCTTCGAATCTCTTTTTCCATGTACCAAGTTTCAATGGAGTTCCATGTGGATTTCTTCATGTCTGCCACAATCTTTACAAATCCATTCGTGCAATCTGTTTGAGCAATTCTTCCTACTTTGAGCATGAAGCCAATTATTTTCATTCATCAAAATTCAAAACCCAAAACAATAAACTTGAAGGAAGAAAAGAATTTTCCTTTAAAACCACACTAAAATTACACCCTCTTTAATAACTTAAACTTTTAGAGTTGATAGCTGTTCAACATAGTATCAAAGGAAGATGTCTTGTGTTTGAATCTCGTCGTCACCCTAATTATTAAAAGATTTCTACATGTTAGGTTCAAAATCTAGTCTGCACATGGAGTAAAGATTAAATACAACGGTGACATGGTATCACCAACAAATAATAAAACTCCAAATGGGTAAGATGAACCTCACTTGGACTTACTTGGAAGAAGTGTGGGGAGTTATTTATTTACATGACATGTTAGTTATTATTAATTTTTGTAAGGTCCATTTGTTTATTTGTTTTAATATTATTGTTTGGTGATACAGCATCACCTTGTCATGTGATATCACCGTTGCCATGTGGGTGTGTTAAAATAAATATGCTAAAATTATATTTTCTTTAACAGTTTAAACTTTTTGAATGGGTGGTTAACAACACCTTCAATTTTAAACAAACTAGGAAAGGGAGAAGAGGGGGAGAGGAGAGGGTGACACCGGTACTAGTTGGCATTTGACCTATTTGGTTCACATGTCCATGCACCATCTAAGTAATTGGATGTAGGTCACCCTCAACAATTAGTTGCTATAAATAAAAAGATTGGTCCAGTATACGGGTTTTTACCAGTATAATATTTGAAAAATGTGAAATATATACAGTCTTATTATCACATGTAGAAAAATTATTTTTCTACTTCGAATCTTCGCTATTTCGTCAAGATCACAATTAGTTGCCAAAAATGTATACGATGAAAAATCAGTAGTTCCATTTTGTGGTTAGATGACCACAAACCCCAACAAAAAAAAAAGCTAAACAATGCAATAATTGTGTGAACAACAATGGAATCCAAGGAATAGCCCGACAAAATGGAATCAACCTCGTACGATCCAGCTTGCTACTTTATAGAAAATGCTAGGCAAATAACGTTGGATCCTCTCTTTTTAAAGTTGGAAGGGATTAAAAAAAAAGGGTACAAAATATAGCCATTACAATGCATTGGAGAAACTTAGTATCATGTCAGTAAAATCAGTCACTAACTTAGCCATGCTTTATTTTCCAAGAGATCGAGCGGCATTATTCTATCTTCTTCATAGGTTATAGCAGAAGACAAAGATTCAAAATTATTATTCCTCCGCATAATTCAAAAGAAACCTCGTACCAAAAAAAAAACATATTCACTATGAAATCAAAAATGACTTGAGAGGTAGATGAAAAAACAAAAGGAAAGAAAAGAAAAGGAGAGGATTAGTGTTGCACGTGTAAAGACAAAGAAAAGTATTTACCTTTCCTTTTGCCTTCGACTTTTTGTAATGAGATGTTCCAACTTTTATTTCTGTGGAATTAAAGTTCGTTGCCTACAAAGTTGAGATTCTTGGTTTTCTAGGAAGCCATGGAAAAGGGTAGGTTAGAACATGTACTACCAGCCATTTAAAGCTACCTTCTCCACTAGCTATAGCACAGTGTTTGGTATCGAGAATATGCTATCCATTGTGTATATTGTTTTTCAAGCTGCATGCCAATCACTCTCCAAGTCAATCTTTCTTATTGGATTCTTCTTCTCACTTGTCTCTCACCAAGAATCAAATTTTTGTTGAGTGAAAAGGTTTGGTCAAATCAAAAATAAAAAAATTTGTCAGAAAAATTTTGAAAACCGAAAAAAAAACTTAGAACTTTGATATTTAATAATTAATTTATTTCAATTTTCAGGAAAATAGAAGCGTTTTGGTGATTTTGGTGAAACAAACAAAATTTTGATTATTAACTCTTAGTAGTCGTGAAGATTTTTTCTTTATCTTTCGACCTTTTAAGGTCTCTTGAAGTCAAGAGATGCCCACAAATTCGATGCTTCCAATAATTTGAAGCAATACGATGTTAATGATCAATTATTAATAGTCAATGGATGCGACGATATCTATGATTTAAGATATCCTCTTAGTCTATATGTTTAATCTGGTTCTCGGATTTTGTGGGCAGGTTCAACTTCCACTAAAGATGATAATTGTAATGGCTGAATTTGAATCTAGTCTAGGGTTGATAATTGATCTGAGTTTACTGAGCTCATTCTTTTAAAGATCCTAAAAATTGATCAAATTCAACAAGTTTAAAAAATGAATTGAATCCGAGTCGAGCCATAAACGAGTCAAACCAGGGTAACTCGCCTATTACATATAAATGAGTCGAATTTTTTAGACTCGTTTTTTAAGCAAGTCTAAAAAATTATTCAAACTCGACTCGTGTAAAACACGGATCAAACTCCAATTGAGTTTTATCCGAATCAAACATGAGCCGAGCTGAATAGCTCAACTTGATTCAAATAGCGAGAAGATCTAATAAAAAAATATAATTTTGGACAACCATAATGAGTTAATCTCAATTTTCAAGACTTTACCTCCTAATTGTCCAAGTCTAAAAATCTGAATTCAACCGTCACATAATTTACTTGTGCTAAACAACTATCTACCATAAAAGTTTAAGTTTGTTGGAGAAGGTATAATTTAAGTGTTTATAATTCAATATGTCCCTTCATGTGTAGGTTAGATTTTAGATTTAGCACGTGAAAATATTTTTAATAATTAAGGTGGCGGCGAGAGTTGAACACAAAATCTCCTGTTCTGATACCATGTTAAATAATTATGAGTCTCATTATCAATTTTTTTCTTAGAAATAAACTCGACGTATTAATTTAAATCCAAATAAAAGTTTAAACTTGGACCATTCTCTTAAATTTCATATTGAGTTCAAACCTAGCTACCTAAAAGCATAGAGAAAATCATTCTCTTCTCTTTGAAGTTTGAACTACTACATGTCCCACCATGCACCAATTTTTCAAGCTCCATATAGACAGTGAAATGAGACGACTCCTCGTGAGTATGTTGTGAAGTGAGCACAATGTCACGTGACGGGGCTCCACACGGCATCACAAGCGGAGCCCAATTAGGGTTTTGTGGAGGAAGAGATAGTGCAGAAGAAGAAGATCGGAGGTTAGGATTTATTTGTTGGGCAGCTGTCTTTTGTCTTAGGAAGGAGATCACGTGACATTCACGAGGGTCCCCCCCTCGAATGTCTGTCGTCGATGCTTCCAATTTAAAACCCTAAACCCCACGTATCTCCATTATCTCGTATGATGATCAGAGAGTCATTGAGTCGCCATTAATGTCTGACAATGTATCAAGTATCATGATGCTTAGTTCCAACATTGCCCCCCTATATGGCATACATAATCACTTAAATTATTGTGATTCCAAGGTTGTAATCTGCACAATGTTAAGGTTCGTTTTGTAATTTGACTTCATACAATGCAGTGGCAATGGGTCCTATAAGGGGTAAGGATGGGCCTGCCCTTCACAGCTAGGCCAAGACCACTCACACCATAGACTAGGAGGTATGAGTCAAGTTACAGGGTTGGGCGGCATTAACTCCAAAATTGCCCTTATCCACCATATCTTAATGGGTCCCTTGACTAGGTCATGTGCCCTAAATTTCGTGGGCCCTACCCAAGTTCCAACCATTCCATCCATCAAAGGCCCCTCATTCATTGACCACAAAATTGCAAAAGAGGCATGAAATAAAAGAAACTAGTTTGTTTTTTTTTTTTGAACAAAAAAAGAAACTAGTTTGTTGAGTTTTACATACGATGATTAAATTGGCTTGTTTGTGATTTTGCGTATAAAGGAACAAATCACAAAAATAATATTTTACATGAAAGATAAGACTGTAATTTAAGTAACAAAAATTTTACGTACCTAACTGTCCTTTTGTTTACCATGGATGGTCGACCCTAGACAATCTTATACCCTAGTGCATAGAAGACTATAGACACACTAGAACACTTGTGTTGGCCACATGAATTCAAAATTTCAAAGCCTTAGAAAAACCTTCCGTGATGAACAAAGGTCATGGTAGCAGGTACAAGCATTGAAAAGATTGATAGGAACTTGAGATCGTAATCTGGATATTTTCTCAATTCAACCTGGAGAGTAGTGACAGAAGTCATAGTGTCCTCACCAACACCGGTGGTTTCATCTTAAATGGAGAATGATGTGCAATGCATTCTCCTCTGAGCAGACAGGTGAGAAGCACAACCTGCTGCTATGCCATTTTCAGGCAGACTGTAGATTGGGCTTAGCATTACCACATATGATAGGAATTTTTGCTATTGCACACTTTGGTAGGGACAATCTGTTTCCTATAAATCCAATGAGAATTTTCTTGCAATGTTCTACAATATATTTGTTTTCGGTTGAACGGTTAAGGGTGTCTAGACCAACTTAAACATACCTCAACTAATCTGTTCCCAATCCGATCAAAGGGAAGTCATTCACGTCAGTACTAGGGTATTCATAAGGAATAAATCTCTTATGACCCGATTCTAAGAGATTGCTAAAATTCGAATTTAAAACGCCTAAGTTTACCACTTGAGTTACTCCTCGAAATTAAAGCCCCAACATATTGATCTTGTATATCTGGTCACTTGCTTCTTTTTCCAATACTTAATTCTCAACTATTCTCAAGCTTTGCTATCGTGAAATCGATTTCTTCCATCCAAAATTACTAATGCAATGTTTATACACAATATGCTTTAATCATAGGCTGTTGAGCACGATTTTTTATCTTGTGAGAAAGTTTAAACCAAACAAACTTCGTAAGGTATAAGAAGTTGAAAATGAGGTTGCGTACAGATGGAACCATGACATGAGAGGAACGGTGGATTTGGCTGTCTCTCTTTATATGGTATTGTTCTATCATCATGAACCCTACCCTATCTCAAACTCCATACTAACATCGTCTGGTGTTCCCATTTCAGCTCCTATCATCATTGCCACTCCAACTTCGTTGGTGTACTATAAAGATACAGTTACACATTAATTTGCAATCATGATCATATATACATTGATGTCAACTCAACAATGCAAGACAGAGTTCAATGCAATCCTGGTGGTATTCCTCAATAAACTATGTTACGCATGCTAGTAACATAATTAGTTCATACAATAACTCGATAATGATATGTATAATTAATAACCGTATGAATACTTTTCAGCATATGACAGATCTCTCGACAAGTAGCTCATAATACTCTCGTAACCTATACACGTATGTGACTGTAATCAACCGGGACATCGATGGACTAAACAAATATTTTTCAGGTTCATTACTGTGTATATTTATCTTACTGTTTTCTGTTAATAATGAGTTGGATCAATTATAGTTCGCCAGATGATCTCGCAAAGGGCTCTCTTTTAAGTTTTAAGATTTGTTAGGGCTGTAATTTGGACAGGCCAACTGAATTCAATCGGAGCCCGACCCAAAAAAATAGGATTTGGATTTGAATTTTTAATACTTAAGTTAAGCTTAGACAAAAAAACTCCAACCTGAATTGAATTTAGGCAAGTCTCGAGTTGAGGCCTCGGATTGATGGGTTCAACCCGAATATTAAAATCGAGTTGAACCTGAATACATATAAATATATAAATATATTTAACTAAGATTTGTATTTTTCTTCACTCTTTAGAGTCCAAACTTTTACTGCACTT
>CM042196.1:23709482-23725476 GCA_023539305.1 Ilex asprella
TTATTGTAAGCATTAGAAGTGATGTTGTGGTACATATAGAATTAGACCCACAAAACTTTGAGTCGGGTCCAATTCCCGAGTCGATCTGAGAAATTAGAACTTAAAAAATTTCAAGTTACAGAAAATTAATGGCAATTAACCGTTGAGAGATGAGAAATTCAGAGACAATAGAAAGTCAAAGTAATTACGAATTTACTCGAAATTGGCAACATTAATTACCATTAAATAGAGACACTTCACTGGTACCAAGGAATAGGTACGTGTGTTAAAAAATGGGTCGCTTCGAATTGGGGAAATCCGAAACAGGTTTTGTCGGTGTGGTTTTTCGGGAGGGGGGATTTCATGGTAGTGACACAATCGGTGGCGTCGCCGCCGTTGGTGGATTTGGAACATAGAATGCTGGTGGCAGTATTCATCTATTGGACCATTCCCATGAATCCCATCATTCCACTCTCTCTCTATAACTTGGTAATATTAGTTTACATTTGTTTTGTATTTCAAGTGGGTTTTTTTTTAATTAATTGTATTAGAGGTCTTTAAAGTATAAAATTTGTTTAATTTTGGTCTCTAATGTTTCAATTACATCATTTTAATCTCTAAAGTATTAAATATGTTTCTTGATCCTCAAACAGATAGTTTTCAGATTACTAACGTTTTTTTTTATTATAAACTTGTCACGTAATACTTTAATATGGAAAAAAATTAATTTGTATAACTTTTGACCAAATTTTTACTCAAATTTTGTTTAAATAACTAGTTAAATTACACAATTTTGATCGTGAGCTATTTAAATTTTTCGTAAAAAACTACTCATATTACACATTTTTTTTGTCAAGAACTACTCAAATTTTATTTAAGAGTTATCAAAATTATTTTTTGTTCATATTTAGGTATTACGTAATAAATTTATGATAAAAAATTGTTAGTAATCTAAACGTTGTTTGCTTGAGAAACCATATAGAAACATATGCAATATTTCAGGGACTAAAATGATGCAATTGAAACAATAAAAACTAAAATAAGACAAACTCCATATTTTAGGGATTTTCGATACAATTAACCCTGAATTCTTTCATTAGTTTTGACCCAAAATATATATATATAAAAAACTTCTTTCATTAGTACATAGAGTTTTATAAAATAAAGGTAACAACAAAATCTTCGACACAATCAAGATTGAACTCCAGACCTATTGTTTAATTTGGGAATGGACTCGAGTACCATTTGTAACATTATTATGTGTAGATAAGGTTCATAATATATCGTGTCATATCTGATTTATGTTGAGTTAATAATATTTTGTACAAAAAATTGTTCAATACATGCATAATATACATATAATTGTATTTAGCCTAGTTCAGTCATGTTGGATTTGTAACGTGTGTAAGTTATGTTCAACAAATTTATTCCGTATTTAATTAGTCAAGTTCACATCGACCCATTTATTTTATGAGTGTGACATGTTATTTGTTTACCGCATGAATCTTTTAACAGTGTCCACAACCCACTAATTTTATTTCGGTTTTGTATCGACTCCAAATGTTATGTTTAGAGTTTCAAGGTTCTCCATATTGGTTCAACTATTGGAAATTTAGAAGACCACCACTCTTTTTCTTATAACTTGTTCTTAGGCACAATAATTTTAAGGACATCTGAGGCATGCAGGCACCTAGGGCTGTCAATTTTTAACCTAGATCACGAACCCGACTCGAATTGAACCCGACACAAATTTGAAGAAAACACGATTAGTTGACACGGTAATAAATGAGTCAAATTCAGGTTCGACACGAATAACACGATTAATGGGTACTGTAGATAAAAAATAATTATTTTACGAGTATTATATTCTTAAATAAGAATTTTATATTTTTTTATAATTTTTAAATAATATTATATTAATTATTGTCAAATTAAATAATTTTTTATTAACACGAATATTGACCCAAACCCGACACGTGCCGAAATGACACGACACGAAAAAAAACACGGTAAAAAGTGACACGAAACGAAACTGACCCGACCCGACACGACACGTTTGACACTCCTACAGACACCCTATTAGAGCCATGAATCAAACACCATGGTCTGACCCAGTTAGTGCTTTCATATAGAGCACAAAATTTCCAGGCATGAGGGTGTAAGATTCTTCATACACATCCATTCCTACCTTACAAATATCCTTAGTAATTGATTTTCCTAGCTAGTATCTATAAACTTCCTCTAGTGGCCTGTTCCAAAAAAAAAAAACTTCGTCTAGTGGGAGTAATTTAGGAGAGAAATCATTTGGCAGAGTTCTTCCTGCCCCCACCAATCAAAAGAGATTCGAAAGAGTTGGAGGATAAAGAAAAAAGCAAAAAAAAAAGTCACATATTAAAGAGGAAGAAGAATGGCTGCACTACCCTTACCTTGGCACTTTACTTATCCAAACCATATTATGATGATTAATCCAATTAAAAACCTAAGTAGCTTTTCAAGATTTTTTATTTTATTTTTTTCATTTTTACGTGTTTTTTCAACTCGTAATTATTACGTCAACACGAGATATGCACAATAATTCACAAAACATGTGTATTCAAATTAACCAAAACAACTTAAAGGGTAGTTCAAATAGTAATAGAAATGAACTGTAAATATAGATGTCTTAAGTTCGAAATTGGAAACCCATCAAACTAGGTTAAGAGGGATTTGTACCTTACGAATACTTTAATCTCGACATGAATGACTTTCATTTGACTGGATCAAAAATAAAACTAATCGAGGTGAGCGCATAAGCTGACTCAAACACTCATAACTATTAAAATCAACCAAACATCTATTTCATGAATAAAACTTCAAATATTAAGCTATTAACAACTAAAACCTTGCCACTCCAATATCTTTTCGAGACATTGAAGCCAACAACTTTCACTTTTTCAATCAACTTTGCATTGTTCCTTCGAAGCCATTTCTCTTTTTTGTCCATGTATTAATAAATCTATGGGTATCATCATGATTTGCATGGACTAGCTACTAACTTATACAGAACAAAAGCTAACCCCCTATTAGAATCGTCACGCTGATGCAGGCATACGACTGAAGGTTTATGGGGAATCCATTAGCATATTTGTGAAGTGTATATGCTTTAGTGGAGTGAGTGGCAGTCACATGGATTCATATGAAGGAATCTCCACCTACAAGCTAGTCCTTCTTTCAATTTCTTCTTTTTCTTGTCTCTGTAAATATAGTAAGTTTGAATGTTAATGGCCACTCTATTTCCCAATGCCTATTGTCGTTTCTTTTTTTCTAATTCAAGGGCGTCTGAATCAATTTACACGCACCTCGACTAATTCCCTATTCGGTCCACCAATCTAGTCTAAGGCAGGTTATCCATATCAAAATTAGAGAATTTATGAGGGATAAATTCCTCATCGTCTGGTTCTAAAGAGTTACTAAAATTCGAATTCAGAGTATTTTAGTTTGTAACTCGTCTTTATTACCATTTGTACTACGCTTTGAAATTCTATTATCATTTTTATATTTCATAATACTATGTCTGAAAAATTAGGTAGTTAAACTTACTCCATTGCACACTTGTTATTCGTCAATTTTTTTGCTATATACAACAATGAATATAGTTTATTTGTGAGGAAAAATAGATAAAAATGCTTCTTTTTCGTGGCAGGGCTAGAATTTTCTAGATCAGGAACTGACTAAGAGTTGAGAAAAGATATATAATAAAATTATTAATTAGGGTCATACTGAAAATATAGACTAATAGATGGGGCAGCCTGATCATTTTCAACAAGTAACCCAAAATGTAAAGGGTTCAAAGATAATTTTAAAAATTTAAGGGGGCGTGACCCACACTCTTGAGTCTTGACACAACCACAGCTCTTTTGAATATTGAAACCCTTGCTTCCTTGTTAGAAAGTGAGGAGTTGATAACCCAAACTTAACCTATGATCTAGTTAAAAAATAAACTTACGTTTCTCCTCTTTTTTTTTTTGTAAAAGGTCAAAGGTGTCCGAGCTAATTTATGCACATTTTGACTAATTATTTTCCCAGTCTGATGAAAGGCAGATCATCCCTGCCAAAACAAAAAATATTCTCGAGAAATAAATCTCTCATGACCTGATCCTAATTGATTATGTTTACCCGTCAAACTAGCTTGGAATGGATGTATACATCTTCAATAAAATGCTTCTTCTCTAGTTTTACTAGCAAATACAATTCACCTCAACAAAGTCTTCTTCTCTAGTTTTACTAGCAAGTTCAATTCACCCCGATAAAGTCCTACACTAATTATTTAAAAAATAAGATAAACAAATTATATTTAGTCGTTGTATTCTATTTAGGATAATCTATTTTACTAAATTGTAAAGTATATATACATACTTATATGTCCGATTCTATCAATCCTAATTTCCCAATCTTTTATATAAATATTGACAATTTCAAGTCCACCCAATATTTTGTTTTTCTTCATTAAAATACTCAATTGAAGATTAACAAAAGTTATTTTCCTCGGAGATTAATCTCAAAACAAATGAGACATCACACGCGCACATTAAATCCTCAAATCAAACCCATATTTCCCTATCAATTATGAAAGGATATGCCTGATATGAATATTAGTGCTGCCAACTTGGTATTTCCACCATTTATAGGTTGATGGTATGAGTCTTACCTAGTGGGGACCTAAGACAAGACAGCTTGGTACAAAATAATATTCGGACCTTATGGAAGGTCGATTTCATGGGGTCCAAAACCAGCACTGGTTCGTCTCTTATCCGAATTCGCTTTCTCTGTCCGGTCATTTATCACCAATAATTAAAGTGTAATATTCTTCCTAAGCTGCAAGAAAAGTCTTGAATCCTAAGCTTGGAGTGTCAATAGAGTTATTCTCCTTTTTATTTTGTGTTGTATCTGTACCGACGTTCGTGATAATAGAAACGAGTTTAATTCTATTCTAAAATAGTTCATAAATTATTATACAAAAAATAAATAATAAAAATTATCATTATTTTCTTACAATACCGACTGAATGGGTTATTTGTAATTATCAGTAATCTTACATATTTTTGGTAATGGTTGGTGGATGAATTGAATTCTTTTCCATAGCTGTCTATCAATTGAATTCTTTTCAATAGCTCAATCATATGTATAATGGTTGATGGATGAATAGTATAAATTGATGGCATTTAATTCAAAGTCTCTCGTCTTATTTTTCAGGTAGTTGGCTCTATCATTGAAATACCAAGTATTCAACAATGATTGTAAATCACCACCACCACCAACAACAACAACAAACGGAATATCAATCCATTGGGTAGATCGAGTAGAAATATTTTGGAATTATCGTCTCAAAATGTCAAGGTCGATTCTCGCAAATGAATCTTGATTTTTTTAATATGCGTAATATGATCATGCTTTTATATACCCAAAATTTATGTTATAATCACGATTTTAAAAAGCGTACACTTAAGAATGATTATCCGATATTAAAAAACAAACTGCTGGATCACTTTATACCCACAAAATTTGAAAATATAAACTAGTTGTAAACTCAAAAAGTTGGCAGATTGTTGATGTCATGTGGTAGTGGTAACACAACAATTGTAAAAAAAAAACTTGGTTCATACTCCAAAATACTAGCTAACCACCATGAAATATTAAAGCAGGCCTAAAGAGCCTAATCAATTAGGATATATGTATAAAAAGTGAATCATATACGACGTGATTAGTTTATATATCAGTTACATACAGTTTATATATTACACAAACTTGATATGACACGATTCGTTAGACGCAAATTAATAAACAAATTAAATATAAATAAAATATTTTTTAACACAAATTTACCATTACTTGTCACAAACTCTCTTCACACAACACGATTGACAAGCCTACTTAAACCTAGCCGCCTCCCATTTAAAGCAAGTTAGGTTAAGAGAGTGGAGTGTGGAACAACGACCTATTGGTTGCACTAACATCAACCCGAAATGGCATTTTACGTCCAGGAAATGAGTTTTTGGCCCCTACTAAACCCTAGTTCATGTAGGTTTGGTTCATACTTATTAAGGCAACCTAAAATAGACACCTTGCTTTTACTGGTGCACGTTGATGCAAAATGCATTTCCACTAGGAGCCTTTTAAAAATAAATCGATCATTGACTATATGTTGGTGTCATACCAATTTAAGTACGATAAATTCTAATTAAATATTTGTTACATAATTAATCACCGAGAAGAAAACTAACAGCGCTGTGAATTTTTTAGGGTAAATAACGTACGATTAACTAGACTTTATATAGTAATTCTACATTAGCTTGCAAAAGAATTCAGAAGTGATCCAAATTCTCGTAATTATACTTTCTATTCATTTTCTTCAATTATAGTTCATCTATCGTGTGGTGGTGGATGTATAAAGGTCATCTACCAATGAAGGAAATAAATTATGGAAAAATGAAGTATCGTAGAATAAGGGTATCTTGTGGAAACAATCATGGTATTTTTTTTTAACGGTCAGGAGTGTCTATATCAGCTTACGTGTACCTCAATTAATATTCTTCCTGGTCCTATCAAAGGTAAGCCGTCCACGCTGGAATTAGGATATTCATGAGTAATAAATCCCTCATAACCTGTCTCAAGGAATTACCAAAATTTAAACTCAAAAATTTTAAATTTACAGCTCTTCTCTATTACCATTTAAACTACTAATTAGGGTTAAACAACAAAGGTGCTCATGATGCATAAAATTTGTTCACCTTTTTTTTTTGTGTTTATTAAAAGAATGATGAAATTATTAAGTGGTTAAATAACGTAGGAAACACTAATAAGTGAGTACATTAACGTTAAATGGGTTTGCCATTTTCTAACGACGTAGCGTAGAATAATGTTTGATTAGATTATTGAAATGATTAAGACCTAACCTTGGAATATTATAGTCCTTCGAAGTTGGTAATATATGCAAATTGTTTTTTGTGTTGACCAGTCGTCATCAACACTATCCAGTCCAATCCAGTTCAGTCATTTGTGAAAAAATCACTTTCAATTGCATGCCCATCGATCATATCAATTGGTTAAGATGCTAAATTAAAGGTTTTGCTTTTCCTTTAAGCATAAAACATTAGAAGAAGAGAGTCTTGCAATCTAATTCGAGACATAAACAATAACAATAAATCATTAATATCACGTGATATCACCAATTCATGATAAAATATCAAGTGAATTTAGTGGGTTATGTTGTTTTAATATATAACTACTAATATTAACCTTATTGAATGACTATTTTTTTTTTCGTTATACGAAAAAATCTCATGATGTATTCTCAGCGAGTAGAGGTGCACTTATATCGCTCAAACTCATGACTCTGAATAAAACCAAGGGTAAAGCTCGGGTGTACAAACCAGCTCCTCAACTCATATACCATTTAAAATAGAACTTGTGCTTCACTGGAGATTTTAGTCCCACACCAGAGATTTGGATATGATTCGTCCAAACATCTAAAGTTTTGTCCTACCAAGCAATCATGTTTTTGCACCTAGGAGACGTCGAACCCCCTGATCTTCCATTAGGAAGCCAGATTCATTAATTTTATTTATTATTTTATAATTAATTAGTAATATCACGTAACATGACGAGTCTGTTTGCCCTTTGTCTTTAAAAAAGAGCAACGTAGTATTATTATTATATTAGAGATGTGACACGGGTATTAGATGGGCATAGTGAAAGAGCAAATTGGTGGGAGAAATCAAGACGTTTATTTATACAGATTTGGAAAAGCGCAAATAGCGGGGCCCATGTGAGGGGCAACGATGGAACACAATCCCAATTTTGATCTCTCCTGGTCAAAAAATCCACTCCATAATAATTGTTTCTTCCACCAACTTAAAGAAAATCTTAAACTTTTTTAGTTAATAAAATTTACACGCCTCTCTCTCTCTCTCTCTCATTGTTTCACACCACCAAGGACTTACCCTTAATAAACAGAGAAAGGATAGGGGGTAATGTGGGAATTTCAATTTCCATGGTGGTGACACATGATTCATGAAGAATGGGGCGGGTCAAGTCAGCCGACAAATCCCCATTTGAACGGGGCAACATGGGGTTCTTGTAAGGAATATGTGTGGCAAGTTTTCCTTTTAACATGGCAAACCTCACTCTTAAAACTCTTTGATGCCTCCTCGCCATTAGATCTGTAAAGGATTGGATTTCAAGCCAATTTCTATCAATGCAAATATGATTTCATTATTTCAAGGATTTTATTCCAATAGTCTTTATTCAATTTTTTTTTTATAAATCGAGTATTCATGTCAAAAATTCGGTCTAATTTGAATAAGATAAAAAATTAAATTTTAAGAAACATATAATTTGAATCAATTAATTCCCGAATTTGATATTAGTGTTATCAGTGACCAAAATATAAATTTTGTTAATTATTCTCACTATCTTTTAAAATTATTTTAAATTTAAAGTTTTACTTACTTTTTTTTGCTCTTTTCTATTGTAAAAATATTATTTTAATTAATTAATAAATACTTTTTTAATAATACAAGGCTTAAAAAAGAAAGAAATAAAGGTGATGATAGAGAAGAAAATTTCCATACATTGTCCAGAGTGCCATTAATTTTTTATGGAAATGGCTATTTGGACCTAAAAATCTAACATAATTTATTGACTTAATGACTTGACTTTATTGAAACTATTGGATTAACACCAAGTTTCAATGTTTGATGGAGCTCACAACCAATTCAAAGGTCATAGTGAATTAGGTCAACAAATTAGGTTAGTAAATTAGGTCTCAATAGTATTGCTCATTTTTAATATATTGTGAACCGTGGATAAAATTTCACATTAGATAATTTTGGGTGTGTGTTAAAATAAATATTTTTTCTAATCCTGAACCTGTTAGGTTCAGTGTTTAAGATTGATCAAAAAAAAACCGTGGATAGAAAGTAGGGTTATGATTATGGTGGGCGTGTTTTGCCTTTTAAAGCATGCAGAGTTTGTGGCTGGCGGGTCCAGAATGAACCAATAGGCTCGGCTTGAGCCAAACTCCGCCCCCACCAAAACGTTGTCGCTGCGTTGCGCCGAATTGACCATTTGTTAATAAATAAATAAATAATAATAATAAATATCATGATGGCATCACTTATTCGGAAAAATTAACATAAATTTTTTTGAAGCGGCCTGAATTTTAGCGGCTAGCTGGGTTCACAGGCCCACTATGGCCAGCCTCATAACTACCTGCGGTAAAAGAGCAAAATGTACCACGCGCCCATAAGGAGCTTGGCGGGACGCCACAATTTTATAAAATAAAGGAGCTAATGAATCTTATCCCCATATATTTTTTTTGCCTATTTTTATTTCATCATATATATAATAAAGTATAATACAATCAAATTTAAAAAATAATCAAAAATAACTTCTTCTTTTTTGTAATTGAGATCTTTTTAAAGTTTATTTTAAAATTAATCTGATTGCTAATATTAACACCCTAAATTTAATAAAAAAATATATTCCTAAGGGTGTATTTGTAGTAATTTTTTAAAAGTACTTCAATGACTTATAATTTTTTATAACTACTTTCAAGAAAAAAAATAGTGTTTGAAACCGTCCCACCTCTATCGCCCCACTCCCACCGCCATCACCACTCCCACCGCCATCATTGTCGCCCCCCCACCACCTCTTCTGCCACAATAACCACTACTGTCAACGCCGCTGCGACCACCACCACTCCCACAACTCCATCACTACCACCATTATTGTCACCACCATCGTTGATTGTGCCCGTTACTTCTGTTGAAAACAAATTTAGTTAAATTAACACAACAGTCAATCACTAAGTTACAATGTAGATTCCAAGACTTAAACCTCCAATCTTGTGGTGAGAAGTTCAATTGATACTCCACTGAACCACCACAACCAAGAGTTGGATCAATTGAGGTCTATTTGGAAAATGATGAAAATAAGTACATGCATATTCCATTGTTAAAACTAAATTGATGTGTAACATTGGTTCACGTAATAAAGGAATGGGGTGTTAATTTAAAATGTGGCTTAAAATGCAAGATAAAAACAAGGAAAAATAAAAATAAAATGAACAATGTTCGAATTTATCATGGTAGAAAACAAATATAACCGAGGCTATGTTTGATAAATCTGAAAATCAAGTTGTTCAATTTTAAATGTTAAATGCTAAAAATTGTTTAATATATAAGAAATTTAAGTATTAAATTGAATTAAATTGTTTAACCATTTATAAGGGACCGAAGGTTGTATGTTGTTATATTTCTAATGTTGTTTTTGTTCTCTACCACTCCATTGCTACTACTTTATCTCCACCACTCCGCTACCACCACCACCTCTATCACCTAGCTAATCGACACCGTTGCAACCATCACCATTTCCAACGCGGCCACTATTATTGTCGTTTCCATCGTAGCATAATCTTCCAAGTTTCCCATCACCCTACTATCACTACCTCCACCTATTGACATTGCCACCATCACCTTCATTATAATATGAGTAAAAAAAAAACTAGTGTGGCAACTCTCAAATTCATGGTGGTGGTGATAGTAAAGAAAAAATTGGTGTTGTTGACAATTAAGCGGTGGTGAGGTGGGGTGGTGATAACATTGCGAAGAGGGTACTTGGTGGTTGTGGTGGTGGTGACAGGTACAATAAAAAGTTAACAATAGTAGGATGATGTTTGGTGTAGAGATGACAAGGTGGTGGTGATGCTGATGGTGATTGTGGTGTGGAAATGGTGATGTGTGATAGTGGTAGGGTTTGTGGAAATGGTGATGTGTGATAGTGGTAGGGTTTCTGGAGTTACGGTGGTCATTTTAATGGTAGCATAAAAATATATTCAATAAACATTGATCAATTGGCCCTAAATGTCTCATTTACAAATTGCAATCCCTTTTGGGGTGTCATCTTCTTAAACATACTGCCAAATGACTATCCTCGAACTATTTATTTCTTGAGCAATACTATATATCTTAAATTTGTATTTCAAATGTGCATCCCAAATCAATAAGAATGATTAGATCAATAAGTTCCAATAAAAAAGTTGATGAAATCTACTCATTCAATAGTTCTCGTTCATTTGGAATACACATTTGAGATACAAAATTGAGATACAAAACATTGCTCTTATTTCTTTTATATTCCTACAGCTACCTAAAGGAATATCCAAGTTTTTTGGCCTATGCTAGTTTAAGAGCATAATAATGTAGTTACAAACAACCACATTAGATTAACAATTCAATATATATGGCTCCATCCTTCCAACATCAAAAGTAGTTGTAGACTTTAGTTAACGGTGTTATTTTTTTTTTTGTTTAATAGATGGTAGTTAACCAACCTAAAAATTTTCAAAATTGAAAATAATTTCTACAAATTACAAAATAAAATCTCTTTAAAGTTCAATATATCCCGGTCAATGTTAGATACAAGAAAGCAAGAATATTTAGGAATTTTTTTATAATCAATTTGAAAATTAGTTAAAAACTCTTTTTTTTTTCATTTAACACGATAATTCATAGAGCTGGACATAACTATTCACGAAAATTTTTTCCTAATTTCTTAATGCCAAGTCTTGGATTATCAAAATTCAATTCAGTTAAAAAAGGTCGATCATATCGCATTTGTACTACTCAAACTCACTACACTAATGGAATTTATTAATATAATCCTTTGTTACTATGAGATTGACATTATGCAATTTAGTTTTGATTATTTTTAGTACTGTTAAAACCCTTGATTGACACCATTGAAGAAACATCCCGTCTTCTCTACGCCTGGGTTGGTAATTCATTATTACTGTAATTTTAATCCGCCATTAAAGAAATTGGTATATAAAGAAGAATTACAAATCAAGGAAGATACCAACTACCATACTCCATAATACCTAGCAAAATAATTAATTTCAATCATGAAATGAAATTCCATTCTATATGTTATGATCGAGCCGTTAAGGGGCGTTACTGCTGGCCTATAAAGAATGCTGCTTTGTGTTCTTACTGATGAGAACCAAGTCTCTGTCTCTCAAATCTCTCGATTCTCTCTCTACCAAACGATGACCCAAGAATCGAATCAAAAGTGGAATACAGTGAATTGGGTTTCAGCTTAAATAAAGAAGTACAGAGTGTGAGCGAAAGAGAGGAATTTTCAAACCCAAACAAAAGCTTCTTCACATATATAATATAGTAGTTGCTTATATATATGTGTGTGTAGTTGAATAGGAGCAGAAAGGCTTCCTTTCTTCTTTACTCTGTAGGAGTGATTGCTCTGAATATTAACCCATAGAAAATTCTCTCTGTGCTTTGCTGCTTTTTAGGTCCCTCGCCGCCTTTGTTTTCGGCTCTGCGCCTTTCCTCTGCAGAAAATTGGGGAAGATCAAGCGCATTTAAGCAGCCTAGTTGTTGTTTCAGAGATTTTCTAGCTGCTGCTTTTTGCCCATTATATCTGGAGAGCATTAAAGTCTCTGCATCTTTCTCTGTTTTTCTTTCTTTAGCCCTGTCCAATCTTGGAATGAACAATTCTTAAACTCTGCTTGAATTGTGAAACTCAAAGTCTTTTTAGTCCTTTAAGTATACGTACCATTTTCTTGTACTCACTTTGCCTCCGGTGACAAAATAAAAAGGTCTTAAATCAAACACTTAGCAGAGAGTCAGAGGAGTGATTTCTGAGATCTGGGTTGAAGAAAGAGACGCCTCAAAGAAGGTATTAGAAAGCAAAGAAAATGGGTGTTTTTTTTTTTTTTTTTGTATTATGGGTTCTGTTTGTTTTGGTTTGTTTGTTTTGGATCTGGGGACTTATTGGCTTTCGTTTTCTGGGGAAGTGTAGGACATGGTTTATTGTAAATTTTCTTTTGTCTCATTGAGTGTCTTTTTTTGGGTTTCAGATCTGCCAGAATTTAGACGTCGCTCTTTATAGAAAATTGAAGACAATGTTGCCTCAGAAGCAAGCAGAGGAAGCTATTGTCTCGAACTTCAATGAGACTGAACTTGAAGGGAAGGAGGAAGAGAAGGATGAAGAACAGTCAGTTTTCAGTGTCAAGAGCCTCCTCTGGCATGGAGGCTCTGTTTGGGACGCTTGGTTTAGCTGTGCTTCAAATCAAGTATGTATATACACACAAAAATCTCTCATTTTTCACAGATTTTGAAGCACGTATAGATAAGTTTTGGTCATGTAATTCATTGCAGGTAGCCCAAGTGCTTTTGACACTGCCATACTCTTTCTCTCAGCTGGGAATGTTATCAGGCATATTGCTCCAAGTATTCTATGGTTTTCTTGGAAGCTGGACAGCTTACCTTATAAGTGTTCTCTATATGGAGTACAGAAGCAGAAAAGAGAAGGAGAATGTTGACTTCAAGAACCATGTTATTCAGGTTGGTTTTTTTTTTCTCTCTCTCTCACCACCACTGATTCCTTAGCCTCAAAACCTTAATGAATGGTTCTTGACAAACCAATTTGGATTGTTCTTGAATTGCAGTGGTTTGAAGTGCTTGATGGGCTATTGGGTCCTTACTGGAAAGCAATGGGTCTTGCTTTCAACTGTACTTTCCTTCTCTTCGGATCTGTGATACAACTAATAGCTTGTGCAAGGTAATAAAACTTGCTTGATTTTTCAGATTTAGTATGGATTAATGTTAACTGGGTCTTACTTAATTTTGATTGTTTTGTTGCTTGTTGATGACAGTAATATATACTACATTAATGATCGGCTGGATAAGAGGACATGGACATATATATTTGGAGCTTGCTGTGCAACTACTGTGTTCATACCCTCCTTCCACAACTACCGGATTTGGTCTTTTCTAGGCCTTGGAATGACAACGTACACAGCCTGGTACATGACCGTAGCAGCTCTGGTTCATGGCCAGGTAAATAAATTTGTTTCAAAATTTCTGTAAATGGAAACCTTACTCTCAACATTAAAGTGCTATATAAATATGGTAACTAAAGCTAGTGTGTGTTGGTTGTAATTGTATTGTAGGTTGAGGGGGTGGAACACTCGGCTCCTACAAAGGCAGTGCTGTATTTCACCGGCGCCACCAATATTTTGTACACCTTTGGCGGACATGCTGTCACAGTGTAAGCCTTTTTTTTTTCCTGTTTTCGAGTGAACAATTGCCCACACATAGAACCGTAGTTGGGTTTAGAGGACTTGGGTTTAATCATTTCTCACAAGTCACCTTATCTTTTTGGGAACATACTCTAGACTAATTCAAGCTACGGTGTCTAATCGCTGAATTTAAATGAATAGTTGGTGCAAATTTAGACACATTGTAGCTAAAAAAGCAAAAAAAAAAAAAAACAGCCCACTGATAGTTTTATCTTCTTCTCTCTACATGGCTTCTCTTTGCAGCTTTTGCCGGTGGGCTTGGGTGTTGAGACCAGAGACATAATCATGGAAACTACTTTTATTTTGTTTGCTAGGGCAAAAAACAGTAATCCCCGACCCACCACCACCACTCCCAAAATCCTCTATTCCTCTTTAACACAAACAATGTCACAGTCGTGAAATAGGCCTTCATAAAAATAGGTTTACTCTCTGTCTTTTGTCTTCCTAGTTGACTCTAATGTTGATCTATTCATCATTTTTTCCCTTCTAGGATTGTGTGGCTGTCATATTTTCATCTGTCATTCACAGAAACATTCCAATGTGTGAACATGATTAAAAAAAAAAAAATACCATCCTTTATTGGGTATTATTGGTATTTTCCTCTTTTTTAGAATAGACTAGACATGTTGATGTGTATTAAAATCGAGTATTTTTTTTTTTTTGGGTTTCCTTAAAATCCAAAGGCAAATAAAACTGTTCTATTTAGTTGCCTTCGGATTAATAATGCAACTTTGGTTCCCAAGTCTGATAATTATTGGTTAATGTTTTGAAGGGAAATTATGCATGCGATGTGGAAACCTCAAAAGTTCAAGTACATATATCTATTTGCAACTCTCTATGTTTTCACACTAACACTTCCATCCGCGTCCGCTGTCTACTGGGCGTTCGGCGATCTGCTTCTCAACCACTCCAACGCCTTCTCTCTCCTGCCTAAAACCCGCTGGCGCGACACTGCGGTTATCCTCATGCTCATTCATCAGGTCTATTAGACTGAATCATTTGGCATAAAGTAACATTATTTGGTCCTGTCAATTTTTTTTACAAGTTACTAACCTTAGATTGTGTGGTTATGGTGATTATTATTTACAGTTTATAACATTTGGGTTCGCATGTACACCATTGTACTTTGTGTGGGAGAAGGTCATAGGCATGCATGACACAAAGAGTATATGTTTAAGGGCATTGGCCAGACTGCCAGTGGTGATACCAATATGGTTCTTGGCTATAATCTTCCCGTTCTTTGGGCCCATTAACTCTGCTGTTGGGGCTCTTTTGGTCAGCTTCACCGTCTACATCATCCCAGCTCTCGCTCATATGCTTACTTACAGAAAAGCCTCTGCCCGACAGGTAACTCTCTCTCTCTCAACATTATCCTACATGGATTAGACTATGGTATCTAAAATTATTATGTAAAGTTATTTTTACGCAAGCAATTACAAATTTATACCTCAAGGTAGTTCAATTAATAACATGAACGAACTCTAAATTCAGTTGTTCGAAGTTCAAATCTTAATAACATCTTACTGTCAGACAATAAGAGATTTTATCTCTCATGGATATCTTTATGTCAGATGACTTATCTTTGATTGGACCGGGAAGAAAATTAATTGAAATGCGCGTAAATTAAATGGACACCCCTAACCATTGGACAAAAAAAAAATTTACAAATCTCCATCTTTCTACATGCCCTTCAATTTAATTTCCAATAATGACCATGTATACTTCATTTCACTTACCACGTTGAATAAGGGCAAACTTTTAATTTTTTTAATATATGAGGGGTATTCTGGTCATCAAAATTAAGTGGGTACCCCGGTTTTGATGGAGATTCCCATGCTTAGTAGTGTTGGTGGTGGAGTTGCTACATCTGCTAGTTGG
>CM042196.1:23730476-23752378 GCA_023539305.1 Ilex asprella
ATCATATCCACAATATTGATAGCTTAAACATGTTTCCAAACAAATCAGCTCCTTTTGATCCGACCATACCACAGTAACCCACTTTCCACTTGACCTTTTCTTTCTCTATCATGGATTCATTGAAACAGCCCTTGATCAATCTCTTCCACTTCACTCCAATACATAATAGGAACCACCACCATAGCTACAACGACTCATGCATCACCGGAGTACATCACAAATTTTGGGGGTACTTCAAATTGGTTTTACGGCTGAAGTGGGTTCTGGTTATGAAGGAGTTCATGAGTTTTTGGTTGGTGGGTTGAGGGAAAAAGGGAGGCAGATGGTGGTGGGTTTCATTATATGTTAGTGGTAGGCAATAGTGGGTGGGAAGTGTGTTGGTGGTGTAGTGTGTGTGCGTTTGTGATAGAGTGGTAGGGGTGTTCCTTGTCGAATAAACACGATGGCGGTGAGGATATATATATATATATATATATATATATATATATATATATAAAGAGAGAGAGAGAGAGAGAGTTTTGAATTTGAATTTTAAATTTATGATAGAGATTTTATTGACATTGAATTAAGGAATACCAATTTCTAAAATAAGAAATTAACTTAACTTCCTTTCAAGGAAGGGTATTTTTGAGATTAAAAAAAAAGTGGACTTAAGTCATTTAATCTAATTTTAAACATGGACTTAGCCCTTTATAAATTTCTTTGCAGGATTTATCTCCAAACAAGTACATCTAAGGGACTCAGTTCTAATATTCACAAAAAAAAAAAAAATGGTCCGAGTGTTTCTGTTTGGAGAGTATGCTTCCAGGCATTGGGTCCAGTTCGGTACAATAACAATTGAATTTCATTTCAACGAAGGCCAACCCGGTGGACCCAACATATTGGATCGAAAAACAATGGTGCTGGTGTTCACTCGTGGGCTTGAACCCTAGATGTGGCCTGTTGAGATGAAATGGGCTGGCGATATCACGTGCTTCACTCCTCTGCAATTGCATTGGGCCCTCAATTAGAGGCTTCCTCTGCAGTAGCATTTTGGCGAGTATAATATGAAGAATTCATTTGTCTAGTATTTTAAAAATTGATCCGGTTCAGTGGGTTGATTCTGTGAACCGGAGGTTAAATCAAGCCGATTTTGACCAAATCGGCCGGATCAATTAAAATGGTATAGAAGGGGAGTTTTGGCCCTTTTAGGCATTTTGTCCTAAATCGTTTCCATCCTAGATCCCACTGCTTTGCCTCTTGCAATGACGACAGTTCGCTTGAGTCCTCACTCCTCTCTCTCTTCCTCTGTGTGCTGCAACTCAATCGAAGTGGAACTCGAAATCTCGAACATTAGAAGTCGAAGGTTGGATGGACTCGTCACTCAAACCTCCACTGAAAATTTGCTTCACCCCTATTCTCTACGACTGTCATTCCTTCAAGTGAGCCATAGCAGCACACAACAACAGCCATCAGGCACATATGCTATTTAGAGTAGACTTGATTGACAATTTGATATTTATCATATTGTAATACACTAAATCCCTAATATTGCTTTAAATTTTAGTCATTGATAATGCTATATTTGATTTTTCATTTTTATAAGTTGAATCTTTGATTTTTGGTACTACAGTCTTATCTTTGTTTTGGACATAAAATTGTCTTGTAGTACTACTTAAGATTATGTAATTAAGATTATATAAGTGTCTATTTCAAAAATTATGCAATTAATTAAGAGCGGGTTGTTTGATCAGTTGAGTAGATTAGGGAAATTGAATGCATTTAATTTTTCTCTCATATCTATACCTTTAATTTCTCTCTCTAACTTAACGTTCTTCTCTAATATATCAGTTATTTAGATTCTCCTCTCTCTTCTTTATTCTATATCACTTTTTATCTCTCCCCTCTATTCCTGTATGTCTCATACCTTATTTAAATTTTTACTTCTCATTATGTTATCTTTTCATTCAACTATTTATCTATTCTCTCACTTCTTTCTATTTTCTTTATTTTATCTGTTTTTCCCGCATGGTATTGTTGAGAGATTATAACGAACGTTGCCTTTAAAAAATCATTAATAATTGTTATAAATCTGAAGGATTCATGGTAATGATGTTCTTTATGCAACTCATGTTGGCAATAGTTATTGAATTCATCGTTAATGATCATATAAGCTCATTTTTCTCTCTAAATTAGGACTCCCCATCTCTCTCTTACTTATATATGGAGATACATAGTGTCACTGTTGGTGTATCATAGTGACAGTCACATTGACACCGTGTATTATGAAAATTTATCTTATTTTTTTCATTTTTTATATTCGTTATTCTTGTGGATAGTCGTTTGATTAACTGTTACTGTCCTAGATAGTAAAAAGTGCGTCACTATTCTTGGGGTAGTAATAGTGGAATATTTTCATTATTCCAAGACAGTAATAGTGGCATTGTCCTCGGAAGTTATATATGTAAATTTTAAAAAATTTAAAATAAAGAAAATTTGAATTTATTTTAAATTTTGAAATGTGAATTTTATATGGATAGTTTATTTATGAAATATCTATAATTAAGTAGATTTGATTTTATTTGAATTTTAAATTGTGTATTTTATATGGTTTTTATTACATTTTGAAAAAAATTAATGTTATTTATGTTTTTGCAAACGTGATTTTCTTTAAAGTCCCAAAAAATTTCGCGTGGACTTTTTCCCCTAAAAGTCCATAACTGTGGACTAGGTTCTAAAAAGTCCTAGAAATTCTCCGTATCGGTCTCATGTGTAAGGAGTGCAACGAAGCAAACCCATAAGGAGGTAAAATACATCTTACACTGTTCTTTTTGCCATTTTCATTGGGTTGAAACTTGATGGAGTAAGGCTTGAGTATTAAGAATGTATTAGGATACCATGAATTTGCAGTTCAAGTTGCTATGGATGAAAAAGGGTAACTTCTTTAAGTTTATCTCTATCAAGTGCATCTTTCAACATTATTTTAGGAATAGGATTCTTGAAAACATAGGTGTGACTAGGGATGTCAATGGACCGGGAAAAAACGGGTATTCGTCCAAACTCGTCCCGTTTGGACCGGGGATGGACTATACGTATTGGACGATGGACGTATACGGGGATACCCGTATAAACCCGTGCGGGGATGGACTTACCCTTACCCCCGCCCCGTACTCGCCCCATCCCCGTTACCCGCAAAAAAATATATAAATATAAATATATATTGAGTTAATTTTACCACCATTATGTTAATTTGGACATTTGTTTGTGTTTTATTCAAATATATAATATTTTAAAGTAGTATTTTGGACATTTATTGTTTGTGTTTTATTGAAATATGTTATGTTATATTATGTTGTGTTAGATTATTTAGAATATTGTTGGATTATTTAAAATATTAGATTTAATTAGCTTGGACTTGGGCGGGTACGGGGGAAGCGGGGACGGGGACGGGGATTAAAAATTTACCCGCGGACGGGAATAGGGATGAAAATTATACCCGTTAACGGGGGTGGACCGGGGATGGACGAAATTTTTTTAAGCGGGTACGGGGATGGAGACTACACCCCCCCGCCCCCGCTTCAGTCCATTGACATCCCTAGGTGTGACTGTGAGCTTCTTCATCATTGTTGGGAGATGGAATCAGGAGCTCTCTTCCTCTTGTGGTCAGGTACATGAAAGTTTTCCATGACAACAATGTAATCAAGCACCTTGGTATGGCATATAGTCTATACTTTCTCCTCAAAGAAAGACGAACATCCCGTGGGTCCGCTTTATAATTTAATGGATCCTCGCCAGTCCCCACCAAACACATTTGAGACGCAATGAATTACTCTTTGCAATTCACCTTTAAGTCCAGAATACGCATGCAAAATATAATTAGGGCTAATCTCAACTTTCACTCTGAAAAATCACTCGCATCTCAATTTACATCCTCAAAATTTAAAATTATTAATTTATCCCCTGGAAGATATAAATACGTATCAATATACACTTAGTACTAACTGTCATCTATTTTGCCATTGCAAGAGTTTGGATTAATTATAAATTATACCCTTCAAAGTTTAAATATTTCACATTTATGATTCAAAAAGAATTCTATATATTAATACTCGTTAAATAGTTCTTAATTATATCATGTCATAACATTTTCGTGTTGTGTTTGAGTCGATAAAAAAATATTTTTAACACAAAAAATATTTTCATGTCTAGTCAATTGTGTCGTGTTATATATTTTATGTGTGCGACAATTCATATAATATTATTTAGTATTTTTTTAAAAATTAAAAAATACTTATTTTCTGTCTATAATACTCGTTAAATAACTATTTTCTATCTACAATTGTGTTATTCATGTCTAACTTTAATTTGATTGTACAAACAAATGATTTGTGTCTAATTGTAGACAGAAAAACTATTTAACGAGCATTGATTGATGAATTTAAATCATAAATATGAAATATTTAAACTTTGAAATGTATACTTTATAATTAGCCCAAATTTTTTTAACAGCAAAATAGACGGAGTTAACATCAAGTGCACATTGATATAAATTTATATTTTTCAGGGTATAAATTGATATTTTTAAACTTTGAGGATATAAATTGAGATTTGAGTAATCTTTCAGAATAAAAGTTGAGATTAGCCCATATAATTAATTGGACTTATAAATGTTACTTCCAATTCCAAAATAACAATCTTAGAAAGCAAGCATCCTAGGTTTTGGGACCGACTTAAAACTATGATATATGAAGACTAATAAAATTACAGAGTCATAGAAAGTTTGTTACATTCAAATACATTCATCTGCACGTGCAAACCTCATGTTTAAAGGAGTTATATTATACTAATGTATAGTTTTTTATTTTTGATTTTATTTCAATAAATAACATAATATAAAATGAATTTTGGTTGTAAAATTCATTTTCTTTTATGAATGACTTAGCCCCTTGTTTGATTTTTTAGTTTTATTCTAATAGATAGTATAATTGTATACTAATTAAGATTTTTTAAGTAAAAATTGACTTTTTATTTTTGATTTTATTTTAATAAATGATACAATAAAATATGAATTTTGGTTGTAAAATTTAAAATATTTGATATTTTATCTTTAATTGAAGTATTTTTGGTCTATTTTAAACTTGAGTGGTCTAAGTATTATACACTTACAAACTTCAGGGGATTTGAGTGTAATTTATTAACAAACATTGATGGTAGGGATCTAAGTGTTACACACGTACAAAGTTCAGCAGGTTTTTGCAAGTGACCTTCATTTGAATTTTATTTTTTCTACAAGAAACAGTCTCTATTTCTATTCGAGTATTGATTATAATTTTTATTATGTGACAATCACTTTTCAATTGGTTTACTTTGTTTAGCCCTTATATTTTAGTTTAGTAGTTTTACTATACTAAAATTTTAGTGATAATGTTTGGAACATCATTTATTGAGTAAATTTAATGGTTTATTAGTGAATAACTTATATATTTTAATTACAAAAATGATAATTAGCTTCATTTTTTTACATTTGTGATAATTAGTCATTTTTATACATATATAATATACATTCTTTTTTGGTTTTTTCTATGTTAAATGGACTTCATGTATCAAATCTGATATAATAAATATAAATATATTATATAGTATGATTGATTTGAAGCAAAAAAATTAGAGTGTGTAATTAAAATGTCTACCCTAAATAATATTTATGACTCCGTCCCCGCATAGTAAAGTGATTTTATAATAAGATTTATTGAAATCACCGCATCATACCTCATGCTTATGCTAAGTTACCTATTCCTAGGAAGAAAATTCATCGTAAATTAATTAATAAACATATGTTGTTAAGATAAAAACTCTTCTTTTATATTGAAAAAAATATTCAAACTCACAACGTTACCTAAAAACAATAGGAAAGGTTTAAGTAATTATGTCACCTAAGTGGCGTTGCTAAGTCAGATTTATGTAATCTTTGTCTTTTTTCTTAAATTTTTAAGTCATAAACAATAAATTTTTATTTCTATAAAAATAAAATAAAATTAATACATTGGAATTGATCTCAATTGATGGATGTAATTGTATTGATGGGTCTTATTCAATACAACGGTCCATCCTCACCCAACTTCTCTCCTAAAATTTGTTTTCTTTTATGATTATTTATGATTGGGATAGGATTTTCGATCATGGACCGCTCTTAGAATAGAAGCCCTGCGGGTCTGGAATGTCTTAGTATCCGGCCCAACAAGAACAACCTCGTCCCACGTACAAGGGAAGCCCAAGCAAGTTTAGGGGTCCAACCCAAGCCGAACCCTAACACTGAAACGCACCCCGCCAGGCCACGCGTCCAAAAGGACAAGGGGGACCACCTCTGTAATCAAGGACAAACAAACCCGCCTGTTGGGAGTGGTGGTGCGAGTCGTCGTAGGAACAGTAACCGCAGTGGCGCCGGCTAGCAGGAACCTATGGCAGAGAGAGGACGAAAGGTCCCCACCAAGTCGAGAAGCAGGAGAAGGAGACACTGAAAAACCCTAGAGCGGGGGACCAGTATAAAAAGAACAGTATCCCTCCACAAGAGGGAGAGACCCCTAGAAACAGAGCTTCGGCGGTAGATGGAAGGGTAATCCTGTAATCCAGTCGACTGTAATCGTCTACCCGACCTTCTCCCCTATTTTTTCCGATAATCTCAGAAAATAAATATACACCTTCAAGGAGCAAGAAGCTCCGTTATAGTGGATGTAACCATAGTCAATCGGCTGGGACAAACCACTTATCTCTTGTGTCTTCTTAGTTTGATCGCACGCCGCAAATATCTAACCGACCCACTAATTCCCCTTGAGGATCGTTGGGCTTGGGCCGTCAAATCCGAGTCATCATCAGCTGGCACCGTCTGTGGGAACGTTTTTCATCATTTCAAATATTTATTTGTTTGATGGTTTCAACTTAGAATATGAGTAAAGCTCCCGCCATTCCCCAAGCCCATCAGAATATGCCGGAAAACACCCTGGTCCCAGAAGGAGATGTGGAAGAGCGCCCCCTGCCGACGAACCTTCCTCCTTCCAACGAGCTAGAGGCGTATCGCCGAACCACATTTCAGCTAATGAAACAGAATCAGGAGCTGATAGAATGGATACAAGCGCACCAGCTCCCTTAACCCCTGCCAACACGTCAAGAGCCTTTCCCCCAGGCCGAGCGTGATGCCCCTCCTTAGGAGCGCCAAGCTCTGGCTAATGGGGTCATCGAGCTCCATGAGCATAGCCATTCAGGAGAGAACCACAAGAAGAGACGCCCCGTAGAGCATGGCGAAGATGAGGCCCATAGTAGGGGCCAGGCCCGCCAACCAGGAAAACGTACCTTACCACCCGCTGGACGTCATGGATAACCTTCTGGAGTAGAAACTGCACGAATTCTAGCTGGAGTTGGGAAACGTGAAAGAGGCAGTTAAAGGAAAGAGCCCCGACGTTATGGACGCCTTGGTCCAACAAACCAAGTCGCCGTTCACCCTTGCGGTCCTCCGTTTCCCTCTCCCTAAAAAATTTCGGGTACCGTCAGTAGAGGCGTGTGACGGAACTAAAGACCCGGTCGACCACCTGAATACAAGAATCAAATGGAGCTTCAAGGCTACCCTGACCCGATACGCTGTCGAGCTTTCGCAATCACCCTTAAAAGGTCGGCGATAGCTTGGTTCAACCGGTTACAACCCGCATCGATCTCGTCCTTCAGGGAGTTGTCCATCCAGTTCGTGTCACATTTCATTGGAGCTAGGACGTACCAGAAGCCGTCCTATCACCTGCTAAGCGTCAAGCAAGGAACCAACGAATCCCTTCGGAGCTACGTACAACGCTTCAACCAAGAATGCCTAAAGTAGAAAGTGTTGACGACAAGTTTGCGCTGACCACTTTCATGTCGGGGCTCGGGTTACAGTCCAAGGATCTCCTGTTTTCGATAGCTAAGAACCTTCAAGCTACCATGGCGGAAGTCCTGGCTAAATCCAAAAAATATATCAATGGAGAGGAGGCCCTCCGCCTCAAGGGGAGTTCGGCGCCGGTCAAAGGAGACAGGAAAAGAAGGGACCGAAGTCCCGGGAAAGAAGAGAGGCTCAATCGAGGCCCAAAACGGGAGCGTTTGCCTAGAAGGAGGAGAGAGCCCTCCCCGAAGAAAAGAGGCAATGTCTAGGACCGCCTAGGTCCACCCGTATAGGACTTACAGTCGAGGTTCGCACCAGCACAATTCCCCCCCTCGTCACCTCTATTGCTCAAGTACTCTAAGAAGTCCAAAACAAGAGATTCGTTAGGTGGCCACCTCGGATGAAGGCCGACCGGAGCAGACGAGACCCCGCCAAGTACTGCGAGTTTCACAAGGATACGGGCCACGAAACTAACGACTGCATCCAACTCAAAAAAGAAATAGAGTATCTTATCCAGATAGGCCACCTGCGCCAGTATGTGGCAGGAGAGGGAAGGGCCCAAGATAATCAAAGACAAGAAGCCCAAGCTATTGTAGCAGCTCTCCAATAGCACCAACAAGCTATCGGCGAAATTCGAGTCATCTCTAGAGGTTTCGCAGGGGGTGGCGAAACCAGCTCGGCTAGGAAGGCGCATGCCAGAAGAGCTCGATCAGGAGACATCCTCGACGTCTAGGCCATAGCGAAGGCTCCCCGCCGAGAAGTCGAGATCACTTTTTTCGATACGGATCTTGAAGGATGCCACCACCCGCACGACGACCCCCTGGTCATAAAGGCGATAGTCGCAAACAAAACCATACACCGGGTACTCGTCGACAACGGAAGCTTGGCGGACATTATATTCTTGTCGGCTTTCGAGAAACTTGGTATAGATAAGTCTGCACTCGAGCCCGTGAGATCTCACCTTGTGGGCTTTTCAGGCGAGAAAATCCTACCGGTTGGCTCCATCCAACTTGTCCTGACAATGGGAGATCAGCCTCGATAGGCCACAACCACCGCCCGTTTTTTTGATAGTAGACGCGCCCTCAGCCTACAATGTCTTACTGGGAAGGCAGTCCCTGAACTCAATCAAGGCAGTGCCATCTGCGTACCACCTGGTGATAAAGTTCCTCACCGAGAACGGAGTCGGATCGGTCCGGGGAGACCAACGCCTCGCAAGGGAATATTACGTGGCCTCGATGAGGTAAAAAGAGGTCGAATTGGTCCAACTGGAAGACCTAGACATGAGGGACGAGCTGGAGGTACGGCCCACCCTGACGGAGCAATTGGAGCCCGTTCGACTAGACGAAAATCTGAACCACATCGTCTTCATAGGCTCCATGCTGCTCCCCTCGATCAAGGAAAGACTCATCTCGTTCCTGAAAGATAATGTGGGCGCGTTCGCCTGGAGACAGGAGAATATGGAGGGAATAGATCCCACAGTAATCATTCACCGCCTCAGCGTCGACCCAAAGTGTAAGCTTGTAAGGCAAAAAAGGAGAAGCTTTGCCCCGGACCGGCAGAAGGCAATCAACGAAAAAGTAGCGAAACTACTGCGAGCAAAGGCTGTCAGGGAAGTCGACTACCCGACTTGGCTGGCCAATGTCGTTCTCGTGAAAAAAGTAAATGGGAAATGAAGAATCTGCATCGATTTTACCGATCTGAATCGGGCATGCCCTAAAGACAGCTTTTCGCTCCCCCGAATCGATTTAATTGTCGACGCCACAGCCGGGCATGAACTCCTCAGCTTCATGGACGCTTTCTCGAGGTACAACCAGATTAAAATGGACCTAAGCGACCAGGAGAAAAATTCATTCGTTATAGAATAGGGAACCTTTTGCTACCAAGTAATGCCGTTCGGATTGAAAAATACTGGAGCTTCTTACCAGAGGCTGGTCAACCGAATATTCCGAGAAAAGCTGAGTTCAACTATGGAAGTTTACGCCGACGATATGCTCGTAAAATCGCTTAAAGCAGAAGCGCATATTCAACACCTCGTGGAGGCGTTCGAGATCATGCGTGAGTACCGGATGAAGCTGAACCCCGCAAAGTGCGCCTTCTGGGTATCTGCAGGGAAGTTTTTGGGTTTCAAAGTCAATAGCCGAGGCATTGAGGCGAATCCAGAAAAAGTAACCACCATCCTCGAAATGAAAGCCCCCGCCAGCACTCGTGAAGTACAACGACTGACCGGGAGAATAGCGGCGCTCAACAGGTTCGTGTCGCGCTCCAGTGACAAATGCCGACCTTTCTTCAGGACTCTAAAAAAACCTTCCAGTGGGATGAGATATGCGAGGAAGCTTTCCAAGCCATCAAGGACTATCTGGCCTCAATGCCAGTGCTGAAGAAGTCCTCACTCTCTACCTGACCATGTCCGATTTTGCAGTCAGCACGGCACTAGTGAGAGACGAAGATCGGATACAACAGCCAGTTTACTTCTGCAATAAGGCCCTCCGCAGAGCCGAGGAGAGATATCCCAAAATAGAGAAGCTCGTGTTGGCCCTCCTGGTGGTGGCCCAAAAACTGAGACCATACTTTCAGGCCCACACAATCGAAGTTCCAACAGATCAGCCGATGAGGCAGGTCTTGCACAAGCTCGAAGCGAGTGGAAGGCTGATGAAGTGGGCAATAGAACTCTGTGAGTTTGATATCAAGTTCAAACCTAGAGCCGCTATAAAAGGGCAGGTTCTAGCAGATTTTCTCGCAGAGTTCACCTCGCAGCCGGAAGAAAGCAGAGGAGACCTGGATCATACTCCCGAGGTGCCGACCTGGAGGCTATATGTAGATGGGACGTCAAACGCGCAGGGAAGCGGGGCTGGCCTCATCCTAACTTCGCCAGAAGGGTATGACCTAGAATACGCCTTAAGATTCGATTTACTAGCTTCTAACAACGAGGCAGCGTACGCGGCTCTCATCGCGGGACTAAATCTAGCCCTATAAATGGAGGCGCAACAAATAGTGATCCACAGTGACTTGTAGCTAATAGTGAGGCAAGTCCAGGAGGTATATGCTATCAAAGATGAGAAGATGGCCCTATACATGGCAAAAGTACGTGGCCTGCTGAGGAGGTTCACCTCGGCCGAACTGATTCAGATACCCCGGGACGCTAATGCCAGGGCTGACGCCCTAGCTAAATTGGCTACCACCGTCAGACTAGAATCACCGGGGCGCGTACCCATCGAGGTCCTTGCTGAGCCCAACGTGCAGCTCGATAGGGAATGGGGGGACGAAGGACAAACCATGCCTATTGAGGAGAATACCTCCTGGATGGATCCAATCATATCCTACCTGCAAGATGGAGTGCTGCCTGGCGACCCGAAAGAAGCATCGAAACAGAAAGCCAGGGCGGCCAGGTTCACAATAGTTCAAGGTAACCTGTAAAAGAAAGGTATTTCTTTTCCTTTACTGAAATGTCTGACAGGGAAAGAAGCGGATTACATCTTAAGGGAGATGCATGAAGGCATGTGCGAAAACCACATTGAGGCTAAAACCCTAGCAAGCAAGGCATTACGACAAGGTTATTTCTGGCCAGCCATGTCCAAAGATGCTAAAGAAATAGTGAAGAAGTGCCAAGCGTGCTAGATGCATGGCAATCTGCTGCATTGCCCCCCCGAGTTTTCTTACTCCAGTGGTCAGCCCTTGGCCTTTCCATCTATGGGGGTTGGACATCCTTGGACCCTTCCCCGTAGGAATAGGACAATGCAAGTTCGTTGTAGTCGCGGTCGTCTATTTCACAAAGTGGGCTGAAGCTGAACCCCTGGCTAGAATAACAACGCATAAGATAAAGAACTTCATCTGGAAATCAATTATTTACCCATTTGGTATCCCCAGGGTGCTGGTCTCAGATAATGGAAAACAGTTCGACAATCCGACCTTTACCGGTTTCTGTGCCGAGTTGGGGATTAAGAACTACTTCTCGGCACCCGCTCACCCATAATCCAACGAGCAAGCTGAGGTGACAATATGGACGATCAAGTTGGCCCTCAAAACAAGGTTGGAGGCGTCCAAGTCCCAGTGGGTGGATCAACTACCGACGGTGCTATGGGTTTACCGGACGATCGTGCACACCGCCACCGGTGAGACTCCTTTTAGCCTAGCCTACAGGACCGAGGTGATGGCCCTGGTGGAAGTGGGCATGCCCTCAGTCAGGGCCGACCTTTTCAATCCCGCGCAAAATGAAAGATCCTTGCTGATCAACCTCGACCTCCTCGATGAGAAAAGAGACGAAGCAATGCAGAAAATTTTCTCCTACCAAAGGAGCACAGCTAGATTCTATAACAAGCGGGTTCGGAGGAAAAGTTTCCAACAAGGCGACTTGGTTTTAAAAAAGCTACCCCCGACTAGGAAAGACCCGACCCATGGTAAGCTTGAACCCAACTGGGAAGGGCCTTACATTATAAAGAGGGTCGTACGTCCAGGAAACTATGAGTTGCAAACTGAGGAAGGGAAAAACCTACCACACTTGTGGAACGCGGATCACCTGAAGCGTTACTATCAATAACACCCCGCGGGATTACTGTAATCGCAAACAAGGCAATTGTAAAAACTTGCTATGAGAAAACAATGAAAAATTTTTGAAGTTCCCACAAAGAGAGTAGCCGTCGCAATCCAGGTTTTTCAGCCTAAGAGAGCCCGTAGGCTCGAAATCAAGGCTTTTTAGCCTAAGAGAGCCCGTAGGCTCAGAATCCAGGCTTTTCAGCCTAAGAGAACCCGTAGGCTTGGAATCCAGACTTTTCAGTTTGAGAGAGCCCGTAGACTCAGAATCCAGGCTTTTCAGCCTAAGAGAGCCTGTAGGCTCGGAATTCAGGCTTCTCAACCTAAGAGAGCCCGTAGGCTCAGAATCCAAACTTCTCAGTCTATGAGAGCCCGTAGGCTCAGAATATGGGCTTTTCAGCCTAAGAGAGCCCGTAGGCTCGGCATCAGCAAAATTCCACCGCTTAAAATTCTAAAAGAGCTTTTAAGCATTGGCTTACTCAGTCCCAACCAACTGTCAGCCTAGACAAGCCCTCGCTTGGGCTTGGGGGGAAGAGATAACTAGGATCTTTTAAAAAAAAAAAGAAAAAAAAGGGGGAAATATAGCAAGATCCACAGAAAAACAAAAGTACTTTCCATTTCAAGAGAAAAAAAAAGAGATTACTTCCCGCTCCCAAGCGGTTACAAAAAAAAAAAGAAAAGAAAAAAGAAAAGAGAAACTCTCCTATGACTTTAAGAGCCACAAAAGCATAAAGATGTCCGACATGGACGTAAAAGCTATAGCCATCATAACCGGGACATAAAAGTTGTAGACAAGCCCTCCACCCTCACAAAACAGCATCCTTCTGCTCTCGATTTTCCTCCAACTTGGCAACCGCCTCCCTCAGACGGGCGTTATCCTCAATCAAAATGTCCCTTCTCCTCTCTACCTCCGACAACCTCTTCTCTAGAGATTCAACCTCTGCACTCTGACCAGGAGAAAGGAAAGCCACCACTTGCGCTCGAGAAGATCCACCGCCCAAGCCATATCGGATAAGGTTCTGTGGGGTGACAAGAGCAGAGTAAGGAATAGGAGAAGCTTTTTCAACTACACTAACGTGGAATGCCTCCAGCGGAGTGAGTGTTGGGATACCTACATAGGGAAGATCAACTCAAGGTAAGGCCAAAAACAGAACTCATAGCAAAATGAAAAGAAGAAGATAGGGATGTTCACATCTCTCACGAAAGCTGGTCCAAGACTGAGGGACCCGGAGGCGCTCGCCTTCACCCGTTAAGGGTACCCATGAGTCCCTAGAAACGAAGAAGAAGCGTTGGGTCCACTCCTCAGGAGAGTCAGGGATGTCGGCAACCAAAGGCGGGTGAAAGTACCACTTGAAGCTCAGAGAACTGAAGAAAGGGGGCCAGTCGAAAGAAAGGTCCATGAAATAAAAGAACTCAGAAATAGTGGGGAAGGTCTCAAAGCCTTGCATCCGCCAGAAGACAAAAAAACCTATCAAAACAGCCCAACCCGAAGGGGAAAGGTGAGAAAGACTCATGCCATGATGGGAAAGCAGGCGAATGATGTCTCAGTGAAGGGGGAGTTGGAGACGACACTCGAAGGCGCCCTAAAAAAAGGCAACCTCGCCAGGGGTAAGGAGGCAACAAGGCTCGTCAGGGGTAAGAGCCCTGACCCCCAGATCCTCAAGAAAGTCGTATCGAGCCTTCAAACCTTTGACGTACACAGGAGTAAGCGAAGAAGGGAGGAGGAGCATAGAACGCCAGTCGTCGCTTAGGGATTGGTGGGCGCGATGCTTAAAGAGAGGAGAGGAGTCCATAGATAAAGGACCGAAAGCATAAGCAAGCTTCGAATGGAAGAGGAGTAGTGAGGATGCTGAGACCCAAGACGCATGCAAATAAATAGCACAAATGTGGCAGTTGCTGGAATACTGCGGGTTGGGGGCTGCTTTAAATGCAGGCGCAGGATTCGGGGTGGTGGCTGAACCACCCTAGGCCTCATTTAATACAGCCAACCTCATAAAAAAAAATGGTGAGACACCGCCAATAACCGCACCGGCTCATCCTTATCAGAAACCCAAGGGACGCCTCCACTCCAAACATACCAAGGTCCCCTAGGAATAAGGAGGGTAGAAAGACGCGAGATCGTCTAAGGCAGGCCATCGCATGGGAAAAGGGGAACTTCATTGCAAGAGGACGGACGCATAAAGACCCACCCGAAAAGAGAAGTTCCATTATCAAGAGAAATATTTACAACAATAACAACTGCAGAACACAGGTACAAAAAAAAAAACTATGGCCTGGCCTTAGGCCCGATCAGAAGGAGCATCATCACTCGGAGAAGCACTGCCAGCCGGAGGGTTGTTAAACCTCAGTCGAAAATGCTCGAAATCCAGGTCAGGGAACGCCTCAATCACCTGATCGGCGAAGTTAAAGAACCCATCCACAAAGGCTTGGGCCGTCACCAGACCGGCCTTCTCGACCGACTTCTAAAGATCCTCGACTAGTTCACGCTCAGCGGCTAGGGAATTTGTCAGGTCAATAATGACAGCCTGCGATTCTTTCAACCGGGTCGCTAGCAAAGACTGGGTAAGAGAAGTGCTCAGAAGCTCCTCGGACTGGGCAAGATTTTCTTCCTTCACGCAAGCTAGCTCCCCCCTCAAAGAAATCTCAGCGAAAGTACTGGCAACTAATTGTTTGAAGATCTGAGCCCTCTGCTCGAGAACTCGCTCCAGCTCCCTCTCGGTCTCCAAACCCCAACTCCGTAGCTCAGAATTAAGTTGGCGAGCCTCAAGAAGCTCGAACACACTCCTCTGGGCGCTCTCTTTCAAGATGTGGATCTCCCACCCGAGAGTACAGACGTGCGTGGCAGATTGGAAACAGAGAAGGTGAGACGCGAAAACAAGGTCAAATAACAATAATGATGAACACGGGCGACCCAGACATACATCAAGGAGTGCATGAAGCACATCGCGAGTCTGGACTTGGAAAGGTAGCTAGACAGAACTTCGCAGGTCGGCCCGTGGAATTAGCCCTATCAATGCACGGCTGCTCAGACCCACGTTTCTAAGCAGGCTCCCCTCTGAATCAAGAACGGGATAAGGGGAAGCTCGGGCCGAGCTGGAATCGACCTCACCGACTGGCAAAGAGCCGCGGCGGACTCCCCTCTCAACAGGGTCAGCCACTACAGTGCCCGTCGTGGCAGTCCCAACTCTAGGAATAGGCGCAGGAACTGATACCCTAGCTCCGGCCGAGGGCAGCGAAGCGGACACCACAGCATCAGTAGAGGCCTTTTCAGCGATAAAAGGGGCACCGTCAGGGTTTACGCCTGAGGCGCAACCAGAACTGCCCTCCCCTGACCTGGCCCTCTTCGATATGGGCTCTGAGCTCCTGGCCTGCCTCCTCTCGACCATGCACTCCATAATTCTATCCCGCTGAGTGACCAAATATGAAGGAGCTGCAGAGAGAAGTCGAAAGTAAGTCAAGTCAATGAACAAGCTAAGGATAGAAAGACAAGGGCGGGGAAGTAGAGACTTACAGCCGCTCAGAGCTGGAGACGACACGAGACGTACCAAATCACGAATAGAAAAGGGAAGAAGGGCTCGAGCTTGATCGACATGCACCAGCTCCCAAGCGGACAAAGGCGAAAGCTCACCTACAACGGCACGAACAAACATAGTAAACAACGGATGTGAGACGGGAAGTCCAATCAACCAACATCAGAGCCGACTCACTTATGTTCTTACGTTGTCCCCACTCTGTGGGAACCCTCACGGAAGCTACAAGTTAGGCCCCGAATTTTCATCCGACTCCGGAAATAAAGAATTACCTCCTCCTTCACCCCTCAGGGTCCGGCAGAAGGTCTCGAATAGGAATTTCCCCGCCCCTTCGTGGGACAAATTGGTAGAACTCAGTAACCTTTTCGGGGTGAAAAAACTGGAGAAATTCTAGCATGGTGGCCCTAGACTGAGGGAATAGTCTCCCCCACGCCGACATGAAAGTCAGAAGGACTGCCCAGGCCGATGATAGGAGCATGGCTGGGCAAAAGTCAAAGAAGTGTAGCACTTCGTGAACGAACGGGCGAAAGGGAAGCCGGAGCCCTAGCAGGAAAGGGGCCTCGAAAAGGCAAATCCCATCTCGAACCGAACTGTGGAACGGACGCAAGCCAGCATGACGAACGACCACCCCAGGGGGAAAGTCGAAGCGCACCGCGATAGCATGAACTTCTTCTTCCCCAATAGCACTAACCTCCCCTTCGGGAAAGAGCCTCGCCATGATTCTACGCGGAGAGGAAGGATTCGCAGCCATGGCAGTAGCAAAAAGTATGAGGAAGAAGAAAGGAACTTTTTTCCCTAAGGTGACAGAGTAGGAGAGAGATTACAATTGTAGGAAAAAACGGAAAACTCTGACTTCTAGGGAAGGCCAGTCGTCAACAGGAGGTGGGGGCCTACATATAGGCCTGTCGGGAATGCCCCCAACATCTGCGGCAGGCGCATTAACTGCACGTCCTTCGCATTTTATGAGAAGGACACACGACAACGTGGAGAAATTGCAGGCACCACGATCAAGGAGCCACTGATTCCGCCTACGGCGCATGATCTCAAGAAGGTACACTCATCATACCTGTAGTGCACGGAAAGAAACAAGAAAAGACCAAGATAGCCCCAGAAGATCCCAGTACAGTTACACACTGACTAGAAAGCTCAACGGGTTGGCGTGATTTTCAAAAATCGATCCAAAAAAAAAAGAGAGAAAACAAGAGGGGACGGTTAGGCAGTTCGGCTTGGATACTGCAACCAGGTTCAAAAAAACAACCCCCCTAGAAGCAGTTCATTCATTCAATAAAAAGAGAGAAAACAACGACCATAACAGATCCGGGAATATGAATACATTGTCTACAAGGGGTCAACAACAAAAACGCAACAGAGCCACTTTAAACAGCGAACCCTACATCGACGGCCTCCCCCACAGTCTTGTCAGCACTTGGCTCTACCTCAGGCACAGCAGCCCCCTTCTCAGAACCAGCTGCCTTAGCGGGTTTCAGACCTTCGAGGCGAGGAGCAAAGCAGTCAAAATCTACTTCCGGATAAGCCTCCTCAGCCTGATTCTGAAAGTTCACAAACCCATTTACGAAAACCACAGCACCCTCCCTCAGGAGGTCTGAAACCCTTGCCTTCAGATAAGAAAGCTCAACGTCCTTGGCATCTAGGTCGGCCCCCTTTGCCTTCAGCTCTGCATCTCTAGCCGCCAGGTCGGCATCCTTCTTCCTCAGCTCATCTTACTTCGCAGCCAGCTCGGTCAACTTCAGATTGGAGAGATCCTGGAAATGAGCGTCCAGCTTGTCAAAAAGCCTCTTTATCTCGACCGTCTTGGACGACAATAGCTTTATTTTATCCTCAGTCGCTTCTTTAGCTACGATCATTGCGTCTAGAGACTCTCTGACCTTTGCAAGCTCCTGCTCATAATGGAGACCCATCATCTTCACGCAGGCGAGGGACTAAAAAATGAAAAGATCCAGCTTGTACAAGAGATAACAAAAATCGCACAAGGAAGCGAAAAGATCAGCAAAATTTTGAGATACCTCTGCCATAGTCTGAAAAGTGTGCTCGATCTTCCTTTGGAACGGCACCTGCATGGCTTCCCGAGAATTCGGTATGGGAATCAGGTCAGAAAGGGCGGCAGCAGCCGCCGCAGGATCACGAAGGTAGCCACCTCCTCGCGGTTTGAATGAGGAGGGGGCATCCCCCTCCCTGATGATCCGTGAAGAGACAGGCCGGGGAAGGGCATCTGAAGTCAACACAGCCTCTGGCAACCTTGCTGAGGACACCCCGGGAGGAACCTCGCTCTCAATAGGATTAACGGGCAAAAGAGAGAAGGGAGCGTGTTGAACAGTTGAGGGATCCTCTCGACTCCCTCCCAGAGTGGCAGCCTTCGGGCCAGGTGGAGATGACGCCTTCGGAGGAGGTCGCACCCCCTTCATCAGTTTCCTCTTCTTCCTCGATCCCTCAGAATCCGAGAAAACTGACATTATCAGGCTGGGATCCATAGACTCAGACCGGGGGATAGGCAGAGATACTTCCTCAGCGGAAGGAGTGATGGGCGAGCCTAACCCGTACCTAGCAAGATTCTCTTCAGTCACTAGATCGACAAAAGATTGATCCCTTAAGGCCTTGGCTTTGGCTACTCGTGCAACCTCCTCAGGGTTCAGGATAGGGCGAAAATCTGCAAGGCAAGTTGAAAATTAGCAAGGGCTCGAGGATCAAAAACACAACAAAAACTGCCAGCTAATTGGCCTTACTGATATTTTTCAGAACCCTCCAAGATCTGGGAACTCGGGGAACATCACTAGGATCCCCAGATAACTCCCAAGAATCCCCCTTTACAAAGAAGAACTTGGGTTTCCACCCCTTGTTGGAAGAAGGAAGCCCAGAGATTAATGTCTTCGCCTTCATCCTCTTGGCGAAATAACAGAAACCCAAGGAAGGAGAAGATTTAAATTGGAACAAGGAGGCGAATTCGGGTATAGATGGAGGGGAATTGTTCCTACTCTCAAACCAGTGGATGAGAAAATCGACCAGCAGACCCCAGCCATTAGGCGAAAGCTGGGCTGGGTAGACGTTGTAACAGGCAAGAACGTCTCGGATGAACGGGTGAGTAGGAAAGCGGAGACCGGCCTGAAACGCGGACTCGAAGAAACATGTCAAACTAGGGATGGAGGAGTTACACCTCTCGTGCCCCTTGGGAAGGTGTAAAGATATAAATTCAGAAAATTGATACTCCCTCCTCAAATCCTCCAAGTCTTCCTCGTCGAGGCAGCTAGGAGTATCCTCGGAGCAGCATAACAAGTCGGAATGGTCGCGTCAGATTCTCTTTCTGGAGACAGTAGGCGGAACCGACCCGAGTCCCCTTTTTCTCGACTGGACTCAAAAATCGGGGGGCAAGGTGGAAAGAGGATTAGCGTCTAAAGGAGGCATCGAAGACGAAGTCCTTGGGACGGACCCAGAAGCCTCGTCCCCTAGAGAGGAAGAACGACCGCTACTAGAAGCCGCCGAGTCCTCTTCGGCCCCCTCGTCGATAGATTCTGACTCGGAGGAAACTTCAAACTTCTCCATTGAGAGCTTAGACTACAGGCTAAAAAGGAGCGACGGCAAGTGTGATATACAGTCCGCTACAAACAGAGGGTCCCGACACCAGGAATTAAAGGAGCCTATCCGCTGTACGGAGGAATGATCTACAAAACGGAAAAGGGAGGAAAGGGCACCGGGACGATTCTTAAAGAAACTAAAGCTCCATATCAGGAAACGGAGCCCGAAACCCCACCAAGGAGGATCGAAGGGATCCAGATCGAGTCAACTAAGGAAAGGAAGAAAAGACGTACCTAGTGAAGGGCTATAGACAGAAGAACACCAAAGTCGGAAATGCTCAACGTCGCCAAGAAATCTGGAACAAGGCGCCGCGACAGTCGAAGGGAAGGAGATACGAATAAACTCTTGGGAAACGCAAAATTTGGATAGGCAAAGAGGTTCACCCTCTTATACACAGCATCCAAAGTCCATGACAAGACAGATCACTGAGGCTCGAGCGCTGGTAACACAAGTACAATTCGCAACCGACTAACTTCGGCCCAGCCCGGACCGGGCCCAGAATCGATTCCGAAAAGACACTTCATAACCCCAGGTCAGAGATGACATCATCGTCATGACCAGGGGCTGGGGGCCAACTGATTGGGATAGGATTTCTGATATGGGCCGCTTTCAAAATAGAAGCCCTGCGGGTCTGGAATGTCTTAGTATCCGGCCCAATAAGAACAACCTCGTCCCACGTACAAGGGAAGCCCAGACGAGTTTAGTGGTACAACCCAAGCTGAACCCTAACACTGAAACGCACCTCGCCAGGCCACGTGTCCAAAAGGACAGGGGGACCACCTCTGTAATCAAGGACAGTCAAACCCGCTTGCTGGGAGTGGTGGTGCTAATCGTCGTAGGAACAGTTATCGTAGTGGCGCCGGCTAGCAGGATCCTATGGCAGAGAGAGGACGAAAGGTCCCCACCAAGTCGAGAAGCAGGAGAAGGAGACGCTGGAAAACCCTAGAGCGGGGGACCAGTATAAAAAGAACAGTATCCCTCCACAAGAGGGAGAGACCCCTAGAAACAGAGCTTCAGCGGTAGATGGAAGGGTAATCCTGTAATCCAGTCGACTGTAATCGTCTACCCGACCTTCTACCCCATTTTTTTCGATAACTCTCAGAATATAAATATACACCTTCAAGGAGCAAGAAGCTCCGTTATAATGGATGTAACCACAGTCCATCGGCTGGGGCGAACCACTTATCTCTTGTGTCTTTTTTAAATTCTTAGTTTGATCGCTCGTCGCAAATATCTAACCGACCCACTATTCCCCTCGAGGATCGTTGGGCTTTGGCCGTCAAATCCGAGTCATCATCAATTTACAACATTTTACATTGGTAATGACTTAGTGTTATGTCATAAAAAAAACTATAATTTAAATTATAATTTTTGATACAATATCTCTATTGATGTAGTAACATCCAAACTCTTTGTTAAAGAAAGTCAAGTGACCTGATTAAAATGAACTAAGATAATTAAAAACATAGTGGATCTTATTATCTACAAGTAATTTCTTTAAATCTAATATAGAGACTTAATTCACTATAATTATCAGATAAATTGTAAACTTTAACATTAAATAGGATTACTTTTTAAGCAATGCTACATATCCCAAATTTATATCCCAAAAGTGCATCCCAAATCAATGGGAACCGTTGGATGAGTGGGTCCTACCAACTTTTTTCATTGGGACTCACTCATCCAACGGTTCCCATTGATTTGGGATGCACTTTTGAGATACAAATTTGGGATATGTAGCATTACTCTTACTTTTTTATCCCAAAACTACAATAAATTAACTGTACGGAGTTACGTTTCAATTTGAATACAACTACCATTTTTCTATTTTTTTAAGAAAAGTCTTTTTTCTATTACGTACCTTACTTTATGTGCATTAACTACTGAATGCTACCTCATTGAGCCTGTGCAACTTGAAAGTAAAAGACTTATTTTGAGTGTCGTACTCTTCTCCTCAATTTAAAGCGGTTGTAGACATTTCTTAATGACTCTACCGATTGTGGTGCTTAATCAATCTATGATGTCGGCTGACGTTTGAGATATTACCTCACATTGCTTGATTTGTTGGTTTTTATTCAATACGATGTGGGCTTTGTTTAAAGAAGTTACATGTGCAAGTTACATAAATTTTAGGGACTTAAGGAGGGCGGTACCTCCCAAAAAATTTAATAGGATAAAAATATAATTTTTAAAATAATTAGAATAGAAGTATATGTGCTAAAAAAAGTCATAAAAGTCATTTTATCCCTACTATAAATAGTGCATACCTAATTGAATGTGAGATTTTCAAGATTTATTTTAATATTTATGTATCATTTGAATTTTAAAATTATATATATATATATATATATACACACACACACACACACACATACACA
>CM042196.1:23777378-23787921 GCA_023539305.1 Ilex asprella
TAATCTAAGAGAATTATCAAATTGGATTTGAGCTGTTAGGTATGAGCGAAAAAAAATTCATGGATCATCTTATCAAAGAGCAATTCAAGTAAAATCAACTAAGAACTCATACACTGCATAATTTCTAACCATTTCAGTGCAAGTTGCCTAGAAGATGTTGAGAAAAAACAGAGCAACCATTGCTGCCAAAGCTCCGGTAACTACCTCAATGGTGGCCCATATCACCTTCAATCCCATCAGTCCATTATCTGTATCTGGCAACTTACCCCTTGATGCAACACCACCTACCATTGTTAGTTCCTCTTCTTCCTCAGTCGTCATGTCCTTCAAATCCTTGACTCTGCCCTCAGTTTGATTCCTTCTCACCATTGCTCTGAGCTTTACAAGTTGTGATTTCATTTGTTCCTTTTGATTGTATATCAGTTCATCTATGCCCTCAGATTCTTCATCCAACTGATTAGTCCTTTTCTGCTTCTCATATACATCATTTTTCATCGCTTCTTTATCTACTACATCATCAAGAACAATGCTAACAATGGATCGATCACAGTCTTTCCACTTCACATTCAACTTATTTTTCCATTCGCAATCGCCTTTGGTATGATCAGTGAACTGACCAGGCTCTTCCAGAGTCTCTTTCAACTTCTTCAGATTATACATTTTCTTGATCCCATTCAAGGCCTCCTTCACATGATCTTCAAATTTCCCAGGAATTTCAAGATAGTGATCCCAATGACCAAGCTCAAGCCTAAACATTTTCATATTCTTCTTCACTTCTTGATTGCTAAATTCGAGTATTCCTACTTTCCCCCCATTTTCTCTTTTGCTTTTTTCTAAATGATTTGTATGAATATTGTATATTTCAATAACAGAAGGAATTACAATATATAGTGGTTAGTTTCCTGTAATTAAGAACATGTAAGAGGAAACTAAATCAGCCTAATTAAGGAGAGAAATCAGCCTAATTACAGAGTGATTCCAGGAGAGATTACAGTAAAGATTACAATAAGAAGGGTACACTTAATACATAAATGAAATCCTAAATTGGTGCTCTATCATGCCCCCGCAAGCGCAAGAATCCGAGAAGGATACTAAGCTTGGATCGATGTAGCTGGAATTGCTTTTGAGCAAGAGGCTTGGTCAAGGAATCAGCAAGTTGATCAGTTGTGTGGACATGAGAAATACGGATCAGCTTGCGAGCCACTTGATCACGAACAAAGTGAAAGTCGATTGCTATATGCTTCATGCGAGAGTGAAACACTGGATTAGAGAAGAGGTATGTTGCACCAATGTTATCACAATAAATGGACGGCAGAGATGAGAGTGTAACACCAAGTTCACCAAGGAGATTGGACAACCAGTTGACTTCGGCAGTGGTAGACGCAATGGCCTTGTATTCGGCCTCAGCAGATGATCGAGCAATGGTGGACTACTTTTTAGAGCTCCAACTAATTGGATTAGAGCCAAGGAAGACAACATAGGCAGAAGTGGAGTGGCGAGTGTTAGCATCACCAGCCCAATCGGCGTCCGAGAAGGCATGGAGAGATGATGGTGATCGAGCGGACAAAAACAGACCATAGTGAGAGGTGCCTTTTAAATATCAAAGGACACGCTTAACAGCATTCCAATGATTAGTTGACGGCTGGTGTATAAATTGAGACAAGTATTGAAGAGATGCAAGAGCCTGACGGTACTCTGTTGGATCATGATTGGGTGAACCATCGTCAAGCTTCAGAGATTCAGAGGGAGACAATGGTGTGCTAATTTCCTTGGCTTCATGCATATTAGTTTTGTGAAGAAGGTTAATGATATACTTCCGTTGAGACAAGAGAAGATCGGTTGAGGTCCTGATAGTTTCAACACCTAGAAAGTAGCTGAGGCTTCCAAGATCCTTGAGGGAGAACCGAGTAGATAAGCAAGATATGAATGCACGAATGGCTGCTGAATTATTTCCAGTGAGAATGATGTCGTCCACATAGAAAAGAAGATACATTGTTGTAGAGTTGGAGCAATGGATGAAGAGAGAGGCGTCAGTTTTTGAATTGAGAAATCCATTGTCCAGAAGAAAAGTGCGAAGTTCATTATACCATGCCCTATGAGCCTGACGAAGACCGTATAGAGCTTTATTTAGTTTGCAAACATGGGTCGGATTTCGGGAATCAATGAGCCCTTGGGGTTGCTGCATAAAAACATTGTCAGAGAAAGTACCCTACAAGAAAGCATTGTTAACATCCAGTTGATTCAAGATCCAACCACGAGACACCGCTATATTGAGTACAATACGAATAGTGGCGGGTTTAACAACCGGGCTAAAGGTTTCATTGAAATCTATGCCAGGGCGTTGGTGAAACCCTTTAGCCACAAGGCGGGCCTTGTAACGTGAAATGGAATCATCGGGATTTTTCTTGATTCGATAAACCCACTTGCATCCAACAATATTTTGTGTGGGGTAGGCAGGGACTAGAGACCATGTATTATTTTTTTTGAGGGCCTGAATCTCTTCATTCATGGCTACACGCCATTGAGGAAGTTTGTTGGCCTGTGTAAATAAGGATGGTTTAGTGAGGATAGAGGGATTGGCCGTAGTAGTAGTGAGAGAAAATGGTATTTTCGATTTGTGTATGTTATTTTGGGCTCATGTTACCATTCGAGAAGGTTGTGGTGATGCATTAGAGGGTGGAGATGAAGTGGAAGAATCACTTACCTGATTAGGAGAGGTGCAGGAGTCATCCAAGTTGGAGGATGGAGGCAGAGTTTCTTTGTGAGAGGTGGACAATTGAGCCGGTGGTGATTGCATATTTAAGGTGGGAGTTGACTGATTTGTTACCTGATTAGAGCATGGAGGATTTATAGGAGATAGCATTTGTGGAGACAAATTTGTAGTAATGATACTTGGAAGAATGTTTAGACTGGGAGGAGAAGAATCTGATGAGGTATTGATGGGTGGAGATTTACTTGCTAGATTTTTTCTATAAAAGTAGAAAGTAGTTTTGAAAAGGATTGGTTAGTGACTGATAAGTCATTACAGGAAATATTTTTGTAAGGAAAGAGATTTTCAAAAAAGACAACATGTCTAGAAATAAATATTTTGTTAGTTTTTGAATCACAACGGATAAAAGCATGATTTGGAAGTGAAACGCCGAGATACACACAAGGTCGAGAGCGTGGCTCAAGTTTGTGGTGATTGTAGGGCCAAAGTCATGGGTAGCAAAGACACCCGAAAACACGGAGGGTTGTGTATTTGGGTGGCTGGCCAAATAGTTTGTGGTATGGGGTGTCATTTCGGAGTACAGGTGTAGGCATGCGATTAATAAGATAGGTAGCGGTTTGGAAAGCATAAGGCCAAAAACGAAAAGGGATAGAGGCTTGATGAAGGAGGGTGAGACCAGTTTCAACGATGTGACGGTGTTTTTGTTCTGCAGAGCCAACATGTTGAGGGGTATATGGGGGTGAGGTGAGGTGTTGTACACCATATTTGGCCAAAAGATGAGAAAGTCCCTGATATTCACCACCACCATCAGTGTATACGGTTTTTATTGAGTTTGAAAATAGGTTTCAACAAGATTTTTGAATTTTTCAAACACATTAAAGACTTCAGATTTTAATTTGAGAGGATATAACCACGTTTATTTTGTGAAATAATCAACAAATATAACATAATAGCGAAAATTTCCAAAAGACGTGATAGGTGCAGGCCCCCAAACGTCAAAATAAATAACCTGAAGTGGTTTATCACAAATAAGAGAAGAATGTTTAAAGGAAAGCTTGTGACTCTTATTACATAGGTAAGAATCACATACATTATTAGGCATAGAAAAATCAGAAAAATAAGTCAAATTCTTAGCAAGTATTTTCTTCTGGATATGTAAGGACGGGTGGCCAAGTCGCTGATGCCAGACTTGTGATGTAAGTGCAACGGATGTGGAGGGTGGCGGTCTTGGAAAATTGGTGGGTGGTGTTGATGATGACCACTCGTACAAGTTGTTCCTACTCCGGCCTTGGGCCAAGGATGCCCCCGTACTCAGATCCTTCACAAGAAAATGGTTAGGAAAGAATTCTATGGAGGTTTTATTTTGCTTACAAAACTGAGAAATAGAAATAAGATTTTTTTTTATCATAGGTGCACACAAAATATTGTCCAATTTAAATGAAGCAAGAGACGAATTAATGATAGAAGAACCCGTGTGAGAGATTGAGATTCCATTACCATTGCCGACTATAGCATCCTCATTCCCAACATAATCGGAGTGTATAGAGAGATTCTGAAGATCAGATGTAATATGGTGAGTAGCTCCCGAATCTAACACCCAACTGTTGTTGCCATAGGTAGACTCTCTATCTACATAATTAGCTTGAGGTCGAGAGGAGGGTTGACCCCGAGAGCGACATGTTTTTGCACTATGTCCCGGCTTATCACACAGTTGACACACAATACTGGATTGCCCCTGTTGTCCCTGATAATAATTCGGATTCCATGAAGAAGGTTGAAAGTTGAATTGAGACCCATACCTTGAGAAGAGGAACCTCGGCCATAGGATGATTGCTGCCGAGATTGATTAGGTTGAAGACCAGATGGGTTGAAGTTTGATGGTTGTCCAGAACGACCAAGAACTGAATTGGAGGGATTGAATCCGCTTTTATTTCCTCTACCACCCTTGCCTTTGTAGTTACTTTGTCTTTGAGTGAATTGAGAAGTAATCTGTGTATCGTCCTCTTTGAGGTGTCCACGGTTTTGGGTTAACTCCTCATCAAGAAGTTTGTCGTAGAGATCCTCAAAGGATATAGGCGAGTCATGAACACGAATCGCAGCCGTTAGTTCCTTGAACTTGTCAGCAAGACCATTTAGAGTATGAGCCATGATTTTTGCATTACTCATGGGATGGCCAATAAGAGTTAAATCATCAACAATACCTTTTATTTTGCTCATATAGGTGGCAACTGATTTCCCTTCTTTCTTGGTATTCATTAGAGTGGATAGAAGAGAGAGCATGTGGGTATTGGATCGATTTGCACAACTGGATTCCAATTTGGTCCAGGCATCAGCGGAAGTAGTGCAATTGTTGATGGTGGGACCAATTGTGCCATGAACAGTGGATTGAATTGCTAGTAGCACTAGTCGATCCTGGCAAAGCCAAGTGACGTGTTCTTGATCGGTTTTTGGTGGACATGGATAAGAGCCATCAACATAACCGAGTAGACCATAACCGAATAGGAGATTGGTCATTTGTGATTTCCAGGGCGCATAATATTCTCCTCCTTTTGCTAGCTTGAATGGAATCTGAGATGAGGCATTCAAAGATATCAGATAGTTGCCAGGAGAGGGAGAGTTACCTTGATTCAGCCGGGTGATCGTTGGTGTCGTTACAGCAGGGGTAGCACCAGTTGACGCAGCCGAATCAAAGATGGGAGAGGTCGGCGGTGTTGCCATGGTTGATAGGTGAGAGTTTTGGTAGAATTGAAGGAATAGAGTAAGCAGATCAAATTCTGTTCTATAACAGAGATGGCTCTGATACCATAAATGATTTGTATGAATATTGTATATTTCAATAACAGAAGGAATTACAATATATAGTGGTTAGTTTCCTGTAATTAAGAACATGTAAGAGGAAACTAAATCAGCCTAATTAAGGAGAGAAATCAGCCTAATTACAGAGTGATTCCAGGAGAGATTACAGTAAAGATTACAATAAGAATGGTACACTTAATGCATAAATGAAATCCTAAATTGGTGCTCTATCATATTGTCTTCGGGTACCAGACGATTCTTTGGTTCATTTTACATACGGTTCAGCCCTGTTGGCTCAACATATAGTTCTTTTGGGTAAGTAGTCCGACATAATGCTTGGGGAAGTGCTACAAGTGGTAATTAGGTCTATCCATTGTCTTAGGTGAGGTGAGTGCGTATTAGGTCTTAACGACTTTTTGTCAAAAAATATTCTGCTTATACCCAGTTCTTATTAATTCATGTTTAAACGAATTGTGTCATATTGAATTTGTATCGTATATAATCGGTATATAAACGAGTCATGTATTTTTTTGATTGACTTCACGCATATTTGATTTTTTTATTAATTGTATTGCATCATGTTAGGTCCACTTTTTTACAAAATGGGTAACTTAAGAAAGAGTCAATACTCTAAAATTATATCATGTTCATCTTGTATTAACAAATTATGTCATACTTTGATACCCCTACCGCTAATCAAATAATCATTCAAGGCATAGCTTGCAAGAGTGTTTGGAAAGTTAAAATATGTCCTCAGACTGTCTTTCCCTTCTATTACCAGCTTCACTCCTCTGAAATAGCATTGCCCGCCAAACAGGCACGTAAATTAGTTGTGACACTTGAAATTGATCCCAAATCGCTACAAATGTGAGGTGCCCCATGCCTTCTAATGTTTCAGGTTACAAGTTTGTAAATATATTTTACCTTATTGTGGTTTGATTGAGTTGTACCGTCACTCGAAAACATGCAAATAATGGAAATGGATTAAAGTGAACAGCTAACTTGTTTTGACTCAGTTATGATTCAGATTAATTAATTTTCGGGTTTGGTGTTTTGTTAGATTTGTATCAGTTTGTAAAATTGAAATCTCTATGTTTTCTCTTCATAGAACAAAGTAACAAATATTTATTAGAGGGGTATTTAAGTTATTTTGTAGTCCATAACCTCCTGAATGGAGATTATCCGCATGGGTCTAATGTGTAAAGGGTTATATGCAACGTAGCTAAACCATAAGCCATGCGTTTCCTTGTGTTACTGAAGCATGATAGAATGAAGCTTCAGGATTGAGTATGTACTAGGATAGTATGAGTTTGTAGTTCAAGTTGCTATTTGGGTGAATGAGAAGAGAACTCTTTCAACTAATATAAAAGGTGATTAGTGGCGGAAGCTAGAGTTTCACTTTAGGGTGGACCCAAATATGAATAAGAAAATTTCACTAATTGATAATAACTATTAAAAGTTTGGACATATTTTTAAACACAAACATAAGAAATATGTTAATAATCAAAACTAAAATATTAGAAGAAAGTATATCTAACGTTATTTAGTTTTACTAAGCAATGTTATTAGAACTGGACCGGTCATCCAATTTGCAAAGGGATCGGGTCAATGGTTTACTGATTCAACCGTTGGGTCAACTGGTTGGACCAGTTATATAATAAAAAAATAAAATATATACATAATAATTATAAAATATAATAATACTGAATATTTTGAATGAAATAAAGTATTATCAATTCCCAATCCCACAATCTCAACTCACAATTCACAAAGTTTCACAAGTATCTGAAAATGAGAGTCATTTCTACAAGAGTAATGAATATCCACATTGTGTAAATCAAGGAAAGAAGTGAATTAATATTACACAGTAATTAGTCAGCCGCCTTCCACGTCAGCTGCCATGTCATTTGGTCCCTCTTTTTAGTCCCTAATTTTAGTCAGTGTAACATTACTCTACTTTCTACAAAGATATTGATTCACAATTCACCAAGTTCTTCTACTACCACTGTATGCATTTAATACTAATCTGTCATTAAGGGCTGATTCAATTTTTGAAAAAACAGGAGGGAGTGTTAATGGGTTTGGAAAGGCAATTAAAGAAGTTAATGAAATGGGCTGTAGCAGTGGGTTAGTTTCTGGAAGTGGTCCTGTGGTTTTGGGGCTGAAAACGTCGTTTCACCAAACTGTTATTTTTTTTATCCCTACAGTCACTGAAATGACGTCATTTTGGTGGTTAGGGTTTACAAAAAAAAAAAAAAAGGCTGCTTCTTCCTTGTTTGCGGCTGCCTCTGTGAAGTTATTTGACTATAGTTGCAGAGTTCTTCATTCCTCTAACTCTTGTGCCTGCAAAAAAACCAAAATCAAACATTAAGAATGAGTTTAGTAACAAATTGTTTCCATTTTTATTTCTGGTTTTTTTTTTAATTTATTCTTTAAAAAAAAAACATGTTTGGAGAGTATTTTTATTACCAATGAGTCTTTAGTCCAATGATATTCATTGTCTTATAAAGGCTTTGTCTTCTTGAGGTCAAGGGTTCAAGTCTCCCACTCCCTTTCCCTTCCTCCTCCCAAATTTTTTTTTTTTAAAAAAGTGTTTTTATTTTTTATTTTTTTTGTTGGTCTGTTTGGTAAACAACCCCAAAATTTGAAAGCATGCAAATAGGTGTTTTCAAAAATAGGGGAAACATGAAAACACACGCGTCCTTTAGTCCCAATTAATGAGGTATGACCTTTGAACCCTATTACTTGCAAAAATGGAGTTTTTTTTGTTCCAAGTATAAAAGTGTGTTTACCCTTTTTGTCTCTTCTCTCTTGATCGTCTCTCTCACAATGCCAACAATGTTCGTTACCAAGCAAAGGAGCTCCCAACACTCCATCTCCATCACAATCGAGTCTTAGTAACTCCTCTCTATATAATCAAATATATAGCCCTCGACCTATGTATATAATAATATATACATAGATTTGTATATATATTCAGATATAGTCCCAGATCTATATATATATATATATTGTTATATCTGTGTGTGTGTGTGAATGTGTGTGTGTGCTCGATGGGTGTACATATTTGAGAATGTGTGTGTTCGTTTGAGTGTGTATATATACGAAGTGTTTTTCTTTCTATTGTCTTGTGTGTGTGTGTGTGTGTGTGTGTGTGTGCATCTATATTGTTGTATGTGCAGGGGCGGCTCAAGAAAGCTTGAGGCCTAAAGCGATATTTGTAGATGAGACATTTTTTCAATTGTTTGTATCGCTAATTCTACCATTCTTTCTTTTAATATAATCGACCTTAAGTAAGACTTTATTAATTTTAAAATTTTTGTTACTAATATTTTATTTTATTTTGTATATTTTGCATCCAGGATAGTTGTTTTGCATGTTTGACTCTTATCGAGAATAATTTTTTTATTATTTTGTTGTATTATTTTATTATTTCTTATTCTTTGGGATCTATTAATCGTTTATTTGCAAGACTTTACACTATTTTTCTTTGACATTTTGTTTGCTAGTAGGAATAAAGAGATTATTTTGAGATTCAATTATTTTAAAATTTTCTCTTTTTTTAGAAAAAAAATTCATATATAGATGACTTTTTTCTAGTTGCCATATTTATAATACATAATCAATAAATTAGTTCTAAATAATTATATGGTATCTATAATTACATAATATAACATGAGCTTAAAATTATAAAAAATATAAAAACAATACAATTTGATTTGTCACAATTATTTGCAACATTAAAATTTGATATTTTAATTATTTCTTGATTAAAGTTTACAAAATTAAGTGGGTTATATTATGTGGGTTTGATTTGATGTATGATTTAAGATAAAAAGTTGTGTGTATGTGAGAGAGAGAGAGAGACAGAGATAGAGGAGAGTTTTGCTTTTATTTATTTATTTTTTATTGCATTGAGTTTTGACCGTTTCAACAAAATATGTAGGTTGTATTTTTGGGTCCAATTATTATATCTGAAATTTAGTTGTTAGGTATACACTTTCTTGGGGGTTTGATGGAGTTTATATTGTCATGTATTTAAAAATTTGGACTGGATTACATTGTACATTTAAAAATAGTTAAAATTGGGGATGAGTCCTCCTGGATGGACATATAATGACTTGAGTCCGTCAATGAAACTTATTTGGTGATAAATCTATTTTTTTATCTTACTAATGAGTACTTAAATCCACTATTCTTTTAAATAAGAAAAAAAATACCCTTAATAGTATTATTCTATTATAGAAACCTTAAAGACCTTGAAAGTAGCTTTAAAATAATTTCTTAAATTAGAAATTATTATCCCTTAATTCACTCATAAATTGAAATTCAAATTTATATTCTCTCTCTCTCTCTCTCTCTCTCTCTCTCTCGTTGGAAGAAGATCACCACTCCAGTACAACAAATTTTTGCCTTTAGATATCATTTCTTTCTCTATAACATCAAAATCAGTTTTGAACATCATCAACAACTACCATATCTTCTACTGTGTTGTGGTCATCATAAACTTCTATATCCTTGGTTTTCTGAAAAAAGGTTGAAAAACTTGCACAATGTGTTATTAGTTTGATCCCCAATTTTATTTTTATTTTTTTGATAAATAATTCCCAAATTTTTTCAATGTTTCATGTTACTAAGTTTTTCGTTGACCATGTACTATTTTTCTAATTGACCATGTTACAATTTTTTTTCATGTTATTAATTTTTATTGAGCATGTTATTACTTTTTCAGTGTTAATTTTTTTGATGCTGAAAAATTGAAGGTTTCTTCCTCTAGTTATGAGTTTGAATGATATATATATTTTTTTTGAGCATGTTACTGTTTTTATTAAGCATGTTACTATTTTTGTTGAGCATGTTACTATGTTGTTTTTTAAAATATTAATATTGAATGTTACTATTTTTTATGTTTAAATGGCATTATTTTTTGTGTTTAAATGATAACTTTTTTTGTATTTGAATGTTATTATTTTTTATTTTTAATGTTACCATATGTTTGTGTATGTGTGTGTGTGTGTGTGTATATATATATATATA
>CM042196.1:23792921-23832624 GCA_023539305.1 Ilex asprella
GTATATATATATATATATATATATATATATATATATATATGATAGATAAATTTTTTTAATGTTAGTCAAATTCCTAAAATTTAGGAGTTTTTAATTTTTAGTACACTTCTAAAGGGAAGTCATAGTCTGATAGAATTGACAAAAAATGGACTTCATAACAAATAAATTTATTTGGCGGACTTAAGTCCAAATAAATCCATATAGGGGGACCAACCTTCAAATTTTTCTAAAAAATATGGGGCCTAGAGCCCTAGCTTTGCCGGTTACACTGTTGGGCCAGCCCTGTGTGTGCGTGTGAGTGAATTATGAATTATATAGTCACTACAACAAAAATTATTTTTTGTGACGATTTTTTTTCGTCGCTAAATTCAAAAAAATTGTTGCCAATTAATTTTTGCGACGTTTTTTTTTTCGTCGTGTGTTCGTCGCAATAACCTCATCAATAGTACCACCATTTCTTAGGTAGAGAAGCAGAGAAAGAGAATACCTCACTGAGAGTGAGAGAAACCGAGAGAGAGTGAGAGAAGCCGAGAGAGATAGAAAGTGAGAAGCAGAGACAGGGTGAGAGAGATAGAGAAATAGTTAAATAGAGATATCGGAGCTTAGGCTTGGAGGGAGACAAATGTTGGCAGTTGTTGGAGCTCCGGTGGACGACTGGTATCTTCGTTAGTGGACCCACGTGCTGATTCGACGGATTAAGGATAGGGCTTCGTTGGATTTGCGGATGGGGCTTCACTGAGTTTGAGGTTTTCAGAACAATGGAGATGGATTCACTGGTGGTGGTACTCCGGTGGCTTCGGTGGTAGTGGCGATTCACTGGTGGAGATGGCAATTAGGGTTAGGGATTTGGGAGTTGGGCGAGGCAGGGAGAGGCAGAGAGAGGCAAGAGTTGGCGCGAGGGAGATGTGCTTCCATACTCATATTTTCTTAAATTATTTTAAATTTTTTTTATTTAAAGTAAAAGTTTATTGGCAATGTTTTGTACACGAAAAACTAATTATATTGTTATTTTTAAATTTTTTTATTTAAGGTAAAAAGTTTATTGGCGACGTTTTTCAAAAACGTTGCGAAAAACTAATTAAATTGTTATTTTTAAAATTTTTTATTTAAGGTATAAAGTTTATTTGAGACATTTTTAAAAAAGGTTGCAAAAAACTAATTAAATTGTTTTTTTTTGATTTTTTTTATTTAAGGTAAAAAGTTTATTGGCGATGTGTTTAAAAAACGTCGCAAAAAAATAATTATATTATTATTTTAAAATTTTTTTTATTTGAGGTAAAAAGTTTATTGGCGACGTGTTTAAAAAACGTCGCAAAAAACTAATTATATTATTTTTTTAAAATTTTTTATTTAAGGTAAAAAGTTTATTGGCGACGTTTTTAAATAAAGTCGCGAAAAACTAATTAAATTGTTATTTTTTTAATTTTTTTATTTAAGGTAAAAAGTTTTATTGGCGAATTTTTTTATACGTCGCGAAAAAGTAATTAAATTATTATTTTTATTTAATTTACCAATTCCAGCAAAAAAGAATCGTCTTTTCGTTACGTTTTTAAAAAAAACGTCGCAAAAAAATTACCAAAATAAAATTTTGCGATAAAATTATAAAATCGTCGCTAATATTAAACTTTTTGCAACAAATTTAAAATCGTCTCAAAAATAACGTCACAAAAAATATTTTTTGTTGCGATTCTGTCCACTATACATCAAGAATTCAATTAGCACGATCACAACATGGAAATGTCTTAGTAGATATTCACACAGTCACATAAATCTTCTTTTTGTTTTTTTTTTTTTGAAAACATAAAATGAAAACGTCATCAAACGCAACCTAAGCTTTCCGGCTTTTTTCTCCTGGGCTAGGCTAAAAGATAGGTACAAGATAGGAGAAGATCTCCGAGGGCTTTCTTAAGTCAAGAATAGAGTGGGTCCTTGTCCCTATAAATACACCATTTCAAATATTAATGTTCCTGTTAATTTATAAAGCCAAATGATAATTTTATTTTTTTTGAATCAAGATTTCTGAATCCTCATTAATGCTAATGTTTTTGAAGCAGTTGAAGCATCACCAACACCCTATATGAAAATGACTAAAAAACTTACTAATGATCCCACGTGGGAACATTGTGAAAAGTAGAAGGATCAAGGTTGAAATTGAAATGAATTCATTGTATAGATATCTATTGGGGAGGCCTTTTAAGAATGAAAAATCATTTGGCAGGTGCTCGTAGATGCAGCTCCATGTAAGCATTGCATAGAGGAAGTGATTGAATTTTGTCAGAAATTGTTCCATGATAAGGCTTCCAGCAAAGATGTTAATCTTGTGGGATGCGAAAAACCATCAAAAGTAGTAGTGGGGATAGTAATAGTGATAAAATATTAAAATACAACTAGCCACCATTATTTAATTTGACTACCATGTTGAAAAAAAAAGGTAGGGAAGATGTATGCTTGGATATTTGTAGATAATTTCATGCTAATGCCCTTTCTTTTAATTTGGTGAAGGATCCAGATTTCGTAAGAATGTTAGAATATGTTGCTTTGTTTGGCAAGGGATTGAAATTTCTATCGTATCATGATGTGAGATGTTCTTTTTTGAAAAAATAGATAAATTTGATTAATGGTGAGTTGATAGAAAATTATAAAGCAGAGTGGAGTAAGATTAGTTGTACTCTTACGTCTGGTAGATGGACTGATGGGAAACATCGCTCTATCACTAATGTTTTAGTGAATAGTCCTAGAAGAAGTGTGTTTCTTAAAAGTATTGATACTTCAGACATTTGTAAGGATGCCGATAGTCTTTTTTAAGCTTTTAGACTCATTGGTAAAGGAGATTGGTGAGGACAATGAAGTTTCTGAATTAAATGCATATTAATCTAAATATTGATGCATTTGGTCTTTTTTGTGTTATACAACTCCAGACACGGGCATTTACTTGCGATTTTTTGGTTTGTTCTGTAGTATTTTCAGGCATAGACAATTGCTTGTGTGTATATATATATATATTACGCATGCTTTCTCTTCTTAAAATAGTTTCACTAATAATATTTAGGGTTAATAGCACTTTTGGTTCTTAAAGTATGTAATTTTTGTCAGTTTAGTCCTCATTATATTAATTTTGTCAATTTGAAATATTTAATTCGTGTTATTTTAGTCCTTACATAGACAGATCGTTAAGTTTTTGACAGAATAACCACGTATTTGACAAATTGCCTGATTAGGGACGAAAGTGGCATGGATTGAATACATTAGGGATCAAATTGATGTAATGAAGACTAAACTAACAAAAAATATATACTTTAAGGACCAAAAGTGTTATTATCCCTAATTTTTATAGGTGTTTATAACTTATTTGGAATCAATGGATAGAAATTATTTGTATGGGCCTAATGTGTAAGGGGTTATATAACTTGATGGAATGAGGTTTGAGTATTAAGTATGTATTGTAGTTCAAGTTGCTATGGATGAAAACTCATTTGGGCTCGTTTGGTAGACGTTTTATGAGGGGATTAAATATTATAGAGGTCTTTTAATACCACCAAGAGAGATGGTATTATAATCCAACTCAAACGTATTATTATACACATTTACTATTATAACCCCCCAAGTGATAAAATTAAGTTGTCATAAATGTAACAAGCACTGATTGATGCTATTTTTGTTAATTCAACATTAATACGATGAAATAATTCTCTAACCAAACAACCGATTGGATTAAATAACTATTATCCAACGCTTATATTATGTATTGTCAAACACTAGATAAAATTACATATTATTCTAATATTATATTTAATTCATCTGTATTGTATTAGACTGTATTGCTTTTTCTAATCCATCTATTTTTAATACGGTAACCAAACAAGCCCTTTAAGTTCAACTCTATCATGTGCATCTTTCACACAGTACGAAAGGATTAATTTGTTCAGTCTATATACCATGAGTTTAACACTAAGAATTGTGATGTCTTTTGGACATGTTTGTCAGATTATTTGATCCAGGGTTTGCAGTTTATAGGATAGGATACTTTGTTTTAACCTATGAAACACGGATATGGATATGAGATACGAGTACGATACGATATGGATATGGTGATACGACAAAATCTAAAAAAGAATGATACGGGTAAAGTCAAGATACGACTATAATAAAATATATTTATTATTTTTAATCAGCATAATACTTATATATTTTGGTAGTTCTTTTAACACAATAAGAAAAATTAGTAATTCTTTTTAGTTTGAAAAAAATATATATCGTATCACTATGGTATATTCACAAAGTGAAGTAATTAATTAAAGAATCAAAACTAACATTTACCGAGTCGGTTTATTTAGAATCAATTTTTGCTAAAACTATAATGTAAAAGATTTATTTTATGCTCTTTTGACATGTAATTGTAGATAATATTTTAAAAATACTCATGTGCTTTTGAAGTAGTATGAATTTTTGTAAATATATTGTTTAATATGTGAATTTGAAAGGAAATATAAAAAATTCAACTAAAAAATTATATATATTATTTGAACACAAAAGTATTCGTGAAATATCATAATATTTAATTATTATCGGATACGTAAGAAGTGTATTCGATACATATCCTCGAGTATTCGACGAGTATCATATCCGATAAAGTATCTGATACGGATACGCCGACCTCAACGAAGTATCCGTGTTTCATAGGTTATAACTAGTGCCCTTAATTTAAAATGTGACAGATGGTATCGTTCTTCGGCTGGAATAATATTAGAAACTGACAATAGCATTTGAAGTTTCTTCAACAAACGCTTGCACCCATCCAAGTTCTGGTGACTGAGGTTATCAACAATTTTGATATACTGTCCATTTTGAGTTGGAAAATTTTAAAAATAGTATATACTTGTAGTATGTATTTTACGAGGTGTTCAAAAACCCACATCACAAATCATTGCTTTAACACACTATGATGGTCCAAGCAAAGCAATTAATCTTAAGAGAATCAAGAATTACCAAATAAGTTAGTCAGGCGATTAATCTTTGATCACATGAGTTTGCAAGAAAAAGAAGAAGGTAATACCTTGAGATCTTTTGTAATGGTGGAAACGACCTCCTTATTAGCAGCTACTTCAAACACTAGGTTAAAAACTATTGTATTATACCAAGTTCCAATATTTTAATAACGCCCACAATCAATCCAAAGATTATACTTAATTGAGTTTGCAAAATAGGTCAATAGCATTGCTCCATCTTTTATATGTAGTATCACCATAGGTAGGGGCATAAGCCGTGAAGTCAGGATCTCACGAAAGTGGCATCACTTTGAGGGGTGTAACTGTTTATAATTAGCAAAGTGCTTTGACCATATGAGAGGGACTTTTCATCCAGTTGTAATGCCACACAATTTAAAGAAAACTTAAAAAATTATAATTTAAATGTATATCATTTTTTGGATGAGTGAGTTCCATCAATTTTTTTTAAAGACCCACTCATCTAACGTTCATTCAAAAAATTATATGCATTTGAATTATAAATTTTAATTTTATTTGAATTGTATAGTATTTTTCTTTCATAAAATCCAAGAATTATCATATTCAAGTCCGTATGAACTCCAAGCTACTTGGTCATTATATAATGAATGATAACTTTCGAGTGACGTTGCCTCATAATGCAAGTATATTTTGCATCGGTGCCGTGTACCACCCTCTAAATAAATGAATTGTGGTTGGTACAAGTACAATACTTTATAACAATGCAGTAATGGCCAGATTTGTGTTCGACGAGTGGACCGTGGATCCAACCCTTTTACATGTTCTTTCTTTATTAATGACCTTGTTGATTAATTATAATTTCATTTTTTTCTAAATGGTTTTTACGTCGTTTACACTTCAGCATAATCAACACAATCACAGGTGTAAGTGTCAAAAAGTAAAACAAAAAAACAGTAAAAAAAAGTACGAAAATAGATGGTCTCATTTGTCTCATTTTAGTCTTCAATATTTTAATTACATTATTTTAGTCCTTGAAGTACTGAATATGTTTTTATATGGTCTTTTAAACAGACAACATGGAGATTGATAACGTTTTTTTATTATAAACTTGTCACGTAATACTTAAATATGGACAAAAAAACAAGTTTAATAACTCTTAATATTATTTAATTTAAGAATAATTAGTCTTCAAATTAGATTGTTAAATAGGAAGATAAATTATCGAAAACATAAAGCTCAAAAACTTATAGAAGTCATCTAGAAAAACATTGTATAGGATAAAACAATATTTTCGAAGTCTCCGAGTAGTTATTGAAATAATTGAAGTAAACTATTTCGTATAACAGTTGGACAGCATAGCAAAGCCCGAAGATTGATTTCCTGAAGTCGCTTCGGATAAAGTCAACTTGGCGTGTGTCCCCAATGTTGAATTTCTTATTTTCTTTCTTTGGCCAAGGGCTTAGTCTAAGTCGTCCACCAAATATTTGATAATTTTTTTTACCAAGTATTTGATAATATATGCAAACGAGCATTCGGTAATCCTTCTGCTTATGTTATAAAAGGGCATCGCATCACCCAGTCCATAGGCAGCAAGTGAAGTTCAATCATGAGTTGAAGCTCAAGTAGAAACAGCCGAATATGAGTTCTATTGTGTCCCTTTCTGATTTACCACAAGACACCATCATCGATATTCTCTCCAGGCTTCCCACCAAGTATATCATCCATTCCAGGTCTGTCTGCAGAACCTGGCGTAATCTAATCTTAGACCCTGGTTTTGTTAGCCTACATCTCTCTAGATCACCCACCAACCTTCTTATTCACCAACTTCATAGTCAGTCAAATGTTTTCAAGTTGATCGAACTTGAAGATGAACATGACCACCATGGTCTTTGCTCTGACCCAGTGATGAAATTTGACCTCGGAGCCTGCCTCCCAAATGTTCAGATACTTTCTGTGGGGTCCGTGAACGGCTTTGTCTGCTTATGTCAGTACAATCCTGGTGAAAATATATACATTTTCAATCCAACCATGCGAGAGTATGTTACCCTTCCAAGGACAGAGTACATAAGAAGATCCCCCATGGTGATCGATTATGGGTTTGGATTTAGTCCGGTTTCTGGTCATTACAAGGTGGTACAGTTTTGTCAACAGCCGATAACCGATACAGGTTTGTTGCCATATTCATACAAGGTCGAAGGTAAGATCTATACATTAGGAACTGGAAGATGGAGAAACATTGAAAGTGTCCCATTCTCGTCTCTTGGTGATGGTGGTGTATATTTTAATGGCTATCTTCATTGGGTAAGTGGTGATTTCGGCAGTCCTGCATCAATATGTTCTTTTGATGTTGAGAAAGAGGTATTTCGAACAGTCTCTTCTCCTCCTCAGATTACACCGCAATGGAAGATCAGTTTGGGATAGGTAGGAGGTTGTTTATCTGTGTGCGATAACACTTCAAATTCTGAACTTGTCATATGGGTAATGAAGGAATATGGAGTCAATGACTCATGGACTAAAAAGATTGTCATTCGGGTGAACGCTGAAATTGCCTGGGTGTCATATCAAGCCGTTTACGCAATAAAAATGTGGAAAGATGGGGATATCTTCATGTTCTTTCACGGTGACGTTTTGTTCTCGTATAGTCCTCAAAGGAAAACTCTGGAGAAACATGATTTTCCAAATGACTATGCTCGAAAAGATAAAAACATAGAAGTGATGCTTCACGTTGAAAGCTTTCGCTCGCTCCGGGAATTCTCGGAAGAGAAAATCACCACGTTCTGAACGCCAAATCACAAGAAGGAATTCGCTTGCAGACTTACCGGTTCCGCAATGATTCATGGGCCAAATCACCACGTTCTGAACGCCAATACTGCTCTTGTGCGCTGGATGATGTCGATGTTTCTATGACTTTCTATGCATGTATAACTATTCTAGCAATTGTTATGTGCGAGGGATCCAAACCGTTGTTATTCCATGTTTGGCTGATGATGCTAAAATTGTGTCATTTCACTTTGTTTTTAATTGTTTTTTATTTCGTTGATTGAGTCCTTGTAAATGAGCCGAAAGGCTAGTGGGTAGTTATTGAGTTCCTGTGGTCCGTTTGAGTCAATTGTTTTTTATGGGTCAAGTTCAAATGACCCAATTCATGTGGAAAGTCCAATCTTATAAAGATCCATCAAGTCCAATGTGGTCCAAGTCCAATCAAGCTCACTAGGGAGCTACATAGTTTGACTACGTCATTAGGAGAGCATCCAGGAGTCTCATCCTCGCTACATTAGAAAGAGTCAGCCCTCTCCTCATCTGTGACCGAGTCTCATGGAGAGCACCTCAACCATTTCGCCTGTTGAGAAGAAGTTGTGAGCTCCACTACAATAGTTATCTAGTTGTTAGTAAGTCACTCCAATCTGTTAGAGGACGACTATAAATTATAAGCCCCACCAACACTGGGGGGCAGAATCACACTCAACTAAGCACACATCTCCTTCCCCCTCTTCAAGCTTGTACTTTATGCTCTCCTTACATACTTGAACTAATAAAGTACATGGCGACCCTAGCCATTCAGGAATGGATGTAGGTCACATTGACTGAACCACTATAATTCTCTCTCTACTTAAATTACCACATTTATTACTCATACTCGACAGGTGATGTGCAAAGTCAATTTGTGCATCATCAGTTTGGTCCCGTCTATGAGAACGCTAGAATTCTCACTTCCATACACTTTCTCTATTGAACTAATGACGATCACTACCAGATCAATGAATCAACTTGAGGATAATCCATCACGAGAGGAGGAGGTTGCTCCTCCACCTACCAATCATGTCCTAAATGCTCCTGCTCCAAATACGCAACAATGTTGGAGACCATGCAACAGCTCGTGGTCTAGAACCAGCAAATCCTGCAACTAATGCTCGCTGGACAAGGCAGAGCACAACTTGGACCTCAAGTGAGAGGAGCTCCACGCCTTAGGCGTCAAGGAGCTCCCCACATGGGTGCTCTTCATCTGGGCGCCCCCTTTGGACCCCCCTTTGGCGTCCCACCATTGGGAGCCCCCTTGGGCGCCCAGCAAGGGGGAGCTCCCCAAGAGGGACCTCCACCTCCACCCTTCCTCCAGCTCCTGCTTCCCACTGTAGAGACCCTCTTCTCTAAGAACAAGAGGGTGAAAACTAGAGTATTGAGCACGAGAGTCATTTCCATGATAATTCAAGAAGAGTTCCCAATCGCTGGGACAAAAAAAATAAAGAGGTGTAAAATCAACTGGGTGAAGTCTTCAACGCCATGAAGGCTCAAGGACTTGATACTGTGAACTACCTTGTTTGGCGAACTGACACGCCTTCCAAACCTGACGTGGCAAACTACCCTCTCCCTCAAAAGTTTAAAGTGCCATCTGTGGGGACCTTTGATGGAACGAAGGACCCACTAGAACACCTTGAAACTTACAAAACTCAAATGCAACTGCAAAATGTTCCTGATGAGATCATGTGTAGGGCATTCCCAACCACCTTGAAGGGGTCTGCTCGACAATGGTTCGTCAAGCTTTCCCCCGCCTCCATAGCCTCCGTCACCGAACTGAGCAGATCCTTTGTGACACAGTTCATTGGAGGACGCCGCCACCAGAAACCTGCCACCCACCTACTTAGCATAAAACGGGACCCTGATGAGATCTTAAGGAGCTACCTCACTCGTTTTATCTAGGAGGTCTTTAGGTCGAAGAGCCTGATGAAAAGGTCAGCATGACCGCCTTCTTGGGAGGCCTCTGGTCATCAAGCTTTCTTTTCTCAATGATGAAGCACCCATTGAAGAGCATGGTAGAACTATTGACAAAAGCTCAAAAATATATGAAAGCTGGAGACATCAATAGGTCTAGGCGAGGTGAATCATTTCGCTAGTCGCCACAAGCTTGACCTAACTCTGCACTACTTTTAAGCAGTTAGCCTATCTCCAGCTTAGCGGCTCTCTCGCGGGTCGCCAAAGGCTTGGCCTCTGCACTGTTCTAAAACAAGCAACCTCTATATCCAGCTTAGCGGCTCTATCGCGGGTCGTCAAAAGCTTGGCCTCTGCACTATTCTCAAACAGGTAGCCTCTATATCCAGCTTAGCGGCTCTCTCGCAGGTCGCTAAAAGGTTGGCCTTTGCACTGTTCTCAAATAGGCGGTCTCTATATCTAGCTTAGCGGCTCTCTCGTGGGTCACTAAAACTTGGCCTCTGTATTGTTCTCAAATAGGCAGCCTCTACATCCATCTTGGCGACTTTCTTGAGGGTTGCCAAAAGCTTAGCCTTTGGACTATTCTCAAACAGACAGCCTCTATATCCAGCTTAGCGGCTCTCTCGCGGGTCGCCAAAAACTTGGCCTTTGCACTGTTCTCATTTAGGCAGCCTCTATATCCAATTTAGTGACTCTCTCGAGAGTCACCAAAAACTTAGCATCTGCACTGTTCTAAAAGAGACAGTTTATACCTCAAGCTTAAGGATTCTCTCATGGGTCTCCGAAAGCTCTATCTCAAGAGGCACAGCTCTCTCACAATTAACCTCAAACTGCCTTTGCTCTTGTGCAAGCATCCTACCTCTCTCCAAGTAATTATGTTAAATATTTTAATGTTTGGAATAACATTGGTTTTGCCACCTCTAGACAGGATCTTGAAACTCAGGTCGTCTACAACTCCTGAGACTACATTAGATTGAATGTCAATAATCAGACATTATCCATCCAACTCCTTAGAGCTTGACCACGCCTATTGACTGACAATACCACCTCAACACTCACGGTTCCTTGCCCAACTGGCCTCGGCGTGCTTCTACCATAGCAAACAGCAGACCTAACCAAAGGGCCAGCACCAAGGGGAGCTCGTCCATATTGACCAAGGAGTCCAACTCTAGGGGAGGCTCGTCTAGCTGCAAGAAAGCCTCGCCAAGTGCCAATGGGGAATTGCCTATACTACCCAGCATCTGTAGGGGCATCAAACCCTCTTTGTTCGCCCTAATGAGCCAAACCAGTATCCGTAAGGGCACCAAACTCTATTTTCTCACCCAAATGAGCCAACCCAGCATCCCTAAGGGCACCAAACCCCCTTTGCTCGCCAAGACAGCCCCATGCTCGCCAAAACAGCCCAGGCTCACCCAAGGTGCTCCAAACGACACTCATAATATATCAAATTGAAGCTTTAGGCGAGCCCTATAATACACACGGCCTTTGGCTGTGAATGATGCTGTTAAAAAGACCAAAAAAGGCTTAGAAACAGACATTTTGGCCTCTTGAAGTTTAAAAAAAAATCGACTCACCCAGAACACTTCCAGCTCGCCCAAATGGGGCAGCCCATCGCCTGGAGAGATGCCTAGCCCCCTCAGCTCGCCTAAGCGGGGCTGTCCACCGTCTGGAGGGGCGCTCAACCTTTTGTGCACGCCCAACATTGGCACTCCCAAACCAGGTTGCTCGTCTGCCTTCTGGCTTGCATGCCCGATGGCACCCGTAACACGCTCAATCGCGGTCTGGACAGCAGCTGCCAATGCCTCCCTCTGCTTGCCTCTTTGCTCCATCGAGCAAACACCTTGTGTGCCTAGGCCACCCTGTTTAGCGCCAAAAAAAGGTGCCCATATTATTGACCAACCCAACGCCTGAAGTGGCGCCTAAGTTAGCCCGTGGGAAAACCTTCGCTCGAGCATCCCCCATTTCCAGACTAGCGTGCTGCTCATTCGACTCAGCGCCTAGCGCCTCTTCGTTCCTTATTTCTGCGCACCCATTTGCGCAAACAGCAGCCGCTATCCCATCTTGCTTGCCTAATACATGAGCTTCTCGCCCAAGGAAAGCCTCGCCAAACCCATGGGCTGCACGCCCATTGTTCACTTGGCCAGGTTGTCCATATCACTACCCTGCTCGCCGAAATGATAGGCACCTTGGCATGACTCACCCCCTTGGTTCACCTCACCAATATCGTCTGCTTCCTCTTCAACGACAATGGGTGTTTTCTCTTCAGTCGACATTGATCGAAATGCTCAGTGCTCAAACTCAAGAATCCCTAACCTTGGGTCTCCAAAGATTACAAGAAAGAGTCTCCACGACCCAAAGCTCAAGATTCAAACAAATGACCCCCTTCTCCAAGTTTCCTTAGACACAGAGCATTGGGGGCAAATGATGGGTCAAACCCAAATGCCCCAATCCATGTGGAAAACCCAATCTTATAAAGACCCACCAAGCCCAATGTGGTCCAAGTCTAATCAAGCTCATCAGTGAGCTACATAGCTTGACTACGTCATCAGGAGAGCATCTAGGAGCCTCACCCTCGCTGCCTTGGAAAGAGTCAGCCCTCTCTTCATCTTTGGCCGAGTCTCATGGAGAACACCTCAACCACCTCGCCCGTTGAGAATAAGTCGTGAGCTCCACCACAATAGCCATCTAGTTGCTAGTAAGTCACCCCAATTTGTTAGGGGGCGACTATAAATTGTAAGCCTCACCAACCCTAGGGGCAGAATCACTCTCAACTAAGCATACATCTCTTTCCCCTTCTGTAAGCTTGTACTCTCTACTCTCCTTACATACTTGAACTAATAAAGTACCCGACGACCCTACCATTCAGGAGTGGACGTAGTTCACATTGAACGAACAACTATAATTCTCTCTCTACTTAAATTACAACATTTATTACTCATACTCGACAGGTGGTGTGTGATTAACCATCAAAATTGCTATTTTATTATATTTAATGATTGTTTAATTGCATATATTTATGATTAAATGTGTTAAATTTCTTGATTTTCTCGTTTGATATTTTTTCTAGTTGTTTGGTTTATTGTGCAGGTAAATTGGTTGATTTAAAGTAATAATGAATAATGCAAGTGAAACAATCACTAGAAGAAAAATCATAATCGATAAGGATTGAAGAGTCAAGATTGAGATAGGAAGACTTGAAGATAAATCAGCAATTCAATCCTTATAAGAGTCCAAGTTTGAAGAAAACCCATTTAAAATTGGATTTGAAAAGTATTCTAGAAGATAAGGATTTGGCACATCTTCAGTATTTTGGTCATAACTTTTGACTCCGATATCCGATTGACCTTATTTTTGCAGGGTTAAGACTCCAAGAGCTACAAAAGTGTATTTCACAAAAATTTCGTGATTCAGCCTATAAATATGCGAAATTCCAGTTCAAAGTCTGAACAGATTGTATACCCGCGAGGCTAAAGATTTTATGCACGGGATTTGACCTTACAAGACTTCTGTTTGCTAAAGAATTCTTTCCAAGCCAACCCTAGATCTCCTACCTATGTCTAAGATTTATTTGATTATAAATAGAGATTCTCATCTTAGAGGATGAGGATTCTTCTTTTTCCATTTTTAATTTGATTTTAGTTCGTCATGTCTGGCTAGAAGGCTAAACTAGGGCTAGGGAAAATCTCTCAACGGAGTACGGTATTTTTATTGACTTTGTACTTAATGATTTATGATATTGTGTTAATTTAATTTTTGATCTTTCAGTAAAGTGTTTATTCTGTAAAAACTCCTGAGTTGTTGTGTCATGTACATCGATTGCTTGAGTTTTTCTTCGAATAAATCACTGGGTATTCCACGCTTGAAGTATTAGCATTATTTCATAAAATAATATGATTGATTGATTATTCAGGTTCCTGAATAATCTTTTGATTATAACTTTTGGCTTTATTACTTGATTTGTTACCTGAATTAACTGACATCTAATTCTTGTTTCAAGTTAAGCTTTGAGTCCTTAATTATCACTGTATGAAGTTGAGAGGGAGTACCTGATGCTCTAGTATTTTTATTACTGTTTTAATCGTTAAGATCAATTGTCTCTATTCAACAACTCATCAAACAAACTCTTTTCCTTTAAATTATTTTTAGTATTCGTGTGATTGTCTTCTTGTTACAATTCCTTGTGGGATCGACCTCGGACTTCGGAGTATTATATTACTTCGCGACAACCTACACTTGGGCGATCAATTCTAAAGTTGTAGCAGTGTGCAAAGTCAATTTGTGCATCATCAGTTTTAGTTCGTATTTACTAGGCAAAGCCCACGTCGTGTAGTGGTCAGTTATCACTTGGCCTATTTATGTTTGCTACCATTCAATCAAAAGGACCGAAGCATTTATTCAATTTACAAAATATCAAAAGGAGGCCTGGTAACCTCGAATTACTACAATCAATTCAGTCACTTTGATTCCTTAATTTTACAAGTATAACAGTGGTATCAGAGCCTTGGTTTTGCGACAATGACTGAGGGTACTAGGCTTGCACAGATGACTGAAGCTTTGATAGCACTGAAATGAGAGAACACCCACTTGCATGAAGAACAAGAGTGTCAGAAGGAGATGTTAGCTGCAGTACTCAAAAAGATCAATAATCTGACATCTAGCTATGAGGCTTTAGCAGCACATCACAATTCAAAGGAAGGTTCTTCAAACTCTAAGGTTAGTAACAATCATTTATTTGAGGGAAATGGGGGAATTCAAACTAGGTCCTTAAGGTTGAATTTTCCTAAATTTAATGGTACTGGTCCGGATGAATGGATTCAAAAGGCACAACAATTTTTTGAGTATTACAAAACACCCGATGACCAAAGGTTTCTAATATCCCTTTTCCATATGGAAGGAAAGGCCTATCTTGGTATAGTAGGTTGAAGGAATGTAGCCCAGTTCAATCTTGGGATAATTTTATTGCAGCCTTAGAAGTGAGATTTGAACCCTCAGCCTATGAGGATCCTGTAAGGGAATTTATCAAATTAAGGCAAAATGGGACTGTAGAAGCATATCAGACACAATTAGAAATACTCTCTAACAAAATAACTGGTTTATCTGAAGAGTTTCGAATTAGTACCTTTCTCAATGGCATTAGGGATGATTTAAGGATCACTGTCACCATGTTTAAGTCATCTACACTCTCAACAGCCTTCGGTTTGGCTAGGTTACAGGAGGAAGAAGTGCTTAGGCATGTAAGATTAATCCAACCAAGTTCCAAAACTACCAAAACACCAACCTAAACCACCCGCCTAGATTGCCTACACCAGCCTCTATTTTGAGACTTCCAGCACCTCCAAATAAACCCAACCCGAGACCTTAAACCTTTAATAACCCCAGAAAAATCAGTTTTTCCATTAAAAAACTCTCTCATACCCAAATACAAGAAATGAAGGAAAAAGTTCTATGTTGGTTTTGTGATGAGAAGTACCATCTCGAACATAAATGTATCAAACCCAGGATTTACCTTTTAGAAGGAATGGAGGGAGAGGTAGAAGAACCCGAGGAACAAGATAATGAGGAAGGTAATTTGGCTGTGATAGAAACTAATGATGAGGAAGTGGGTGCGTTGTAAGGAATCACCTTGCATGCTATTGTTTGATAGGCCTTTAAAACTATGAGATTGTTTGCTGAACTTAATCATCACCGAGTATTGGTCTTGATTGACATAGGAAGCACTCATAGTTTTATAAATCCAAATGTAGCAAGGAAGGTCAATCTGTCAAGGGAAGAGAGCCACTTAACAGTTCAAATGGTTAATGGTGCCACTCTTCCTTGCCTTGGTTACTGTAAGACAGTTTCTTTGAAGCTACAAGATTACACATGTAAGGTTAATTTATATGTGTTGACTCTTGGGGGTTGTGACTTAGTTTTGGATGTTGATTGGCTAAGACTATTGGGATCAATTTTATGGAATTTTTCTAATCTAACTATGAAGTTCCAGTGTGATGATAAGGCTGTAGAATTGTAGGGAATCAAGAGACCAGCAATAAATGTGACTGAGGAAGACGACATTGGCGACCTCAATGTGACGCCCCTAAAACCGGGGGTTCTTTTTAAACCGTTGACCAACCGTCAATCCGCGTAAATACCCGTGAATGCCACAAAATTTGACATCACACTAATAATACCATTTTTACCAGAATTATAACTCACACGTATTACCCGTGATTCCTTTACTCATTTAATTCAACTGAGGTCCCATGTGCCTTAATATACCTCATTTAACGTCCTTCTATATCATTTGAACTAAAAAAATCAAAGTCCAAATGCATGACAAAACAATTTTAAAATTTCAGATTTTTTGGAAGATCTTCCGGAAGGTTTTTATCGACCTTCTGGAAGGTTTTGCCTACTGGTAAAATTCTTCCAGAAGGTCTTATCAACCTTCCGGAAGGTTTTATCTTCTGAAAAATATTTTCATTAACCTTCAAGATCTTCCAGAAGGTTTTGATCGACCTTTTGGAAGGTTTTGCTCTCTTGAAAGAACTTTATCTTTAGGAAAAGTGTTGACACTAACCTTCCGGAAGATCGTTACAACCTTCCGGAAGGTTTTCCTTCTGGATATAAATTTACATTAACCTTCCGGAAGGTTTTTATCACCTTCCGAAAGGTTTTACCTCTATTTTCACAATTTCTTCCTTATTCATTTTCATTCCATTCCAATCAACTCCACAACCAACCAAAACATGTTTATTAAGGTTCGTCCACCTAAAACATGGTTCATACTAGTTTCATTACATACAATTCCATATATTTACACATCAAAATGGAATTTTAACAAAAACTTTACAACATTAACTATAAAAGCCACAAGTCGGCTTTCTTCATTCTTAATGTCCCGGGTGAGGGCCGTCCACCGGTGTATACCCCGCACCTGAAATATTTACCCCTAAAGGGTGAGCCACGCTCAATAGAGAATTTCCTAAATAAGCTACTCCCCAACCCAAATGCACATGAAATGCTCCTATGCAACCAATTCACCATTCATACATTTCAAACATGAATATGTTATCAATGTTAGAAATTACTATGCAATGCTATGGAATGATATGAGACTCATTCTCACTACTCGACTCGAGCCCTTCCTGTCTCTTCGACGCTTGCAATTGCTAATGTGCATTTGGCGTCATTCATGATCCCGAGCCCTTCCCGGCTCTCCAACACATGCAAATTTCCCATGTGTATGCTTCCGTCATCTATGTTCTACATCAAATGACATTTTGCCAATCCAGGGTCTTTTATGGGGTGAGTATTTATGGACTTACACCAACGGCACTCAACTGACACGGGATTTATGGACTTTCACCAACGGTCCTGCGCACACCGACACACTTTATGGACTAATACCAACAGAAGTGCGTATCCACTCACCAAGTCTTGCACCCGAGGGATCTTCTAGCCCTTCTTGCTAACCCCAACCCTCAACACCATGCAAACCGTGCGACTCAGCCAAGTCATCGACTTAGCTCACTCGAGCCCACTCGTAATCCACCATGAGAGGCGTTGACCATACCCATGCACACACACACCCAATTTCTTGCGATGATTCCCATGCATATGCAATATAATGTCTCATTGCAAACATAATATAATGTTCATCATGCCATGTATGCCATATGAACTATATCCAACACATTCCATATAACCCATGACAAAATTATATCAAAAGCATATAATTCTCATGACTCACAATATCAATAACCCAATATGCATTTATCAATATTTTATCCACAACTCAAGTCCAATCATGTCATTTCATATTAAGCAATAACACACTTTCAATTCAAGGCACAATGTAAACACATACCATGCTCACATTTTACATAATTCAAGAAATTACATTAGGCAATTTCTATATACCCATTTCAAGATAGAATATATTCTACCTAATTTCAATACCCATTTCACCAAAATCACTTCAATGGAAAGTCATATGTATCTATATTAACCTACCCATTTCAACATAACATTTAAAATTGTGAATAGGCCTAAGTAGGAGAAACTCTTACCTCTTGTAGCGTGAAGAATGCCCTTGGGAAGCTCTAAGAAGTCAACCCAAGCTCTAATCCACCCTCTTCAAATTTTTGGTCTTCCTACCTTTGGTGAAAGCCCTTATTTTTGGTACGTAGGCGTAGCCCTTGATGAGGAGAACGACTTTCCTCTTGGCCCGAACGGATCCGAGCACCGTAGCTTCGTAGATCGTAGAGAGAATGTGAGTTTTTCTCTCTTTTCCCTCTATTCTCTCTCCCTCTTTCTATCGGCTGAGCAATGGCTGAACAATGGGGAAAAACTTTGATTTTTCCCCTATTTATAATTTTAGAATACTTGGCCCATAATTGGCCACACGTCTCTTTTAATTCTGGGTCCGTTTTCATCCCGAAACGATTAAATTTTGCCCCGGTTCAAGTTAAGAATATTTTTATTTTAACTTGTTTTCATTTATTTTTCAAATATAATAATTTTCTAAAAAATTTCGTATCTGAGTCACCCGAGGCCTGACCGCCTCGTAAAACGCAAAAAATCCGATTATCTCATAATTCGACAAAATTTAACGGAGTAATTTGCGAGAAGAATCCAACGGTGATCTCCGTTTCGTCATCCAAGTTCTAGAAAAATTCAAGTTTGTAACCCGTATCGTAGTGATAAATTACTATTTTACCCTTTATTCATAAAAGTTCAAATTTACCCGAATTTTATATCAAGAAGGGAACAACAAATGAATATGGCTGTAAATTATGAAAGAAAATGCTGCAAGTCTCACTCCTAGCATTCCGGGAGCAATACAGGAACTTTTGGACAGATTCAAATGGATGTTTGTTGAACCAAAAGGGTTGCCACCTCCCAGGATTTTTTATCATAAAATTAAATTGCAGGAGGTCTGTAAACCCACATGTGTAAGACCCTACAGGTATTTGTATTACCAAAAGGAGGAGATAGAGAAACTAGTGACTGATCTGATCAAGAATGACAGCATATAGAGCGGCCAAAGTCCCTATTCTTCACTTGTGTTACTAGTACGGAAGACTGATGAAAGTTGGAGGATGTGTGTGGACTACCGTGCTCTCAATAAGGATACAATCAAAGATAAAAACCTTATCCCTGATATTGATGAGTTACTTGATGAATTAGTTGGCGCTGAAATTATTTCCAAGCTGGATTTAAGGTCAGGATATCATCAGATAAGAATGCATCCTGATGACATCCCTAAAACTGTATTTCGCACACATAAGGGTCATTATGAGTTTTTAGTGATGCCTTTTGGGCTTACTAATGCTCCATCAACTTTCCAAGGGGTGATGAATGAAATGTTAGGCCTTATTTGAGGAAGTTCATGTTGATATTCTTTGACGATATTTTAATATACAACAAGTCAATGCAGGACCATATAGAACATCTTACATGGGTTTTGGAGGTACTAGAAGCTGAAAATTTCTTTGCCAAGCTGTCCAAGTGTGTTTTTGGTAGCAAGGAAATCAATTGTTTGGGGCATCTTACTTGTAAGGAAGGGGCCAAAGCTGATCCCCAAAAACTGGTGGCTATGCAAGAATGGCCAACTCCTAAAAATCTCAAAACCTTAAGAGGTTTTTTAGGACTAACAGGATACTACTGGAAATTTATCAAAGAATATGGAGCAATTGCAGCCACTCTTACCTGTCTTCTAAGAAAAAATATTTTTTCTTGGAATGATAAGGCACAAGTAGCATTTGAGGAACTAAAAGAGGCTATGGTAAGTCCCCCTGCACTCAAATTACCTAATTTTACTAAAATGTTTGTGGTGGAATATGATGCTTCATGAGAAGCATTGGGAGCAGTGCTGATGCAAGAAGGGCAGCCCCTAGCATATTTCAATCAAGTTTTAAAAGGGAAGAATCTGACTTTATCTACCTATGAGAAGGAACTATTAGCCTTGGTGATGGCAGTGAGGAAATAGAGGCATTGCCTATTGGGACAGTCCTTCAAAGTACGCACTGACTAGCAAACACTCAAATATTTGTAGGAACAAAGGGTGGGAGCTCCCTCGCAACATAAGTAGATCTCTAAAGTGCTTGGTTATGACTTTACAATCGAGTATAAGAGTGGGAAAAATAATACAGTAGCTAATGCACTCGAAAAGGTACATTACCCCGAGAGCACAAACCCAAACAATACCCAAACACCATTCATAAACACAGACCAACCAAAAATTACCAACTCCAATCCAACAACCAAAATCTCAGCACAAACCCATCCTCCATAGCAATATCCAACCAGGAATCCAAACAACACCAAATCCAAATCCAAGCAGTCAATATGGTCCAAACACAGTGGATGCAAGAGTTAAAGAAATCTTACCAACAAGACCCCATGTTGTAGTACCTGATTAGGCATTACCATCATGGAGACCTGGACCAATCTCGTTACCAACTCCTGAATGAGCTACTCTTTTACAAGGGTAGGCTATATCTTGGGTCATTGGTGCCCTTCCAACAGCAGATCCTGCATCAATTCCATAGTAGTCCATTAGGAGGCCATACAGGAGTACAAAAAACCCAAGCAAGAATCAAAAAGGAGTTTTACTGGCCTAGCCTAAGAAGTGATGTTCAGACACACATTAGAGACTGTGATGTTTGCCGGAGAAGAAAAGTTGAAGCCCTGCTCCCCTCGGGGTTGCTCCAGCCTTTGCCCATTCCTGCGAAGAACTGGGAAGACATCATCATGGACTTTATTGAAGGTTTACCTCCTTCAGGAGGCAAGACAATAATCTTTGTGGTAGTAGACAAGTTAAGTAAATATTCTCACTTCATGCCTATTACTCACCTATACACAACTTTAACCGTGGCCAGGGTGTTCATGGACAATGTTTTTAAATTACACGGTTTACCATTAACCATAGTAAGTGATCGAGATCTTGTGTTCACTAGCAATTTTTGGAGAGAAATGTTCAGGTTATGTGGACCAGATATGTTAGTCAGTACAACCTATCATCCACAAAAGTATGGACAAAAAGAATCCATGAACAAAGTGCTTGAGTGTTACCTCAGGTGCTTCTCTAGTGACAGACCAAAAAACTGGGTTAAGTGGTTACCTTTAGCTGAGTATTTGTACAATACCTCAGTCCATACATCAATAAAGGTATCCCCTTTTGAAGTTGTCTATGTTCAGCCTCCTCCTCGAATGTTACCATACGAGTCGGGTGCTTTCAAAGTTCAAGTTGTTGATGAAGAACTGCGAAACCGTGAGTTTATAGCCAAGCTCGTCAAGGAAAACCTACATGAAACACAAGCTAAAATGAAATATTTTGCTGATAAGAAAAGAAGGAGCCAAGAGTTTGAAATCTACGATTTTGTTTACCTTAGGTTAAGGCCATACCGGCAAATGACAGTCTTGATGCGAAGGAACTTGAAGATCGTACCGAGGTATTATGAACCATTTAAAGTGGTTCAAAAGGTGGGTCAAATGGCGTATGAACTAGATCTAACCCCTGAAGCCAAGATCTACCTCGTATTTCATGTTTCATGCCTTAAAAGAAAGCTAGGAGAAGGAAGACAAGTTTGTGCAAACTTATCGAGTATCTCTCCCGAAGGATCCATGAAACCCGAGCTCGAGAAGATCTTGCAACAGAGACTAAAAAGGAAAGGAAATGTGGCCAGAGTCGGAGTCTTTGTGCATTGGAATGGCGCCAGTGAGGAAGATGCTACATGGGAAGACTTATAAACCCTAAGGAGGCGCTACCCAAACCTTGAAGACAAGGTTTTCTAACAGGGGGCATCTGTTATGTGCGAGGAATCCAGACCCTTGTTATTCAATGTTTGTCTGATGGTGCTAAAATTGTGTCGTTTCACTTTGCTTTTAATTGTTTTTTATTTTGTTGACAAAGTCCTTGTAAGTGGGTCGAAAGGCTAGTGGTAGTTATTGAGTCCTTGTAGTCTGTTTCAGTCCTTATTTACTGGGACTTGAGATAGATGTAAATGAAAGGGATTACTCAAACTAAGAGTAGAGCCACATATATATAGCCCAATAATGTTACAAAGTGGCCTAAACATCCTTATAGTTTAGGCAAAATATAAAATCATAATAAGGGTAAAAAAGAGAAAAAGAACTCTAACAAACTAGGCCTAATAAACTAGGCTAACTAGGTTGCTATAACTCCAACACTCCCCCTCAAGCTAGGAGCAAAAATATCAACTAAGCCAAGCTTGATAACGGAGTTCAGGAGAATGGACAGAGTGACAAGTTTGGTGAAAACATTCGCAACCTGACCACTGGTCCCCACAACGATGGAGTGACAATACTGTTTGCTAACTTTCTTCCAAAGAAAGTGAACATCGATCTCTATATGCTTCGTCCTCTCGTGCAATACAGAGTCAGAAGCAAGCTGAATGGCAGACCATTATCACAATATAATGTAGATGAAGAAGTCACTGAAAATCTCAACTTGCCAAGAATCGATCGTAGCCAGATAATCTCACACGTGCCAGGTGCTATGCTTGATACTCTGCCAATGCCAAGTGCCAAGTGCCAATGCCCGTAGTAGTTCGACCATCACACGCTCCCCCATAGTCTAAATCTGAATAACAGGCTGGAGAACCAGTCTGAGATCCTGATGCATAGAACAACTCAAGTCCAGGACAAGACTTAAGTTACCGAAGAATATAATAAACTGCATCAAGATGAGGCTGACATGGCCTGTGCATAAACTGACTAACTCGGCTAATAGCGAATAAAATGTCTGGCCTAGTGTTGGTTAGATAGATAAGTCTACCTACCAACCTCTGATAGACAGTCGAATCTCTCAACTCCTCACCTTCAGCAATAAGCTTCAGGTTTGAAATCATGAGTGATGATGCCAGTTTGCACCCCAGCATCCCAGTGTCTGAGAAAAGGTCTAAAACATACTTTCTCTAAGAAAGAACAACACCTCTGCTGCTACGGGCAACCTCAATCTCAAGAAAGTATCATAAAAATCCAAGGTTCTTCACATCGAAGGCCTTCCCAAGGTCTACCTTGACCAGCGCAGTCTCAGAAACATCATCTTAGTAATAATAATATCATCAACATATACTAAAAGGATGACACACTGTCTAGAAGTATTCCGTCGAATAAAGCAGGCATGATCAGAATGACATCTGGTGAACCCCAAACATACGACTACATCACTAAAACGAGAGAATCAGGCTCATGGTGATTATTTCAGTCCATAAGAGACTTACGCAATCGACATACCTTTCCAGCATACTCCCCCTCACCACAAAAGCCCAGTGGTGCATCCATATAAATAATTTCATCCAGATCACCATGAAGAAATGCATTTTTAACATCTAACTAATGAAGAGGCCAATAGTACTCCTCAGCCAGAGAAAAATCAACCAAACAATAGTCAATTTTTCCACGGGGGCAAATGTACCACCAAAATCACGACCTGGTACCTGAGTAAAGCCTTACGCCACAAGCCTAGCCTTGTGACAATCAATAGTACCATCCACCAAAAACTTCAGGGTGTAAACCCAGCAACAGCCAACATACTTCACCCCTGAAGGTAAAGAGGCAAGATTTTATGTATGATTACGTTAAAGAGCGTCCATCTCCGTATGCATGGCAAGAACCCACTAGGGCTCCCGCATAGCCTCTAAAACAGAACGAGGAACTGGCGTATCTGATAAGATCATACTATAAGCTCAAAATGTAGGACATAGATCACCATAAGAAACATAAGCAGAGATCGGATATAAAATCCTGGCGGTCCAACCATAACGATCACCTAGACGGCGATCACGCCGCGGATAACAACGCCCTAAATCATCATTCTCTACGAATAATGTCTCAGCAGGTAAAGTAACTGGCTCAGTACCTGCAATCTCATCAGTACTAACAACAGGTGCATGAATATGCTCAACGAACTAAGAAGTATTACATGCATCGCCTGAGGAAGAGGGGACATCAGTAGGGGAATGAGAGCGAGGATGACGAACATAAACCTGCAAAGGAAAAGAGACTAGTGATTCTGTACGGACCGGAATGAATGGCTCTGGAAAAGGAGAGACTGAGGACTCTTTAGTGATTGTGACCAATGGCTTTGGTTCATGTGGTAACGAAAAATCAAAAGGAGTATCATCAACTGAAGGAGCAGACACAGGACTGGAAGAAAAATAAGGAATATACTCAAGAAATGTAACATCTAGACTATGATACATATGTCGTCTGATAGGATTATAACACCAATACCCCTTAGACTGATGACAATAGCCCACAAAGACACAACAAATTGCTTTATCATCAAGCTTATGACGAGCAGGAGACCGATCTTGAACAAAACATGTGCAGCCAAAAACACGAGGGGGGACCGAAAAAAGTGTCCGCTTAGAAATAAGACATGTAACGGGCCTTATGCTGAAGAACATGACTCGGTGTACGATTGCACAGAAAAGTAAAAGTCAAAACAGCAATGCCAATAAAATTTTGGTACCCCCATACCTCTAAGCATACAACGTACCATCCCTATCAGACTCCTATTTTTTCTTTCAGCGACTCCATTTTGCTCAGGAGTATATGAACAAGTGAGTTGCTGAAGGATACCCTGAGAAGAAAGGTGCGACACTAATGTATCAGACATATATTCTTTGGCATTATCCGATCGAAGAGCACGAACAATGACATCAAATTGTGTCTTAATCATCTAAAGAAACTGAGTGATTATAGGGATTACATAGATTTCCTATGCAAAAGGTAGAAACAAGTACAACGAGTATGGTCATCTATAAATGTCACATAGTATCGGGCACCTGACAGAGCAGTCATAGGAGAAGATCCCCAAATATCAGAGTGTGTTAGGTCAGATGGCTTAGGTGATTGGTGCATGCGAGGAATATAACAGATCCTAACATGTTTCAATAGAGAACATATAACACAGTCAAGTTTACCACCAATACAAGCATTGCTCAAAATAAGAAACAACATACATAAATATTTAAAATTTGTATGTTCAAAACGGTCATGTCACAACTGAACAGTTTGTGACGAAAAATCATAACGACAAGTAATAGGTAAAATACTAGCATGTAAGCTAGGAGTAGATAAAGATAAAGTAGGTGATGTTGGTGGAGGAACTGGTGAAACTGGTGGTGAATCGCCTAGATAATACAATTCATCTCTCTCATGTCCCCTGATAATAATTCTTCTAGTACTCAGGTCCTGCAAATAACACGAATCAGATAAGAACACAACCGCACAGTGAAAATCTCTAGCTAACTGATGTACGAATAATAGATTCATGGCCAACTTCAGTGCATGAAAAACTGAATGTAATGTAAAGTCATCTGAGAGATGGACTGTACCCCTACTAACAATATGGCCATGTGTCCTATCAACTAGCTGAACTTGTGTATGTAACTGTTTGTCAAAAGTGGTGAAGTGATGGGTCTCACCTGTCATATGACCACTCGCACCCGAGTCCAGCATCCAAAGGGGAGACGGACTTGTGCGAACATGAAAGGCACGAGGTATACTTGTAGTGATGGAAGTTGCAGAGGTCGAACCTTAAAAAGTCAGGGCAGACATAAGGATATCTAATCGGGAAGTGATAGCATACATATCACTCTGTCAAGGAAGAACAGTAGGAGCAGCAGCAGGAGCAGTTGTAGGAGCCGCGACAGTAGGTGGTGGTATCTCAGCAATAACAGTAGTACGGCCGGCCACAATAATCACACTGACGAAAATTCTCCTGTCTGCACTGATATGGGGCGCCTTGACGGCGCTGGTCCAAGTGCTGTCCACCTCAAGTTGAGGATCCTAAACGAGATCCGGTAGTAGATGTATATGCCATTTGATCGGCTGGAGGAGTCAAGGCCGCAGCTGAAAATGATGCAATACGGACGCGGCGCTCATGCTGCTCAATCATTGCATACACCTCATAAAATGACGGAAGCTTCATCATCGACAAGATTTTTGAACGAGGGCCCTCAAACTCATCACGAAGTCCCATAAGGAACTTGTGAATCCTATCCTCCTCTCGAGTATGCAAGAATGCTGCTCTCTCCGGCTCTATCTTCGGAATAGCAGCAAGAGAACATAGAGTCTCATACTCAAGCTAGCGTTGGGTCAAATACCCATAATCCTTAACGGTCAGATCTCCCTGTCGAGCATATGAGAGCTCTTGAAAAAGCTCATAAACACGAACTCCCCATCTTGACTGTGAATACATCTTTGTTAATGCGCTCCATAGCTTCGGAACAGAGCTATAAAGCTGATGAATCCTATAAACAGATGGCTCCATCGAGCCAAATAACCATCCAAGAATGACACAGTTCTCAGAGAGCCACGCAGAATATCCAGGGTCGTCATCAACCGGCTTTGGGTGAGATCCCGTCAGCCAATCAAGCTTCCCTACACGGCCTAAGAAAAGTTGGAAGGGGCGAGACCACTCAGCAAAGTTATGGCCATTCAACAACTGTGTCGTAACTTTCTGAGAGATCATGTCCGGCAGTGCTGGCAATACAACTGTGTCAGTGGGTACTGTATACTGGTCAAACATAAAAGTCGGAGAACCTAACTGTCCATTCCCAGTGGAAGCACTAACAGTAGAGGTCTCAAGTCCCTTAGTAGTAGCCATATTAATAATACGTGGGCACCCGTGACAGAAAAACAACAACTCTAAGATAAATAGATGGATAAAATAAGAGAGAACAACGTACCTCAAGTCAAACAATAGCGACAGATAAAGAAGGTCCAGAGATCTCCCAAATAATCAGGTCACGGTGCCCAAAAATTCGAGAAATATAAAAATGATTTACTGCATCAAAAGCAGATCAACGAAGAAGAAGTCATGGTACCCAAAAATTCAGGAAATATAAAATTGATCTACTGCATCAAAAGCAGATCAACGAAGAAGAGGATCTACGTCCTCCTAAAAAAAGTCCCAAATAATGCACTATTTTTGGCTGCTTTGGTTTTTTGGGTTGGGTTCCGTTTGGTGTTTTTGGTTGCATGTGTTGTCGGTGAGTGGTGACTGTCGGTTTATTGGAATCGGTGAGTGGACTGAATTGGTGAGTGGATTCAGTCGGATGGAGTCGATTGGGTCTTGGCTGGGTCGGTTTATTTGGGCAGTTGGTTGGGTCGTGTGATGGTCAGTCGGCTGGGTTTCGGTGGGTTTTGTTTGTCGGTTGGTTTTGGACTTTGTTTGTTTTGGTTGATGCAGGCTGTGGAGGTTGTCGGTGCAGGCTGTGGTAAGACCGCTGTTGGTAGGCAGTCAGTGGAGGCAAACGGCGGAGTGGAGGCTGTCATTGCTGGTTGCGATGTTTGGCGGAGACTAGGGTTAGGATTATGGTTGGCGGCTCTGATACCAACTTGAGATATATGTAAGTGAAAAAGATTACTAAAACTAAGAGTAGAGTCCCATATATATAGCCAAATAATGTTAGAAAGTGACCTAAACATCCTTATAGTTTAGGCAAAATATAAAATAATAATAAGGGTAAAAAAGAGAATAAGAACTCTAACAAACTAGGCCTAATAAACTAGGTTGCTACAACTCTAACACTGGGCAATGCCCACATCTTGTAGTGGTCAGTTATCACTTGGCCTATTTGTGTCTACTACTATTCAATCAAAAGGACCGAAGCATTTATTCAATTTATAGAATATCAAAAGGAGGTCAGGTAACCTCGAATTACCATAATCAATTTAGTCACTTTGATTGCATAATTTTACAGGTATAATAGCAATGCATATTAGTAAAGCGTATTACCTAGTTTTGTAATTTAATCGTGGGGTACTGTGAAGGATGGATTGCATACAGACCTAATTGTTTGGGTTATTTGCATAAATTGATTGGCCTCAAATTTTTTTGATCTCAAATTCAAACCCTCAATCCAGAGGTTGTTAGTCCAACAACTTTATTGCTACACCAAACTATGGCCAAGAAGGGCTTACTGTTGTTAATATTATTTACCAAATCCCCATATGTAGTTAGAAACTCTTGTTCTTGAAAAGCAAAAATAAAGTATGGCAAGCTCCTATTTTGTATGCTTTGTTTTTCCTTTTATATCTATTTCCAATGTCAGACACGGGGAAATTTTGAGTTTGGTGGAGGAAAAAAAAATTCATGTAGAATCTTGAAGCACCTTCGTAAGATCTGGAAATTATAGGCTGGAGTTTTAATCAAATTTTCACCATGGGCGGAGCTACATAGGAGCGAGGGTGGGCATGTGTCCACCCTTAATTTTAAAAAAATATATCATATTAATATATTTTAAAAATTATGCATATATGTTTTACTTGTGTCCACCCTATAATTTTTTTATTTCAATTGTTTAGTCATTTTTATTGTATTAAGATTTTTTACAAATAACCTTGATTTTATTATTTATAAATTTTACAAGTGAAAGTTCCTGCAATTGACATTCATTAAACTCTTTTTTCTATGAGAAATCATCTCTATTTTTATTCGAATATTGATCATAGTCTTTACTATGTGTCAATCAATTTTTAATTTTTTACAATGTTTAGCTCTTAAATTTCAGTTTAGTCAAACAAGACACTCCTAACGATGTCTACTTCAATCTCGATCACTATGTCCATCATAGCGGTAGGCCTCTTGATTCTCGTCGGCTCACCAGCCATGCCTTCGTTAGCACCACATTTAATAGTGGTTGGCATCCTAGCCTCTACCCTAAGACTGAGATGGAAGTATATTGATACGAGACGTATGCTCCCGGTGGCATTTTCGTTGCTCAGACTCTTGGTGATCGTTATTAGTACCATTCCCAAGATGAGGTTTGTTTTGTTGCTGGCATTGCCCCTCAATACATTTGGTCTGCCCAATGCTTCAAGCTTATTGCTGAAGAGAGGTTACCCGCTACCCTACACACAGGGGCGGATTTAGTATGGGGGCAGTGGGGGCAGCTGCCCCCACTGAAATTTTAAAAAAATTTTGGGCCTAGGTGTAATTTTAAAAATTTTAAGAATTTTTTAAATTTGCCCCCACTGAAATTATTTTAAAGTATAGGGTATATTGATGTAATTTTCAAATCTTAAAAGTTACCTTTTTCAATTCATTGCCTATAACTTTTTGTTTCCCGTAAGCAGTAAACTGTAAACCCTTGTCTTCTTCGGTCGATGGTCTTCGTCCGTCGGCTTCTTCCCTAAGCGGCTAAGCCATCTTCGACTTGCAGTTATTTCCTCTCTCTCTCTCTCTCTCATTCATCTTCTAGGTTTTCTTCAGATCCTCACTCTCTTTACCATACTCGACAACCACGAGATAGCGGGGGATCTTCTTCTTCCATTTGTGACAGGTTTGATTCGTTAATCTTTCTTTTTAGTTTCATTTTTTGTTGGCTTCTTGATGCAATAGATGAATCAATTTCAGCTTTATTTTGGGTGTTTTGATATGATGATAATTAATGTATAAAAATGAGTCATTATGAGTGAATTTCATGTTTTTGAATCATTTGCTTTGCTGTAGATTATGGGATAGTTTGGATGTGAATTAAATTAAGGTCATTACAGCAGAATTGTTAATCGGATTCAGATGTGGGTTGATCAAATTTTAGTGTTCACATTGATTTTCATCGATCAAATTGGGGTTTTCATTAGTCTCCTTTTGGTTGCTAGAGAATTAATTGTAATAAAGCTCAATTTGATTCATGGTTCCACTAATGGTTTGAGTAATTTAATTTAGAATTGTAAGCTCAATTTGATTCATGGTTCCATGTATTGAATTGTAAGCTTAATGTATTTGTTTATTGTATTGATTATGTCGAGCACTCTTTTTTCCTCTAGTTTATTTCTATTTATTCAATTTAATTTTCTTGAATTATAATTTTGTGATAATTTGGATCTTAATATAATCATAGTGTGTTTGTTCGCAAGTTGTTTTCGGCCTAAAATATACTTACTAAAGATATGAATTTTAATATTTCAAATTAAAAATAAAAAGAGGGGACTATGGCAAACATTGAATGCATTGGAAAAGAACATAGTAAAGAATCGATTGCGCAATCGAATGGGAGATCAATGGATGAATGATTGTTTGGTTGCATATATTGAGAAAGATATTTCAAGTATCATTGAAAATGAAATGATTATGCAATGGTTCCAAAATATGAAAACTCGTCGAGAACAATTATAAGGATTTGTTGGATGTTCGAGAGTTGGAAGCTCTTTTTGTACAGGATCTCGAACACTAAATGATACTTTTGACGTGGAGCTTTTTTTTTTTGCCTTTTTTTGTATATCACTCATATACATGAGTTGCGCCTCTAAATGACATTCTTTTGATGTAACTATGTTTATAAACAGTTTACCAAGAATACATATTTTGATGAAAACAATGTTACAATTATACTTTGAAATTTAAGAATTTAGATTGCCCCCACTGAGGTAAAATCCTGGCTCTGCCCCTGCCTATACATCAGAACTTCAATAAATTGACTACAAGTTGTCTTGTTTAGATAAGTTTAATATATTAGTGAGATAACAAATTTATATATTGCAAAGTAAAAATTGAGGGCCTACATGATAACAGTTGTGCAATGCATGCAAGTTTACAAGACGAGAGAGAGTAGATTACAAAATAAGAGTAAATAGGAACTACGATCCACAATTGCATCCATCAAGGTTGCTCAACATTCAGTGGCCAATATTTGTTTACAAGGGTGAAAATCGTAGAATGGTGCCTCTAACCATTAGCATTTATAGACCTCGTGATGTCTCCGAGCAAGAAAAACGACGAGTGTCCACTAACTCCAATGACCCCATAGATTGGTATGCTCGTGATGTGGCTAATTATGAGAGCTACATAGATGTTGCATTTTGTTGGTCTAATACAAATGAAGCCTATCTACTCATGAAGATGAAGGACAAGTATTTGCTACAGAACTATGCTCCAGGCACGACAGACGACAAGGTGTTGACTGGACCGTTTCTTAACTGCAATGCATATCCATCCCTCCCAGGCACAACTTTTGCAGAATTTGGAATAGACTCTAATTTTGGGTCTGGTGTGAAGAATATCCCTCCCAATTGGCCTTCTTTATGTAGCATCTTGCCTCGCAATTTTGATATTCATGATCACGCTAAACCTGACACTAACCGTGACCACGATGAACTTTAAAAAGTTAGTCTTATGTGCCAAAGTGCATATGACATTGTTTGAATAAGAGTTTAGCTTAGGTTGGCAATTTCTAGTTTATGTTTAGTAGAAATAATTAAGGATGTAGTGGGGATTGGGGTTATCTTATCTTTTCCTCGTTGAACCACCTTATCCTCTGGCTTAGGCTAGAAGTTCTTTGGATAAAGCCAACAATTTGTAACCGGGGCATTAATAAGTTTTTATTCAATGAATGTTATGTTCATTGTGTTGAAAAAAATAATAAACATGACTTTTCATGTTCTAGGAGTTATTTTTATGCATTTAGTTTTTTGTATTAGTGGGTCATTAATTTGGTATTAGTGGGGGACAAAGTAATTATGGTATTTTAATTCTCTAAGTAAAGGAGGAGTGGGGTCTTTATTATTTTTATTATTGCATTATGTAGTAGGGTTATTTTTTAGGTCATGTGTTATATATGAGAGTCTATATATATGCTATGTTATACATCAATTTGGATATGAGTGAATAACAAAAGTTCTTCCTATCTTCAATAGTCTCTTCCAAAATATTATTTTTTGTGAGTGTGTGATAGTCCTCTAGATTCCAACACATTGTTGCCAGAAATTATTAACTTGTGTCAATGAAGGTTAGAGGTCCCCTATAATAACCAAACTTATGTTCATTTCCAGTCTTATATTTAAGTGTTTTCATCTCAGGGAAGCACATGAACTATTAGGCTTGTAACAGTTAGTTTTTCTGCAAGAAAGTACAATCTACCCAACCGTAGAACTTACAAGGGGAAGTTTCTCTCCAAGGAAAAACTACTAAATGTGTGTTGTCATGGCATTTATAACATTGTATGGCTTGGTATAATTTGAGCATTTCGATCTAATTATAGTTTGGGTTATATTGAGAGTTTGAGATTGTTTGACTACGTATACTGGGATGACATATGTATACTACGCAAGCATAATGATTAAACAATCAAGGGAAAGAATATTACAAAACATTGTGACAAATGTCTAAGGGAAAAACAAATAAATTATTGATTAAAACAAAAGAAAACTATATGAGACTACGAGAGTTTCAATTCATAAGACACCGCTTATAGTACGGTAAGAAGTGGCAAGCATGGGAAGCCAATTCTCTAATAACAATTCATCACAACAAGAGTCCACTATTCAACAAAGTGATGTTTTGCCCATTTCTCTACCACGTGATGACCATCAAGCAAATCTCTTTGTTTGTCTTGGATATGGATAGAATTCTCTTAGAACCAACAAATATTGTTGTTATCATATTAGGCTTATTAGTTTCAATTTCAAACTCTTGTTTATCTATATTATCTTGTCATGTAAACTTCAGTAATTATAAATGACAACAAACACTTCTCTAATATCGAAAAAAGAGAGACTGAGTTTTTTCAAAAGCCTTTTATTCTCTTCATGCCCAGCTGGTGTTGAATTGTGATGATTCCCTTGGTATCAAAGCATAGTCTAATCAAATCTATATATGTCAAGAGGTCAAATTTATTAAAAATAGCTAGTAATGTATCTCACATTGGAAAAATAGAAAGGAAGTATAAGAGTTTAAAAGAAGAAACACACTAAATTTTATAAATTTGGATGGTGAGAAAATTTGGAGGAAAGTTTCAAATATTTCAAATCAATGGATTTTGATTAGACTTTAAATAAAATAATAGTTAAAGTCAAAAGATTGGCACAAAGATGGACACTTGGGGCATCTTGGGCTTGAAGCGTGGGCCGGAATTAATTATTTTATCCTGAGCTTGAAGGTTATAAATAATTAATTAAACAATTATGCCCAAGAGTTATATCTCATGTCCCTTGGCCTAGAATAGCGTCTCTTCTCTTATATCTCTAAAGTATTATAAATATCCGTACAAATCTTTCACCCGATACATAACAAAACGTTTCTCTATTCTATTCTTGGGAGAATTTTAGAGTTTGATATCTAAAATTCTGTTTGGCTTTGTTAATCCTATAGGAATCTGCCATAAACCCAGCAACAACATAATGAGTGCATAATTTCCTTAAGGAGAGTGAATACATGATCAAAGCCTTCTGTTCTAATCTGTTATAATTATTTTGCTAACAATCTTAAGCAAATTATATGACAATGGAGGCTACTTGTTCGGTTACTAGCTCAAATTCTGTTTTAAAGTTCAATCCCGAAGTGTTCAGTTGGATCGTTTTGATGGAACGAACTTCACACGCTGAAAGGATAAATTATTTTTCTTGCTTATTGAATTGGGTGTTGCGTATCTACTAAGTGGAAATTTGCCAACTACTCCTGAACCATCTGACAAAGAAGATAATGAAACTATAGCAACCCACAAGAAACGTATGGAGGGTGAAGTTCGCTGTAGAGGCTATATTCTGAATTCACTGTCTGATCGATTGTACAATCTATTTCATTCAATCAAACCCCCACAAGAAATTTGGAGTGCCCTGGAGAAGAAATATACATCTGTCAAGCAAGGTACAAACAGATTTCTCGATATGAAATTTTTTGAATTCAAAATGTTTGATAATAAATCTGTCATGAAACAAGTAGATGAATTGCTTGTCCTAGTATCTAGACTCAAGTATTTTAAAATAGAAGTGTTCGAACAATATTGAGTCTAATACAAAGAAATTCACAAAGGCTAGTAATATTTCTGGAAATAAAAGGAAGTATGCTTAATCTTCAAGTAATAATTCTGTCAACTTTAAAAAGAACAAGACATGTTTTTTCTGTGACAAGAATGGACATTTCAAGAAAAAATGCAGGTTCTATAAAAAATTGAAGATAGAGGCAAATGCTGGACAAAAGAAGGTCAACATTGTTGAACGTCCTCCAAGTCCTTCTAAAATTATAGTCATGGTTATTGAACTTAAAATCAGCATGATTATCTAATGTAACATGGCAACAACTGACAAGATTGCAGATTAGTGGTATGATTCTGGTGCAACAGTCTATGTTTGTAATGACAAAAATCTGTTCAAGAACTCTAAAGCTCCATCAAATGATGAAAATGTTCTGATGGAAAATCATGATACTGCCAAGGTGCATGGAAAAGGGACTGTTGAACTACAGTTTACCTCTGGAAAGAAACTGATTTTAATGAATATATTTCATGTGCCTGATGTGAGAAAGAATCTGATACCTACAAGTTTGTTGTGCAAGAAGGGCTTGAAGGCTGTCTTAGATGCAGAAAAAATTATATTTTCTAAGAATGACATCTTTGTTGGGCAAGGGTATTCATGTAATGGCATGTTTAAGTTGAGCATTAATAAAGTTGATGTTTCTATTTATATTCTTGATTCTCCTTTTAATTTATGACATGCTCGTTTATCACATGTTAATTATGGATCAATTAGATATATGTCTAGGCATGGTTTAATTCCATGTACAAATAAAAATTTTGGAAAATGTGAAATCTGCATACAAGCAAAAATGACTAAGAAACCTTTTCCAAAGAATGAAAGAACAATTGAAACACTTGAACTTGTGCATTCTGATATATGTGAATTAAATGGTCATTTAACTAGAGGAGAAAATAGATATTTTATTACTTTCATTGATGATCATTCAAGGTTTACTCATGTTTATTTGATGAAAACTAAAGATCAAGCATTTGACATGTTTAAATGTTATAAAATCTTTGTTGAAAATCAATTGGAAAAGAAAATTAAAATCCTACGAAGTGATCGAGGAAGAGAATATTTTCCAATTGAATTTACTATTTTTTGTGAAGAAAATGATTTGATTCATCAAATGAGTGCACCTTACACTCCACAACAAAATAGTTTGGCTGAAAGAAAGAATAAAACATTGGTAGATATGATTAATTCTATGCTTATGCATGCTAATCTACCAAAAAATCTATAGGGAGAAGCTCTATTAACAGCTTGTCATGTGCACAATAGAATACCCTCAAAGAAAACAAAAAACCTCTCCATATGAAATATGGAAAGGAAGAAAGAAAAAATTAAGCTATTTGAGAGTATGAGGTTGTATAGCCTATTATAGAGTTCTAGAACCTAAAAGAATCAAATTAGGACCTAGAGCTCTTAAGAGTGTTTTTGTGGGTTATGCTAAAAATTATAAAGCATATAGATTGTTGGATATAGGCTTGAATGTTATCATAGAGTCTAGCGACGTTGAATTTTTAGAAACAAGTTTTCTTGGAAATTCAAATGTCAATCAACAATTGAATAGAGAAAAATTTGAACCTCTAATTACACAAGACATTAATATGAATCAGAGTTCTTCTTTAAATAATAAATGGAAACGAGTTGAACCTCCTAATGAACCTAAGAGAAGTCAAAGAGTAAGAAAAGAGAAGAACTTGGATTCTGATTTTATTTCTTCACAATCAACAGTCTTCTTGGTTGAAGGGAATATAAATGAGATTTTAAATAAGATACCCATTGTTATGCATTTGGAAGAAGATTCTAAAACTTATAGTGATGCAATGGCATCAAGAGATTCTAGTTTTTGAAGGAAGCAATAAATGATGAAATGGATTCTCTTCCATAAAATGGAACATGGGTATTGGTTAACTTATCACCTAATTGCAAACCAATCAGATGTAAATGGGTGTCTAGGAGAAAAAATAATACTAATGTTTCTTTACAAACCTTCAAAACAAGACTAGTGGCAAAAGGTTTTAGACAAAAAGAAGGAGTTGATTATTTTGACACATATGCTTCGGTGGCAAGAATTACTTCAATAAGAGTGTTGTTTGCTTTAGCATCAATATGATTTATACATCCATCAAATGGATGTAAAAACAACATTCTTAAATGGTGATCTTGATGAGGAAGTATATGTGGAACAACCTTATGGATTTGTACTTCCTGGTAATGAAAAGAAAGTTTGCAAATTAGTGAAATCCTTGTATGGATTAAAACAAGCTCCTAAACAGTGGCATGAAAAATTTGATAGTGTCATATTATTTCATGGTTTTAATCATAATGGAGCAGATAGATGCATTTACTCCAAGTTTAGTGAAGACTATGGTGTAATGGTTTGTCTCTATGTTGATGACATGTTAATCATAGGAACCAATTTAGAAGGAGTAAATGATACTAAGAGATACTTGACTTCTCAATTTAAAATGAAATATTTGGGAGAAGTTGATACTATCTTAGGGATTAAAGTTAAGAAACATAGTGGGGGTTTTGCTTTGTGCCAATCTCATTACATTGATAAGATTCTCACCAAGTTTAACCACTTGGGAATTAAAGAAGAATTGAAGAAACTAATACCGCATTTGATGTTTCCAACAAATTGGCAAAAAATTCGGGTAGATCCATTAGTCAATTAGACTATGCAAGTGAAATTGGTAGTTTAATGTATGTTATGCATTGCACTAGACCTGATATTATTTTTTCTGTATGCAAACTTTCAAGATATACAAGTAATCCTAGTACTAATCATTGGAGGGCTATTGGAAGAGTTCTCAGTTATCTTAAAAGGACAAAGTCATTTGCCTTATTTTATAACTAATTTCCTTTGGTACTAGAAGGCTAAACTGATGCTAGTTGAATAACTAGTATCAATGATAACAAATCAACGTCTGATGGATTTTCACTTTTGGTGGAGGATCTATATCATGGGCTTTTAAGAAACAGACGTGTATTACTCATTACACAATGGAATTTGAATTTATTGCGTTGGCAGCGGCAGGTAAAGAGGCGGAATGGCTAAAAAATTTATTGTTAGATATAAAGTTGTGGCCACAACCAATGCCAGCAGTCTCTTTGCACTGTGATAGTCAAACAATTATGTCTAGGGCTTTTAGCAAGATTTATAATGGTAAATTTAGACATATTGCTTTAAGACATGAATATATTAGACAACTACTTTCTTATGGTATAATCATTGTTGTCTATGTCAGGTCTGGTAAAAACCTGGTTGATCCATTAAATAAAGGACTCTCGAGAGATATGATTAAAAGCACTACGAGTGCAATGGGTCTAAAACTATTCTAAATTTGTCACTAATAATGGAAACCCTACCCTTTTTGTTGCTTAGCAATTCTAAAGGTTTAAATGGTAATAACAAGTTATTAGTGATTGATAGCGAGCACAAGGTTCCATATATAATGCTTATGAAAAAGGAGGTTGAATATTAAATATTCTTCATGAAGACTTTGCGTTCGGTTTTATGAACAAGAAAGTTCAAAATTTTGAAACTTTAACAGCTCTTCACCTATGTGAACACAAGAAGTGGTGCCGCTTCTATCAAGAGTTTGGAAATAAAACTTTTGTAAGTGTTCATGAAACTAGGAGGTAGCACAAGGCCATAATATAGTGCTAAAGCTCACGGTGAACACGTTTAGAGAAACTTGTAAGTTTGTGTGTATGACATTTTCGATCTTGTGGTATAAAATCAAGGTTTAATAAATTTAAACAACCATTGATTTTGACAAGGTTTTGAAATGTTTATACTAATAGCAGGTTTAAGTCAAAAGACACCTTCTATATGTATAAACTTTAGTTGATTTTAATTACTTACATTACTATCTAAGGGGGGATTGTTAGAATTAGCTAATAATGTATCCCACATTAAAAAAATAGAAAGGAAGTGTAAGAGTTTAAAAGAATAAATACACCAAATTTTATAAATTTGGATGGTGTGAAGATTTGGAGGGAAGATCCAAATATTTTAAATCAATGGGCCTTGATTAGACTTTAAATAAAATAGTAAAAATTGGAAGTGAGTCCCCCTAGATGTACTTGTTTAGAGATAAGTCCTGCAAGAAAACTTATAAGGGGCTAAGTCCATATTTAAAATTCTATGTAATGACTTAAGTCCACTTTTTTTATCTCGAAAATACCCTTCCTTGAAAGGAAGTTAAATTAATTTCCTATTTTGAAAATTATTATCCCTTAATTCAATATCAATTAAAATATGTCAATAAAATCTCCATCATAAATTTAAAATTCAAATTCAAAGCTCTCTCTCTCTCTCTCTCTCTCTCTCTCTTTATATATATATTAAATTCAAAGCACTTTATATATATATATATATATATATATATATATCAAATTCAAAATTCTCTATCTCTTTCTCTCTATATATATATATAAATATATATATGTATATATATATATATATATATATATGTTGGGTTGTTATGGAATGATACAAGTATAGTGGTGGAGGTGGTTTGAAGTAAAAATGAGCTATCGGAGTGGAACTTGAATGGATTTTTGTGTGGTGGTGATGGTGGTGAGCATTGTTGTGGAGGTAATGACAACATGATGGTTGGCGTTGCTCGGGAGGTGCGATGGTAGCAGTACTATGGTGATGAAAGTAGTAGCCGAATGTGTATATATGTATATATATATATATTCAAATTCATGTTACTATTTTTTATTATTATGTTAATGTTCATATTACTGCTTTTGTTGAGTATGTGATTATTCATGTTATTCAATCTAATATATATAAGTTAAGTATATATATACATAACCTATATATGGGCATAGATAGATAAGAGAGAGAAATTTTTTTAATGTTAATCAAACTCTTAACTTATATATGGATATAGATAGATATGAAAGAGAAATGATTTTAATGTTAGTCAAACTCCTAAGATTTAGGAGTTTTTAATTTATAGTTTTATTTCACTTCTAAAGGGAATGGATAGTATGGTAAAATTGACAAAAAACGAACTTCATAACAAATAAGTTTCTTTGACGGATTTAAGTACAAACAAGTCTATATAGGGGGACCGGTCTCCACATTTTTCAATAAAATAATATTTGAAGTCAAAAGATGGGCACAAAGATGGGCACTTGGGGCATCTTGGCTTGAGCTTGGCCGAAATTAATTATTTTATCCTGAGCTTGAAGATTAAAATAATTAATTAATTATTAATTAAACAATTATGCACAAGAATTGTATCTCATGTCCATTGGCTTAGAGTTGTGTCTCATGTCTCTTAGCCTAAGAATTGTGTCTTTTCTGTTACATCTCTAAGGTAATATAAATATCTGTACAAATCTTTCACCAGATACATAACAAAATGTTTTTCTATTTTGCTCTTGGGAGAATTTTAAAGTTTGTTATCTAAAATTCTTTTTGGTTTTGTTAATGTTAGAGAAATCTGTCATAAACCCAACAACAACATAGTAGGAGAATAATTTCCTTAAAGAAAGTGAATACATGATCAAAGTCTTCTGTTCTAATCTGTTGTAATTATTTTGCTAACAAAATTTTTTTCAACTTTACTGAAATATTATAAATTTGTACGATTGATTTTGATGGTTGACTATGATGCGAGACATAAATTCATGCACGTTAAGTTCAAGTTTTTTGACCTTTTTAAACATGGGTTTTTCAAATGTGTGTAGTTTCTCGTGATTATATGCATTCAAGATTTGTGTTATAGTTATAGATTCAAAAAACTTATTGGTTTAAAGGAAATAGAAAATTACATGATTATTCTTTTGATATAGCTTCCACTGTCATTGTGAATATTAGTTACACAGAAAATGCAATGGCATCATCGGTCTATTCAGTTATTGAATGAGATGTGGGCTTTGATCTTAGAGGTGGATGTGGACATTTCTAAATGACCATTTTGACCTAGATGCCCTTTTTGAAGGAGTGGACCGTGGACACTGGACCCAGCCCTTTCACATGGATTGCACGTTTATGCACCCCTTTGTCACGTGCCACTCTTTCCTCCCATTGATGCCACATGCATATGAACATGATGCATGAGCCTCCCATTGTTTGGTGCTTAATCAATCTTGACGTTGACAACCAAGATCTCAAAACGTCGGAGTTGGCTAATGTACCGAAAAGTCAAAAATCGGTACCATACCGAAATGGCAAAAGAACTGAGCGTTCGCCACCTATCCACACCAAAACTTATACAAACTTATAACCGATTTCACCGGTTTCG
>CM042196.1:23877624-23962245 GCA_023539305.1 Ilex asprella
AAACTAGAAATGAAGTAAAGATATGATCCACTTGGGAGTGACAAAGGCGGAAAGAGAAAATACTTAATCCAGGGTTACATTTTTTTTTTATTCAAAGCCACCTAATGTGGGTGGTGGGTTTGGCAGAACCCCTACGTGTATATATAACTAGAAGGAAAAGGTATAAGGGAGAAGGACATAGAGTCAAGCCTTCAGAAGTGGAAGAAAGTCAAAGCGAAAGGAAGATAGTGACTCACCACCAAAAACATGAAAAATTAAACAGAAAAGCGAAGTGGGAACTCCCCACAGAACAAAATAACTGAAAACATCAATGAAAATAAAAAAACTCAATAACGAACATGAGGAGTCTGTCGAGCGTCCAAGGCAAGGATGCCAGCAATCTCAAAAGGAAGGGATAACGAATTAGGGAATTGTTGACTGAGCTGTTGAGAGCAAGCCCAATTAGCCATGAAATCTGCAGCCTGATTCGCCTCCCGCATGACGTGGCAAACACGAGCCGGGAGAGAGCACACAGAAGTCGAATCCAAGCAGGCAGGTAAGCAAAAACCCTGCACCTAGTACCCTGAGAAGGAACCCAAGAAACCACTGTAGCTGAATCTGACTCCACTACCAACTTTGAAGCTCCCAATTTTGCTGTCAACTCCAACCCAGCAAAAACAGCCTGTAACTCTGCATACAGAATAGGCTGATGCCCCAGAAACAAGTTAAAAGCCCTGAGTACCAGACCCTGGTGGTCCCGAATAACACCCCCTGTCGCAGACAGCTCTGGATTGCCTTTAGAACAGCCGTCAACGCTAATCTTCAGACAACCCACTACGGGACGAGTCCAAATAACCAAGTGAACAGGGCGAGGTCGAAGAACCACGACCCTAAGAGAACCTACAAACTCAACCGACGCAACTTACTCGGAGCAAACCCAAAAGCAAGCCCAACCAATTGCATATCAGCCATAATCATCTGAACCACAACAGGCACATGAAAGACTTCGTCATCGAACCTATAAGCATTACGCGTCTTCCATAAGTGCCATAGAATGAAGCACGGCAGGAGTACCCGCACGTGACCTACCAAAGGAGCACAATGCCGTCAATGAAGCATCGAAGCATAAGGAGACTGAAACGGCCAACATCTAATCCCAAACATCAAATAAAAGTGCCCCTATACCTGAACTACAAGCGGACAAGTCAGAAAAAGATGTCTACGAGTCTCAACAACCCCACCACATACAAACCGGGATACAATATGGAAACCTCGTCTCTCTAAACCATTATCTGTGGCTAGGAAACCATGAAACAACCGCTAGATAAAAAAGGAGATCTGAGTCAGAATATGCCTCTGCCAGACACAAGAAAACTCAGCCCAAACTGGAGCCATACCCTGAATATCAGCCCAAGCAGTCCTTAAGGAAAAATTTCCATCCAAAGACAAACTCCACCTCATCTGATCAACCCCCTGATCCGAAATCAGAATTTGCACAATCTGTTCAACAACAAAGGAAGGCAAAATCCCCAACAATCGGCCTCTATCCCACTGCCAACCCGCCGAGTAAGCAAAAACAGGAACCCCAGAAGCTACCCCCGAATACACTAAAGTCAATGGGTAATCCCCCAACCAACAATCATACCAGAAACAAACATCACCAGACCGTACTAACCATCTAATCCTTGGCTCAGCCACAGATCGAATCCCACACAACCGCCTCCAAAGAGGTGAAGCTGGGTAACGAAACTCAATCAGCCCAGGATGGGTGGACCTATAGTACTTGGCCCACATAAAAGTGGACCAAAGTAATAGTTGAGCACGAAAATTCCACCACAGCTTCACCTCACAAGCCTCGGCTAAGTCAGAATAAGAACACACCCCTAAGCCGTCCTCCTCTACAGGGAAACTTACCTTAGCCTAGTGACACCAGTGAATCCTCTGATGGGTAGCTGTATCACCCAACAAGAAACGAGTGAACATCCTCTCTAACTGGTGAAAAACATCTGCAGGAGGCCTCAGCACGTGAAACAAGTGGATAGGCATCGATACGAGCACATGACGAATCAAAGTGAGCTTACCTCCAAAGGAAAGCAAGTGATTCTCCCATCCAGAAATCCGCTCGCGCACCTTTTGAATTATCTTATCAAAGTACGAGATCCGGAGATGACCCAAGTAAATATGGTACCCCAGATAAATAAACGGAAGGTCACGCCTCTGAAAACCAGTGGTCTGTTATGCAATCACTTCTCTAGAATGCGAGGCACGTGAACTGATATGGAAACTGCTCTTCGCTTGATTAACTAACTGACTAGAGGCAGCCTTATAGTGATGAAGAAAATCCATAACTCGCTATAAGCTTGACCGACACCCATTAGCAAAAATAATAATGTCATCAGCAAAAGCCAAATGAGAAATTGAAACCCCAACTCCAGTATTATAAGCCACCCCCGAAAATCGAGCATACAAATAGTCTAAGCCTTGAGAGAGATACTCTGCAGCAATGATGAACAAACAAGGAGAAAGGGGGTCACCCTGCCACAGCCCTCTTGTGACTGGAAGAAGCTCTGACTGACCTCAATCACCATCATAGAAAACCATGGCCTTTAGATAGCCCGCCGAACTAAAGAAATTCAGCCCTCAGAAAACCCAAAAGTCCGCAACATTTGGAGAATGAATGTCTAAAACATCATGTCATATGCCTTAGCCATATCAAGCTTCAACACGACGTTCCCACCCTAGGAACCTCTCCCCAAATAATGAATCAACTCCTGAGCCAAAAGAAAACTGTCTTGCAACACTCAGCCTGGAACAAACTCACTCTGCATCGATGATATGTTACGTGGCAACAAGGATGACAGACAAGAAACAAGGATCTTCGTCAGCACCTTGTTGCTCACATTACAGAAACTGATCAGTCGAAAATATGTCCAAGTAGAAGGTCACTCCTTCTTGGGCAAAAACACCACCAATGTGCTCATGAATCCTTGAGGCATAGGAGAACCCTAGAAGTAATCCTGAACAGCAGCCCGCAAATCTGCTCCCACAATTGCCCAGCAAAATTGATAAAAGCGACTGCAATACCCATCCGGCCATGGCACACTATCAGAATCACTAGAGAACACGACCTCTCTCACCTCATCCAAAGTCGGCATAGCACACAACCCAACATCATCTGCATCAGTCACAATAGCTAGAATAGTCGAAAATCTGCAACCTCAACTTGACCAGCCCCCACAGAGAACAATCCCTGAAAAAAAGGAAATTGTCGAAGAACCAATAGCCCCAGGTTCAGTAATCCACTTTGCGTCGTCACCCCGATTCGATGGAGTGAAAGAACATGTCACTTCTTCCTTACTGAAGCACGAAAGAAACGGGTGTTCGAATCCCCCTCTCGAAACCAGCGTACACGGAACTGTTGTCTCATAAAGGACTCCTCACACTGTAAAGTCTGCTGCAGCTCAGCCCTGGCCTGATCCAGGATTACATATCACGTAATGCTATTTAAACAAAAAAAAAAATTGATTTAATTTGTTGGTTTAATGATATACTTTCATTGTAACTAGTAAATTAATATTAAGTTTAAATATTTAATGGAACTTACATTTAATTTAATGATTATAATGAATTAAGTCAACAAAATAAGTTAATAACATTGCTTGGTCTTTTATATGTAGTATCACCAGGGACCTAAGCCATGATGTCAGGATCTCACGAAAGTGGCATCACTTTGAGGGTTGTAATTGTTTATAATTAGCAAAGTGCTTCGACTTTTCATCAAGTCCAGAAACTACATTATTAAAGTCTGTATGAAGTATGAACTCCAAACTACTTGTTCATTATATAATGAATGTTGACTTTTGAGTGTCGTTGCCTCATGTATAATTTGCATTGGTGCCATGTGCTACATTCTAAATAAATGAATTATGGTTGGTACAAGTACAAAACTTTATAACATGCTATACCATTACGTGATGGTTACCATGGATCCAACCCTTTCACATGTTGTTTCTTTATAATTCTTTTCCCTCCTTGAAGTCACGTGCTTAATATCATAAAAATAGGAAGACGTACAGGTTGAAGGTATGACTTACTTAATGGATCCTCCCACCTTCTCCTAAGTCCCATTCTTTTCCCTTTTTACATTCAGCTTCTACCTGTGCCTCATTAATATCAGACCTTCCCAAGTTCAATGATCATAATATTAACTTTGGGGGACAAAAAAATTTTGACAAATAAGTCATATCTGATAACTATTCATTGAAAATCTATATAATAAATCAAATAAATGTTTGAACTTATGGGGGGTATATTTTCCCCTCAAATTTCACACACCTAACACAAATTTCTCCCCCCCTCAAATTTCAAAAACCCAACACACACTCCACAACACACAATTGCACATACATAGACACACTCCAACATGCACATTCCAATGCATAGACAAATCACAATTCTGTGTAGAATATTGCTAGTGTTTAATATTTTATTAGTGATATACATCACATGACAATATCATGTAGTATGTTAAAACCACACAAAATTTACTCCCATGATTCTTATCAATGTGTGGAAAAGACAAAAGGCTAGGTAACTTGTTTCCTTGACCAATCATGCATGATTAGATTGAATTTGTCTAACACTTCCATAATTTAACATAATTATATTTTATCAATGTGAAAACTAACTTTATTAATGACCTTGTTGATTAAATACGATTTCCATTTTTTAAAGATTCCGTTACACCATTTACACTTCAATAAAATCAACCTAATATGTTAAGAAAGATGAATTGAATATGTGTCTAGTTGTCTTTTATCTTATTTTAACATAAAATGCTTACCCTCAAAATGAAGCTCATAACCTCATAGTTGCTAATTTTTTATTTTTTATTTTTGAAAAGGCTCATAGTTGCTAATTCGATAGCATTACCACCATGCCAAACTATATATCAAACTAGGAAAGGAAGTATGAATGTGATCCTTAGGGGAGTGATAAAGGGATGCTAAGAGAAAGAAATGGACATCATCTATTGGTAGAGAAAATATTTAATACAAGGATATATACCACATCATCTTTTATATGTAGTACCACCAACTAATGTTTATCAACTTCTAGCAATTCCAATCTCCAAGTCATAGTGCATATGAAATGAAGTCATGATCTCATGAAAGCAGCACTACGTAAGGGGACACTTTTCATCAAGTCCAGGAACTACAATATTCAAAGTTTGTATGAAGTATGAACTCCAAGCTACTTGTTCATTATATAATGAATGATCACTTTTGAGTCATTGCCTCCCGCAATTATGGTTGGTACAACTTTCAAGGAGTTGACCATGAATATGTTCGTTCAATAATATTAATTGTACTTAATTTACTGACCCAAATAAATTATTGTTATTAGATTGATAGTGATCTATAGTATTAACCAGAATTAGCTTAAGTCATGGTGGGAACCGCATAGTTCGAAGGAGTAGTTGACGCAAGTTTAAACACTCTGTAGCCAAAAAAAATAAAAGAGTCTGGAACCAACTACAAATACAATAGTTATGATATATTAGGAAATCAAATTATGTGAGCATTAACCTTCCATTGTTTGGTGCTTGATCAATCTAACATCTCCAATTTTAAATGTTTAATGAATCTTAGCCACATATGCATGCTAGGAACTAGGAAGACTTTGGCTTCCCCAAAATAAATATATATTTTGTTAAGAGAAATATTTTTTAGACTTAAAATGTGAACTTAAAATATAAACTTGATCAATCATAACCATTGAATAAATAGTGCGTTATAATAAATACTGGAACCAACAATAAAATCAATGACAATAATTGATCAAGTCTATATTTTAAATATATGTTGCATTGCTCCTTTGTTAGATACACCCAACCTTTGAGACAGTTGAAAGTTTTTACAAGTCGTGTTTATGATTCCATCGAAGTGTGAAAAAGACAGGAGGTAACATTTTCCTGTGTCAGTTGGATTGTCAACACTTCCACATTGTAACCTAAATTTTACAATGTGAAAGCTCTAAACTCAAGAGGGTTGTTACGCAATTTGTAATCAACCGGGGATGTAGTTATACAACTAGCAAGAAGTGCGGATGTGGTTGTTGCTAAAACGTTGGGATACTTCTAGTGGAATCAATGAATACCATTTGCATATTGGAGAAGAAAATATTCTATATAATGGTGATAACAAGTCGTTGTTTACACATAATATCACTAAACATTTATTAAATAAATATATTAGATTAGTGAATCCCATTTAATACATAATCAGTGGGTGAGAGGTGATTATTAGTGTTCATTAGACTAGTAGATTCACTAATCTTGATTTATATTTTATATGGTGATGCTGCTTGCCAATACACTAATATAGCAATTGTTCTGCACTTGTGGAATCAACTTGAGATTTTATAGTGGAAAATGGCAAGCCACCAACTTTGGCCCATCAAACAAGCTAACCAAGTTCCCTATAAGTAATTAAGGACGTAGTTAACTCAGTTAAAAAAAAAAGAAGAAGTATACATGGTTAACCAACTTCCCCAACAAAGAGCCAGGAGAAAAGAAAAAAGTACAGCCGACGATCCTTGAAAAATGTCGTTTGCAAATTCTCCTAATTCAGAGGACTTCGAACGTCATAGTGGCTGCGGTAAGGTTTCAAGTTCTTTTTCGTTTCCTAATTACGATCTCGTAGAAATCAAATCTAGCAGGGCTATTTAATTTCCTTCATTTATTTCTTCTTTCCCACTCGTTGCAGATGGTTTTGGGCAGATGGAGACCAAAGCCGGCGTTCAGAAAAGCTCAGAATCCGTGCAACCAAACAATCCTTCCACAAGTGAAGTTGATGAGCATGTGAAATGGATAGAACCGATTCGACGGAAACTTGGTAAATTGACTGAAAATCCAAGCAGCAACTTAAGTATTTATAAGGTTCCAAGCAAGCTTAGAAAACTGAAGGAAAATGCATATAGCCCATGTATTGTCTCAATCGGACCTTTTCACCATGGCGAGAGTGACCTGCTAGCTATGGAAGAGCGCAAATGGCGGTACATGTTAAGCCTACTTTTTCGTACATCCAAGCCAACAGAGAACTTGGGTGAGTGTGTCAGAGCTATCTCAATATTAGAAAAAAATGCTCGTCGATACTATGCTGAACACACGATCAACTGCTACCAAGAGGCTGAGGCTGAGGCATCATTGGTGGAAATACTGCTAGTTGATGGTTGCTTCATTCTTGAACTTTTTCTGAGGTGCTCAGATAAGAAATTCAAGGACAAAGACGATCCCATTACAAACAATGTTTGGATGGTCCCTGCCATTCAACGTGATTTGGCCCTGCTCGAGAACCAAATTCCATTTATTGTTCTTCTCACGTTGTTTGCCACTTTAAAGTCGAAGGGCAAACCTAATGATCCACTAGCATCAGCAAGTTATTGTTCGCTACCAGAGATTGCTATGCTCTTCTTTCAGCCGGTACACAATTCACAGAAGCCATCGATATCCAAGGAACTCTACGAAGACGGCAAGCATTTACTTGACATGTTGCATAAATTTTACCTACGTAATAATCCTGTCATTCCTGCGTCTTCCACAAAATACCCTGAAGGCAATGACGCATGGGGATTTAGACATTATGCGACGAAACTTTCAGAAGCTGGAATTGCGTTTGAAAAGGGTAAACAAGGTGGTTTGCCGGATATATCATTCCATGAAGGCGTAGTGGTGATCCCGCCTTTTAGCATTGATGAAACGCTTGATTTACGCTTGAGGAACCTAATTGCTTTTGAGCAGTGTAGCTTTCGCACCAGACACCACATTTCCTCATATGTCTTGCTCATGAGTAGACTCATCCGGTCGTCCAATGACATCATATTTCTTCAAAGCAAAGGGATCATAACAAACATTCCGGGGAATGCTGAAGACGCTTCAAATTTTTTCAGCAGTATGTGCAATGGAGTTATTTTTAGAGACTTCTATTTCACAGAGTTGTGCGAGAATGTGAATGTATATGCCAACTCCAGGTGGCATTGTCACAGAATTAAAGCTCTGCTGCTGGTTAAGTGCCGCCGTTACCTGTTCGAACTATTCCGTGATTATTTCTCGAATCCGTGGAGAGCTGCCTCAGTGTTTGCTGCCGTTGTGCTTCTGGTCCTCACTTTTTTGCAGACTATATACGCAATGCGTGCTTAGTCTTGTCGTTCAGTATTATCAAAGTGTGTTAAAAGATTATTGCAAGTCTCCAAGTCTTATTGTCAGAAGTTTAGGAAGTACATGAAGGAAGGGATTGTTGAAAAATAAATTTGTTTTTAGAGTATTATTCTATTATTAAGGTGTTTTAATAAGCCTTTGAAGCTGGTTATTGTAGTTCTTCATGTTTCGTATTAAGAACCTCATTTACGTGTTTGTTATGAAGATCATTCATTTATCTTTCTCAGACAGTAATAGAAAAGCTAGATTTTTTCTGCAGTGGAGATAATTTGAAACTTATTAACAACTTAATGGTAATAATTTTAGCTTTACTTTTTCCATAAACAATGGTTTACAATACTTTTTCTAAAAATTTATATGAATAATTTTATTAAAGTAATTCTAATTAGAACTGTAACCAATATAAACGAGCGAAGTGCAAAAAAGGTCAATTAAAAAAAAAAACACTATATACTGACTATCAATAAAGCCTATCAATAGGAGTGTCTCTCTTAACTAATTATCAATTGATTTTGAGTCTGGTGGTTCATGAAAATGATAGTAGAAAAAAGAGAATAATTCTGTTGTTCTTAATTGGGCCTAGTTAATGTATTTGGGTTTGTGTTTGGATTTAATGAAATTAACGGTATTAGATTTATTTTTAATGGTTCATGTTATAAGAGGGTGCACTCGTTAGACCCGCGTAAAATTATGTATCAATATAAACCTACACAAATACAACACAAATCGTTTTGATGCAAACCTACTTGTAATTCTTCTCCTCATCGAAGGCCTACACCCTGTGGGTTGTATATATGATGAATGAAGTAATGTTATATTTATCAAAAAAGTTTACCAAATCATATATGGGTGGGTGCAATGAGTGTTGTTAACTTTTCGTTACTAGTCCAACTATCTACATTAATTTGATAATTTTTTTGATATAATTTCTTAATAAACATAAGATGCATTTTCCTAATGAATATATCCCAGCCACCTAGGGAGACTTTGTCTTCGCCAAAAATAAACACACACACACACACACACACACACACACACACACATATATATATATATATATATATTAGCAATGCACAACGTGCGTTACACGTGAAATTTTTTGTTGAAACATTTGATAAAATAAATAAAAAAAATCAAATTATGTAGTTAAATTATATATTATCTCATATTTATCAAACTTAAATTATTTGTATTCTCTTCATATCTATTAACATCTAATGGACTCATTTTCTGTGATTCTTTAATTTGAGCTATCAAGTAGTAAGATTTATAGATTTTTATTTTCTCAAATTTTTTTCGTTCTTGTTTTTACTTTGTGCATCAGTAATTTTTTACCAAATTATTTCGATTGTAAATAAAGAGATAAGATAAATATATATGTTTTTGGACATCGGAGATTATATTATATCAATGGAGTTGTCAATGTATATTAATATTGAGGTTTTGGGAAGAAAGAATAATGTTATTTTTATATATCATGTTAAGCATAAGATGACCATTCAAAAGTTTTGTAAAGATAGAGATATTAGCATGATATGTTAGAAATTAGTTTATTATTTAAATACAAAAAGATTTTTTTTCGATGAACCTCGACCACACAAGGGAGGAAAATACAAAAGGATATAATGAAAATTTATATATTTAAATACAAAATGACATACTAACTTTTATAGTTTTTTATAAGGACAAAATAATAAATTAAAAAAAATCATGTTAAACTACTTTTATTAATAGAGCAATGCTATTGAGACCTAATTTACTGACCTAATTTGTTAATATAATTTACTATGACCTTTGAATTATTAATAATATAAATATATATATACTAGTTTGGCGCACGTATTAAGCTTCTGCGACATACAAAAGTCTTTGCAACTTCATGTTCCTGGCTCAAATCAACGTGTCAATTGAATTTTTAAAAAAGAAAAAGACAAGGTAACATGTTTATTTTACCATGCTTGCCTGTGTCGATTGAATTTGCCAACACTTCCACAATACATAATTTGACCAATGTGAAAAAGCTAACTTAATGAATGATTTTGGCAACACTTCCTTTTTTCTTTTCTTTTTTTATTTAACGGTAAGGAATATCTGAATCAGTTTACACGCACCTCGACGAATTCCCTTCTTAGTCTAGTTAAAGATAAGTTATCCATGCCAGGATTAACCCAGTCCAGTCAAAAACAAGTCATCAACGTCGAGACTAGGGTATTGATGAACGATAAATTTCTTATTGTCAGACTTCAAGGAGTTGCCAAAATTTGAATTCAAGGCGTTTGAATTTATAATTCATCACTGTTACCATTTGAGCTACCCTTGAGGTTGGCAACACTTCCACAATTTAACATAATTTTACTAGTGTTAAAGCTGACTTAATTAATGACCTTGTGGATTAATTACAATTTTCATTCCCTAACTCTATAGGGTTGTTACACAGTTTGCACTCCGATAATTAACCCAAAATGTTAAGAAAAGATGAATTGAATACGTGGCTAGCTGAATGATCACAATATTGGATTGATCATTGATGAAGCACAAAATTGACTATGCACGATCAAATTAATCGAGTATGTGGTGTAAAACAATTAATAATAAGAGACAAATATTTGATAGTTGGGTCTGAGTGACCTAACCACTGAAGGCGGTAACGGTAGTCGAAAAACTCTATTAATGAGAGAGTACATTGTAGTAGAAGAGAGAGAGAGAGAATACGCTCGAGGTGAAGTATGTGAGATTTGCCTCCACGTATGAGGAGTTTACAATTTAAAGGCACAAAGTCCTAACTGAGGTGATGACGTGAAAGTCAAGCTACTTAATTATCGGGGAGGATAGCAACAGTTGGGGATAGACACTGTCTTAGAATAATAGCTATCTCGATGATTGCTCTTCCACGTTTGTTGATTTTTCCTAGACTCTTAAACTTTTGACTGGACTGAAACTATGAGCTGATTGACTAAAGTCATGAGCTAAGTCTGGTATGTATTTTAGTGGTTTGGGCTCAACCACTCCAGATTATTTTTTAAAATGTGGTTGATTTGTCCACTCTGACCAATTTTTCTTGAGTTGTTTCAATTTTCATTCAGCAGCCATTAGAGATGATAATTGTTAAAGTTGATTTGTTTACCAAGACTTTGTTTCTCTCAAATTCTTCTTTCTATAATCTCTCAACAACCGTCCAAATTTTTTTTTTTCAAATGGATTTGCTTGTCCGAGTGGATCTCTCTAAATGTTCTTTTTATAATCACTCAACAACTCTCCAAATTTTTTTTTTCAAATGTAATTGATTAGTCCACTCTAACCCCTTTTTCTTGAATTAATTTCATAATCATTCAACAGTTACTTGAAATGTCAGTAGTTAAATGTAGTTGATTTGTTCATGACTTTGTTTCTCTCTAAGTTCTTCTTTTTATAATCACTTTACAACCATTCAAATTTGTGGTTTTTTTTCAAATGTAGTTGATTTGTCCTGATCCCATTTTTTCAAATTATTTGCATAATTATCAACAGTTATTTTTTAATTTTCTTTTTTTATGAATGCACATAAGAAAATACATACAAATTTTTAACACATTTTACCTAACGTCGTACTATGTTATGTTTAATAATCATATCATCATTTTACACAAGTGTCCATTTTTTGGACCATTTAAGTCTATCGACTCTTAGTTTCCCACACCCATCAAAGTGGATTAGACCCAAAGAAAAAGGTCTAAATGTTTCTGTTTGGACTATATTTCCCGGGTACAAAACTATTCTTCGGTTCATTTCATATATGGTCCAGCCCGTATTGGCCCAACATTTAGTTTATTGGGTCTTTTGGAACCCGGTACATGAAATTAGACATAATTATAAAAAAAATATACAAAAAAAAATATTTTAGAAAAAGTACACTACTGATATACAAAGACCTAAATGCCAATTTTGTAAAATTGTCTTTTTTAAAAACTGTCAAAATACATTTATCTTAACCACTGAAATTTAGGTACATTTATTTCAAAATTTTGGGTATCGTCATACTCCTTATTCCTCACAAAGCCGGTTCATCTTCTTTGGAGAAAAACTTCCCAACTCTTTATCTTCCATAAACAAAGGTAGGGTGTCGATTGTGACAAAAGATTTGAGATTTGAGATTTGGGGTTTTTTTCGATTGACAGAGGGTTTTTTTGGTTTCATTAGCACAAACTCAAGTTTGATGAGAGGTTTCTTCGATTGACAGAGGTTTTTTTAGTTTCATCATAACAAACTCAAGTTTCGAACTTCTCATTGTTGCTCATTGTCCAAGAACTCTACCTGAGCCATGAACTCAATAAGTTGATCAATGATCTTTTGCATTCCATGTTTTTTTTTTTTTTTGGTAATAACATCATGGGTTGTTCAAAATCAAAATACATAATCTTTATTTTGATTTGGATGTTTTGTTTTGGCTAAAAGTTCTTGTTAAATTTATTTTTTGGAAGACATATTGTCGTCATTGAGTAACATACTAGATAAAATCGACCATTGAAGACAAATGTGGTATACATTTTGTTTTTATTTTTTATTTTTGGCAAAAGACCTAAAATTATGTATTTTTTTAAATCTTAGATGTTTTCCCCCTACAGAAATTGATAATTTATTGAATTTTGTACACTTAATAATATTTTTTTTTTCAAATGGTTCAATATGGGTCTAAAATATTTTTAGTAAGTGTAAAGTCAAATTAATTGGTTATGTTTTTTATTGTGTTCAGCAGTCTTGTGCACGTGGTAGCAAATTCAAAACATATATGTACTGTTTTGAATGAAGTTTTGTGCAAATATAGGTTTGTTATAATGTAATATTACAATGTTGTGTAGTGTGTTATTGTACAATTATTGGTCAAACTTGTAAGTACTCATTCTCCAAATGCAATTATTTTTTTTTAAAACATCAAAATATATTAACATTGGGAATTACTGTAGGGTTGCATGCGGTGTGTATGTCTTCTACATAATAAAAAAACTTATCAAATGAGAAGAGATTGAAGAGAGGTTAACAGAAAGACAGTTGATCGAGTTTCGAGCTGAAATGGTTTCATTGTTTCTCAACCATCTAAATTCTTGTAATGAAAAAGATCTGAAAATACGTAGGGAGCTGAAGAAAAAATATGAGGACAAATGACAAAGTGTTCACTATTTGTGTATTTTAAAAGTGAACATTAGTGGACCATAAGACATATATTTAGATATTCTATTTGTAAAACATTGTTATGTGGTGAGTGTTAATTATTCAAATTGTTAAAGGTGTTTATTCCTTGTTGAATAAGTGTAATACATATATTTAGATACAGGTTTTTATTCCTTATTGAATAATTATGTGTGATTACATTATTTCGTATCCTCATTATTGACAGTGTACCTCTCATGATACAACAAAGAAAGTGTAACAATGTAACGAACAGAGTGTACCAACGACAGTATAACACTATATCAAAATTAGTGTATCAAACACAGTGTAACAATGTTACAAAAGAGGTGTAACACTGTTAAAAAGATAGAGACCAGTTGTTTAGACGAATATGTTAATAAATCTAATATAGAGCTAGTTGTGTGTATGCTATTGTTACATTATTTTCGATACACTATTATAGATACACTATCATTGATACACTATTCCAATAGTGTGAAAATTCATTGTATAGTACCAGTGTGGGTTGCATATAAAATAATCCATCAAATGTTAGTTAGTTTTCATGTGGACAAAAAAAATATCCCAAATTCATTATAGACCAAAATGTCATAATTCCTCATCTTTATTGTTTTCATATTAAGTCATGACAGGCTTTAAAGGTCGAAGGTTGCACCAAGTCTGCTACCTAACCCATTCTAGCTGTGTGTATATACACTTCCTAACATGTGTCATTCAATACTTGAATTATAATAACAATCTATGTGTGACTGCAGATCCAACTATTTTGTCATGTCCCATCCCGGTCTCCCAAGGATGAGACGCGGCTAAGTTTTTGATACACCTGTTTACATATCTATAATCCAGATTAATAAAATATCAATTAATTTCACAAATGCAAAATATCACCTATCACCTTATTCAATAAACATGATAGGAACCTGTCTCATAACCTGTATAAAATATATACCACCTATACTAATTGCTTGTTTCCAAGGTTATAGACAGATACAAAACCCACACCCACCTAGCATACATCACAAAGTATGCTTGTAAAGTCTGGTTATAAATATATATATACTAGTTAAGTAGCTATAATAATCTCTAATTTAACATAATATACAACCCAATAAATAATTATACAGCCCCTCAACCAGTATCATTTACTCATTTAAAACTAAATATATAATGAACATAGTATCATACTGACATTGTACAATGCTCAACCAATTTGACAGTGGGCTAATCTGTGCCTCCCTTCCTTATACCTGAAAAGGAGAAACTGTAGGGGTGTGAGTTGAACTACGCGCTCAGTGAGTATACATATCATATATGAAATGAAAACGATAATAATACACAAAAATAGGTAAATACTAAATAAATACATGTATCAAACAACAACATCAATTCAATTCCAAGAATTCACAAACCATAACACATTCATACTACCCCTCATCGGGTAATCGATCCCACATGGATCCGTGTCTCCCGAACCTCCCGGGAACACTATAGTGTTACACACCACTGCACACCCAGTGATCAGGCATCAACGCCACTGTCTAAAACAGTGCGCCACATTCCACAATACACAATTCACAATTCACAATACAAAGCATCATCCAATCACATAAGTACATAGCACATAATCCTAGAGAAGTTCTATTAAATTCTATCATCTAATATTATCTTATAATAGGATTTTCAAAACATATATAGATATACACCCACCTCAAGTGTATAGAGCTAAGACGAGCCTCCGGACCTACCGGTGAATTCCTTCGGTGTTTCCGTATCCGTTTCAATACCAACCGTTCCACCTGTTCCACATCACACATTTGTATTTACAATATCAACATATTTATCACATTGAATAATTGATCGCACTAATGCATGCAAGATGATTCAACTGAAAGTACCTCAGTAATCCCAGTTATGGTACTATTCATTCACCTATTTATACATTAGATTTAGGAATCATATTGCCTCCTCAAATCTTCAAAATCACTCACATTAATCACCATTGACCAGGGGTTCATTTCCACACGTTTCGAACCCGAATCCTAAAAATCGCACTTTCAGCATTTCGCACATTTTGCACCGAATATCATTTCCATTTGCATTTGAAAGTCACATTATTACATCTAGCATCATTTAAAAAGGCAGCATGCAAAATTTCGGGTCATTTGGATTAAAATTCACACATGTAATAATAATATTCAGAAATTAGGGTTTCGGCGTTACCGGTACCCATTTTCAATTCCTATTGCACTTTTTATTTAAAACAGTCACACTTATTCTCACACACATTGAATCATGCAACACAACCCTTTAATTGAACCCTTAAACTCCCAATCTCACTTCCAAAATCTTAATCCCAAACTAATCACCTAAAGCATCTCCATAATTATTTTTCACATTTAGTTAAATACCCATGTAAATCCTTTTCTTAATAGCCTTTAATTATATTTAATACACTTAATTAACTTACAAAAATCTGCTTTGAAATTTAAATAAAACAGCCCCTATATATACACACCCACTTAAAATTAATCACATACACACACACTAAAATGAACACACACACACCATTACCTTCTTCTTGTTTTCTTCCTCTTTTTCTCCCCACCTTCTCTTGTCTTCTCTCCCTCCTTGCTCACGGCACCAATGGCATACCCATTTGTTTTTTTTTTGTCCTCCTTCTTTACTCTCCCTCACTCTCTCGGTTCAAGCAAATAAAGAACACACACACACACACACACACGCTAACTTAGGCTTTAAACATACCAACTTTCCTACACTTCAAAGGACACACACACACACTTCTACACCTAGTCAAAACACACACACACACACACACATGGCACACCCACACCCACATACATAAATTTTAAAATAACACACCACATTTGTTTGACACATATATAAAGATATTTTCATGAAATTTTAATAATCCTACTTGCCTCCCCAAGTTCTTAAGTACTTCCAAAATTAACCCAATATTATTTTCATACACAAAATTCTATCTAATAATTAATTTCACATAATTGCAATTAATCCACATAATTATGTTAATATGTATGCAATGCATGATCAGGTTCACAACTCTCCCCTACTAATAAAAATTTCGTCCTCGAAATTACTTACTTGGACTAAACAAATGACGGTATCGAGCCCACATACTCTCCTCAGTCTCCCATGTTGCTTCCTCGACTAAGTGACTTCACCACAAAACCTTTACCAAAGGTATTGTCTTCAAGTGTAGTACCTTCTCTTTCCTATCCAAAATCTGAACCGGCTACTCCACATAAGTCAAATCCTCAGCTAATTCCATCGGTTCTGAAGTCAACACATGTGATGGGTCAGACAAGTATTTTCGTAACATAGAAAAGTGGAATACATCATGCAGCCTGGACAATTCCATTGGTAGCTTCAACCGGTACCCAACAGTTCCAATCCGCTCTACAATACTGTACTGACCAATATATCTGGAAGCCAACTTTCCTTTCCTGCCAAAACGAATGACCTCTTTCCAAGGTGATACCCGTAGGAATACTCGATCACCCAACTTAAATTCTAAATCATGACGCCGATTATCTGCATAACTTTTCTGCCTGATTTGTACCCTCCGTAAGTTCTCTTGTATGACTTTAATCTGATCAGTGGTCATCTGTACAATCTCTGGACCCAATAACTTCCTCTCACCCACTTCACTCCAGCACACTAGGATTCTACACTTTCTCCCATACAAAGCTTCATATGTTGCCATTTCAGTCGAACTCTGATAGCTATTATTATAAGCAAATTCAACTAAAGGCAAATATTCATACCAGTTTCCTCTAAGATCCATGACACAAGCTCTCAACATGTCCTCCAGTGTCTGAATAGTACGTTCTTTCTGTCCATCTGTTTGTGGGTGGAATGTTGTACTAAACTTTAAATTAGTGCCCAACGCAGTCTGTAAGCTAGGCCAAAATCTCGAAGTAAAACGTGGATCCCTGTCAGAGATAATAGATACCGGTACCCCATGCAGTCTCACAATCTCATCAATGTACAATCTAGCTAGCCTGTCAAGAGAATAGGACATATTAATAACTAGAAAATGAGCAGACTTCGTCAACCTATCAACTATTACCCAAATTGCCTCATGTCTTTTTTGTGTACGGGGTAAATTACTCACAAAATCCATAGTGATATGCTCCCACTTCCACTCTGGAATAGGTAGAGGATGCAATAGCCCTGCTGGTCTTTGATGTTCTGCCTTCACCTGCTGACATACTAAACATCGAGCCACAAACTTTGCTATCTCCTTTTTCATCCCAGACCACCAATAGTGCTCTCTCAAGTCATGATACAATTTTGTACTACCTGGATTCATAGCATATGCTGAACTGTGTGCTTCCTCCAAAATTTCTCTTTTTAACTCTGCATCGTTAGGTACACATAATCGAGAACCAAATAACAAAACATCAGCACTGTCAACAATAAAATCAGTCTTCACTCCAGCCTTCACCTCTTTCTTCAATTTCTCAATCTGAAGATCATGTTGTTGTGCCTCTCTGATCCTATCCACCAACATTGGTCTCAAAGTCAGCGTAGCAAGTAAAGTTGTAGTCTCCCTTATCCCCAACTGCACTCTCAAAGATTTCAAATCCACAAATAAACCTCTCGAAACACTCGTAAACTAGCCAATCTATTTGATGATTTTTGACTTAAGGTATCTGTCACAACATTTGTTTTCTCTGGCTGGTAATGAATAGTGCAGTCATAATCCTTAATAAGCTCAATCCAGCGCCGCTGCCTCAAGTTCAAATCTTTCTGGGTGAATAGATATTTCAAACTCTGATGATCTGTATAAATCTCACATGTAACCCCATATAAAAAGTGTCTCCACAACTTCAGTGCAAATACAATAGCTGCAAGCTCTAAATCGTGGGTAGGATAATAACACTCATGTGGTTTCAGCTGTCTGGAGGCATAAGCTACCACTTTGTCGTGTTGCATCAACACACAACCCAACCTCTGATGTGAGGCATAACTATAAACCACAAACCCATCACTACCTGAAGGAATAGTCAATACTGGTGCAGTCGTCAATCTGGTTTTTAGCTCCTGGAAACTCTGCTCACATCTGTCAGACCACTCAAACTTCACACCCTTTCGAGTCAATCGGGTCAGAGGCATAGCTATAATGGAGAAATTTTGTACAAACCTCCGATAATAACCTGCCAAACCCAGGAAACTCTGAATTTCTGTCACTGTCCTCGGTCTCTCCTAGTTAACTACAGTCTCAATCTTTGCTGGATCAACACATACACCATCACTAGAAACTACATGCCCTAAAAACACAACTCTATCCAAACAAAACTCACATTTACTGAATTTAGCAAATAATTGTCTATGTCTCAATGTTTGCAGTACCACCCTCAAATGTTGCTTATGCTCTTCTTCACTACGGGAGTATATCAATATATCATCAATAAACACTATCACAAATGAATCAAGATATGGTTGAAATATTCGATTCATCAGATCCATAAATACAGCAGGAGCATTAGTCACACCAAAAGGCATCACCAAAAATTCATAATGTCCATACCTGGTCCGAAAGGCAGTCTTTGATATATCACTATCCCTTATTTTCAACTGATGATATCCTGACCGAAGATCAATATTTAAAAACACTCGGGCACGCTGTAGCTGGTCCAGCAAATCATCTATACGCGGCAATGGATACTTGTTCGGATAGTCACCCTATTCAGTTGTCTGTATCAATGCATAACCTCATAGTGCCATCGTTCTTCTTTACAAATAATACTGGTGCACCCCAAGGAGATACACTAGGCTGTATAAATCCTTGATCTAACAAATCCTGTAACTGCACTTTAAGTTCCTTCAATTCCGCTGGAGCCATCCTGTATGGAGTAATGGATATAGAACTAGTTCCTGGCATAAGCTCAATCGCAAATTCCACTTTCCGATCAACTGGTAACCCTGGTAACTCTTCCGGAAATACATTAACGAATTCATTAACCACAGGAATATTCTTCAATTCAGGAGTACCCCTCTGAGTATCTTTCACATAAGCTAAGTATCTGTAGCATCCTTTCCTAAGTAACTTCCTAGCTTTAATTGCTGATATCAAATTCCTCGGTTCAGGGCGTCGTTCTCCAAAGAACCGAAACAAAGGAACATGTGGAATTCTAAATACTACTTCTTTACGAAAACAGTCAATAGTGGCATGATATGCAGACAACCAATCCATTCCTAAAATCAAATCAAAGTCTTGGAATTCAAAAGGTATCAAATCTGCAGGTAATTCTTTATCACCTACTTGTACTAGGCACTCCTTATATACTACCCTAGCCATCACACAATCACCCATGAGAGTAGCTATAGTCAATTCACAGTCTAACGGAGTAGGGGGTCTATTAGCATGCATAGAGAATGACAGTGATATAAATGAATGTGTGGCGCCTTAATCTATAAGTACTCGTGTCTGTTGACCCAAAATAGATATCATACCTGTAACCACATCCGGGGTCGCTTGAGCGTCTCGCTGGGTAAGTGCAAAAACACGACCTCCAGACTCAGGTTCGCTAGGTCCACTACCACCAACACCGCTACCTCCAGTGCCACCTCCGGTACTGCCTCCTCGTCCTCGACCTCGACCTTGACCTCGACCTCTACTACTCATTGCTCCTCGGGACACTGTAGCTGCACTGCCCATCGATGAACTCTGGGTCGAGTATTGCGGACAATCTCTCTACATATGTCCCTCCTGACCACATAGGAAACAATGTTGTGACATAGTAGATCCTAATCCTCCCATAGGACAATTCTGTACAATGTGCCCAATCTACCCACAACGGTAACACGTAACTGTACTCCTCTGATTCTATCCAATCTCTCGACCCGATGCAATTGAAAATGATCCACTTACTCCTTGTCCTCGACTCTGGGATGGGACTCTTGATTTCTTCTTACTGAAACCCTTTGAAAATGTTCCCCTCCAAGCTTTGTTAAAGAAGTTCCCCTTGGAACCCTGCCCACTTGGCTCATATCTTCCCCTTTTTGCCTGCTCTATTGCACTTTCCATTTCCTTCAAATCATCTTTCACAATTAGGGCTTTATTGTATAATTCAGAAAAAGTTGTTAACTCTAGCATCGAAATACAGGATCTGATATTATAATTTAGCCCTATTTGGAATCTTCTACATGTTTCCCCCTCATCGGCGACAACAAAAGGCATAAATCTGGATAAGGTATTAAATTTGCCCTCATATTCCATCACTGACTGATTCCCCTGCTGCAGATGTAGGAATTCATTCTGTTTATGATATCGATAACTTGAGGAAAAATATTTCTTATCAAAAGCATCTGTAAACTGTCGCCATGTGGGAACTCTAGGTACTAAACCGGCCTCCCCTTCAGTGCACATCGGTAACAATGCTCTTTCCATAGCCTCCTCTGCCAGCATAAAAGTGGCTAATAACACTTTATCCTCCTCGCCGACTTCCATTACCCTGAATATCTTTTCGATGCGTCTCAACCAATTTTCAGCTTCCAACGGACCCGCAATTCACGTAAATATTGGTGGATCAAGCTTTTTAAATTGTTCATATAATGTACCTTACTGGTTCCACTCGCATTGTATGTTGTTCAAGGTACCTAGCAGCTACTTTCCAAAACTGTCTAGCTTCTCGGTCACTTGGTTCCTCCTATACCTGGGGTCTTTTTTCCTTATCTCTGGCAAGAGAAGAGGAACCTTCTCCCTCCATGTATCACTGTAAAAACATGTGAATATTGCATATGGGTAATGATAACATACAATATATATACATATATATTCCACACCCTCACACGGACCTTTAACACCCCACCTAATAGACCAATCCCTAAGTCCACTGTCACACTAGACTCAACTTGACCACATAATTATAAACTCTGGCTCTGATACCAACTTAATGGTCATGCCCCATCCTAGACTCCCAAGGATGAGATGCGACTTGGTTTTTGATACACCTATTTACATATCTATAGTCCAGATTAATAAAATATCAATTAATTTCACTGTTGCAAAATATCACCCATCACCTTAGTCAATAAACATGATAGGAACCTGTCTCATAACCTGTATAAAATATATACCACCTGTACTAATTGCTTGTTTTCAAGGTTATAGACAGATACAAAACCCACACCCACCTAGCATACATCACAAAGTATACTTGTAAAGTCTGTTTATATATATATATATATATATATATATATATACTAGTTAAGTAGTAATAATAATCTCTAATGTAACATAATATACAACCCAATAAAGCTCTAGAAAAGTGGAAGAGTTTCACTCCTCTAAGGGAAGAAAGAAGCTCCAACAATGGAAGTAAAATAAAACAAGACTTAAATTAAAAGAAAGCAATAATTAATTGGCGGGTATTCCACAACCAAGAGATAATAACACAATAAAAGAAAGTAATACTACTTGGTGAGTATTTCACAACCAAGAGATGATAATATCATAAAAGAAAGTAACAATACAAAGAAAGCAATAACAATTTGGAGGGATTTCCACAACCAAGAACTCTAGCAAAAACTTTTATCTAACAAAAAATTATTTCTCTCCAAAAACTTATATCTCTACAAGCCACAAAGGAGTGGTATTTATTGGCAAAGCCTTTACAAACCCCAAGGGATAATATTTACAAACTCCAAAAGTACCATTCACAAGCCCAAGGGATGACATTCACAAGTTTCCAAATGTTGTCATTCACAATCTTCCAAAAGTTGTCATTCATAAGCTTCCAAAAGTTGTCATTCCACAAGCTTCCAAAAGATGACATTTGGATTATTTTAATCTCTTTTTGTTTAGAGCTTTAATAATTATCATCTTATAATTTGTAGTCTTGGCTCCTCGGTAGTTTGTAGCTTTGATGCATAAAATCCTGAAAAGAACAATAATTAATGCATTATCCCTAATTCACACACTAACCTTAATAGGTCAATTTTGATTATTTTAACTTTGTTTAACTAACACAATTGACCTATTAACTTAATTAAATCATGCATTAATTAGGATTAATCAATAATATCATAAAAGAAAGTAACAATACAAAGAAAGTAATACAAACTTGAAGGGTTTTCCACAACAAAAAGAAAAGCTAGTAAGCATACAAAGAAAATAATAACAACTTGGAGGGATGTCCACAACCAAGAACTCTAGCAAAAACTTATATTCTACAAGCCACAAAGGGGTGGTATTTATAGGCAAAACCTTTACAAACCCTAAGGGATAACATTTACAAACCCAAAAAATACCTTTCACAAGCCCAAGGGATGGCATTCACAAGTTTTCAAAAGTTGTCATTCACAATCTTCCAAAAGTTGTCATTCACAAGCTTCCAAATGTTGTCATTCACCAGCTTTCAAAAGTTATGATTCACAAACCTTCAAAAGATGACATTTGGATTACTTTAATCTCTTTTTGTTTAGAGTTTTAATAATTATCATCTTAGAATTTGTAGTCTTGGCTCTCCGGTAGTTTGTAGCTTTGACGCATAAAACCCTGAAAGGAACAATAATTAATGCATTATCCCTAATTCACACACTAACCTTAATAGGTCAATTTTGTTTAGTTTAACTTTGTTTAACTAACACAATTGACCTATTAACTTAATTAAATCATGCATTAATTAGGATTAATTAAGGCGACCCCCTTTCTCCCTGTTTATTCATCATTGCTGCAAAGTATCTGCCTCGAGGCTTGGACTTTTTGTATGCTCGATTTCTGGGGGTGTCTTATAGTACTGGAGTTGGGGTTTCAGTTTCCCATTTGGCTTTTGCTGACGACATTATTATTTTTGCTGATGGGTGTCGGTTGAGCTTGCAGCGAGTTATAGATTTTCTTCATCACTATGAGGCTGTCTCTGGTCAGTTAGTTAGTCAGGCCAAGAGCAGTTTCTATATCAGTTTACGTGTCTCACATTCTAGAGAGGTGATTGCACAACAGACCACGGGTTTTTAGAGGCGGGAGCTTCCGTTGATTTATCTGGGGTGCCCTATCTACTTAGGTCATCTCTGGATCTCGTAATTTGATGAGATGATTCGGAAGGTGCGTGAGAGGATTTCTTGATGGGCGAATCTCTTACTCTCTTTTGGCGGTAAGCTCACTCTGATTCGTTATGTGCTCGCATCGATGCCTATTCACTTGTTTCACGTGCTGAGGCCTCTTGCAGATGTTTTTCACCAGTTAGAGAGGTTGTTCACTCGTTTTCTGTGGGGTGATATAGCTACTCATCGGAGGATTCACTGGTGTCACTGAGCTGAGGTATGTTTTCCTATAGAGGAGGGCGGCTTAGGGGTATGTTCCTTTTCTGACTTAGCCGAGGCATGTGAGGTGAAGCTCTGGTGGAGTTTTCATTCTCAACAGTCACTTTGGTCCACTTTTATGAGGGTCAAGTACTGTAGGTCCACCCATCCTGGGCTGATTGAGTTTCGTTACCCCGTTTCACCTCTTTGGAGGCGGTTGTGTGGGATTAGATCCGTGGCTGAGCCGAGGATCAGATGGTTAGTACGGTCTAATGAGGTCAGCTTTTGGTATGACTGTTGGTTAGGGGATTACCCATTGGCTTTAGTGTATCCAGGGGCTACTTCTGGGATTCCTGTTTCTGCTTACTGGGTTGGACGGCAGTGGAACAGAGGCCGATTGTTGGGGGTTTTACCTTCTTCAGTTGTTGATCAGATTATGCAGATTCCAATTTTGGATCAGGGGATTGATCAGATGAGGTGGAGGTTGTCTTTGGATGGGGATTTTTCATTAAGGATTGCTTGGGCTGATATTCGGGGTGTGGCTCCTGTTCGGACTGGGTTTTCTTGTGTCTGGCAGAGACATATTCTGGCTCAGATCTCTTTCTTTATGTGGTGGTTGTTTCATAGTTTTCTGGCCACAAATGATGGCTTAGAGAGATGGGATTTTCATGTAGTATCCCGATGTATGTGTGGTAGGGCTATTGAGACTCTTAGGCATCTTTTTGTGGATTGTCCACTAGCAGTTCAGGTGTGGGGTCATTTTTATCGGATGTTTGGGATCAGATGTCGACCGCTTCAATGTCCTTATGCTTTGATGCTTCATTGGCGGCGTTGTGCTCCTTCTGCAGGTCACGTGCGGGTACTGCTACCGTGCTTCATTCTGTGGCACTTATGAAAGGCGCGTAATGCTTATAAATTCGATGATCAGGCTTTTCAGGTTCCCGTTGTGATTCATAGGGTTTTGACAGATATGCAGTTGGTTGGGCTTGTTTTTGGGTTTGCTCCAAGTCAGTTGCGTCGGGATGAGTCTGTTGAGTTTGTGGGTTCTTTTAGGGTCTTGGTTCCTCGGCCTCGACCTCTTCACTTGGTTGCTTAGACTCGTCCTGTAGCGGGCTGCCTGACGATCAGCGTTGATGGTTGTTCTAAAGGCAATCCAGGGCTGTCTGCGGCAGGGGTGTCATTCGGGACCACCAGGGTCGGGTACTTAGGGCTTTTGGCTTGTTTCTGGGGCATCAGCCTATTCGATATGCAGAGTTGCAGGCTGTTTGTGCTGGGTTTGAGTTGGCTGCGTATTTGGGAGCTTTAGAGTTGGTAGTGGAGTCAGATTCAGCTACAGTGGTTTCTTGGGTTTCTTCTCAGGGTACTGGGTGCTGGGTTTATGCTTACCTGCTTGCTCGGATTCGGCTTCTATGTGCTTCTCTCTCGGCTCGTGTCTGTCACGTCCTGCAAGAGGCGAATCAGGCTGCAGACTTCATGGCTAATTGGGCTTGCTCTCAGCAGCTGAATCAGCGATTCCCTGATTCGTCATCTCTTCCTTCTGGGATTGCTGGCATTGTCGCCTTAGACGCTCGACAGACCCCTCACGTTCGTTGTTGAGTCTGTATTATTTATTTATTTATTTTTCATTCTTTTGGTGGTTAGCCACCAACTTGCTTTTGTTTGGATTTTCTTCCACTTCTGGAGACTTAGCTCAATGTCTTCCTCCCTTGTACGGGTTTCCTTTTAGTTATATATACAGGTAGGGGTCCTGCCAAATCCCCCACTCACATTGGGTGGCTTTGAAAAAAAAAATGAACGTATAGCACATGATCAAAATGAATGACGAAAGCAAACTCATATAGTTGATTTCAAATGATTAGAACATAAAGCTTCATTTGATTTGGTTTGGTTATTCCTGAAAACATAGTTGTGAGCTTCTTTATCTTTGTTGGAGATGGAGTCACGAGCTCTCCTCCTCTGGTGGTTAGTTAAATGAAAGTTTTCCATGATAACTGGATAAAACAAGCACCTTGGTATGGTATATAGTGTACACTTTTTCCTCAACAAAGACGAACATCTCGTGGGTAAATGTGGGCAATGTTACATATATCTTATTTAAATGATTTTATTTGATGACTTTATCAGTTTATGTCATTATGAACACTATTATCAATTTAATGGTTATGATCCATCATATCATCAAATAAGGTCACTAAATTAGGTTCACAAAGCATTTCTCAATAAATACAGATTAATGTTATTTGAACCTGAAAATCTAACATATTTTATTGACATAATAATGTGGCTTTAGTGAAAATATTGGATCAACACCAAGTTCTAATGTTTGATGGGACCGACAATCAATCCAAAGACCATGATAAATTAGGTCAGTAAATTAGATAAGTAATTAAATCTTAATAGCATTGCTCATAAATATGTATTTTGTTTAGGTACACCAAACACATTTGAGACACACGAAATTAATCTTTGCAATTCGCGTTCCTTGTTTTTCAACGGTTAGAGATGTCCAGACCAACTTAAGCATATTTTGACTAATCTCCTTCTCAGTCCGATCAAATATAGTTCATCTACGCTGAAATTAGAGTATTTATAAAATATAAATCCTCATGATTTGAGCCAAGGCTTTGCAATTTGCCTTCACGACTCTTATCAATGTGTATGGAAAAGACAAGACGCTAGGTATCATGTTTCTTTTACAATGCATGCATGTGTCTATTGAATTTGTCAACACTTCCAAAATTTGACATAAATTTACCAATGTGAAAGCTGACTTTATTAATGACCTTATTGATTAATTACAATTTTTATTCTATCAAGAGTTATTATACCATTTGCACTTCCATATAATCAACCCAACATGTATTTTATAAAGAATACGTGCCAACTGTCTTTTTTATCTTATTTGTACATAAAGTGTGCTTACCCTCAAAATCAACCTCATAACTTCATAAAGTGTGGTATATGATCCATTTGGGAGTGACAAAGGGTTGCTCTGGTGAAAGCAACGGCTATCAACTACCGAAAGAGAAAATATTTGATGCAACGGTACATAGCACGACTAAAAAAATTAATTTAATTTGTTAACTTAAGGTCCCGTTTGGTAACGTTTTCATTTTTTATTTTTCAAAAACGAAAAACGAAAAACAAAAATTACTTTTTTTAAAAAAAAAAATCGCCCCTCGTTTATCAAACGATGACAAAAACGAAAAATATAAACGGTTACCAAACGAGTTTTTTTTCTTGTTTTCTCTAAATATCAAAATAAAAATGAAAAACAAAAAATTTGAACGTTACCAAACGGGGCCTTAATGATGTGATTTCATTGTAATTATAAGATTAACACCAAATTTCAATATTTGATGGTGAACATAGCATTGCTCCATCTTTTATATGTAGCAAATAGGGCCGGCCCAATAATAGGTTGAAGAAGCGATCGCTTTCGACCCTATCTAAAATTAAAGCCCCATTTTTTATAAATTTTCAATATGATCCAAACCAAAAAATTAAACACAAATAAAATTGAGTCTAAATAAAAAGGCTCTATTTAGTTCAAACTAACAAAAGATTTCTAACAAAACTGGGCCAAAAGCCCAAAAATGTTTGTGGCATAACAAAAATAAAAGACTCATAACTCATTTGGTTAAAAACATGAAATTTTAATAAAAACAAAAAAATAATAACTACCTTTTACACGCAAATATGAAAAGTCAATTATCAATACCATTAATTACTCTTTTTAATCCGTCAATTACATCACTCAAACACACTCTCTCTCCTATGTCTCCCAGTTAAAACATCAACCCCACCTCCCTCCCCCCCCCCTCTCTCTCTCTCTCTCTCTTATGCACACACAATTAATTTTTGTTTCCATCTAAAAACAAAATAAAGGATTCTCTCCTCCTTTTTGATCACCTTTCTAAGTCACACAATAAAGGCATCAAATCAGCCCCTGTATTTGATTGATTTATATATATATATATAAAACAGAAATTTGGATTGCCAAAAAATTTGGGTTACTAAAAAACAATAATTCAGATATGATGAACTTAAAAAAATAAATAAAAATAGAAAAATTTATGGAATCACAAAAAAAAAAAGATCCCATAACAAATTATTATTAGTAATAAAAAAATAACAAAAAAAAATTAGTTAAAGTTTTGAAATAAACAAGTAATAGATCTTAAATAATTAGAATATATTGAAATTACATAATGAATAAATAACAAACAAATTTTTATAATGATGGTCAAAAATATAATATAATAATTCTTGATCATGAAGAACATACAAAAAAAAATATTAGTAATTTTGAATATTAGAAAATTGAATAAATAAAAATTACCCTGCGTAAAATCCTCGCTTTAGGCCCCAAAACAGCATGGACCGCCTAAATAAATGTGCTACCCTCTAAATAAATGAATTGTGGTTGGTACAAGTACAATACTTTATAACAATGCAGTGATACCCTTGTTCATTCTTTAGTAACGACCTTGTTGATTAATTATAATTTCATTTTCTAAATGATTGTTACATAGTTTGCATTCGATATTAACAACACAATCACTCGTGTAAGTGTCAAAAAGTAAAACAAAAAAATAGTAAAAAAAAGTATGAAAACAAAAAGAAATAATTTATACAAAGTAATCAGTAAGTAAACAGTGTTATAAGTATTTTATATGTGAACACGAAATTTCTCGATATGCCACTTACTGAAAAAATGTTATTTTAGCTAGATTTGTTAGCCTAATGTGTCATAACTACTGAATTGGTAACTGTTCCCAACTAACAGTGGGATCTCCTGTCAATTAATAATAAAGCAAAATTAAATCAACAAATTAGATTCAAGCAAAGAATTGAATGCAAAATGATAGGATTCTATTCATAAAGGATAGGAAAACAATAGATAAGTTGCAGCCCGAGGAAAGTTTTATTTAGACTTGAATTGTTGACCTAATGTATCATTAACTATTGAATTAGTAACAAATCTCAACCAATAGTAAAACTTACTGTCAATCCAATAACAAAGCGAGATTAACTCAACAAAAAATTTTTGGACAAAATCATGGCACAAATGTTCCACATATTTATTTTAGAGATAATAGAGAACAAATATTCCAACTGTGAACCATATGTAAAACATGTTGCATATTCTTCAAGTTAGGGACGGAACCAAGATTTTATCATTGGGGTGGGGGTTTCTTTAAGCCTTTAGGCCAATAATGCAATGGTTTAAGATCTTTATTTTTTGTTTTGTAAACAAACTAGCAATTGAGTGACCAAAATAAAAAAAAACTAGCAATTGTCCGTGCCTGAAGGCACGACGTAACAAACAAAAAAATCGAAAGTAAATACATATGCATTAAGAGACTATACGCAATAAAAAATTGACAATTAGAAAAACTAAGAAAAAAATTGATAAATATAATATGGTGCCATTATTTTTTTAAAAAAAAAATTGATAGAATACAGATCAAAACAATCTCTAACATTGTTCATTGACTGTTTAATTATTGATTGATATCCAAATGGTGGTAAATTCAAAAATCATTGTGGTATGAAAACAATCAAATAAATATGAGATAGAAAGCAAGGTATGGAGGATTAAGAGATGAATTGTAACAAAAAATATAATAAACAACATCAACAAAATTTAAATCAATTAAAACTAAATTTTTAATACACTATCGGGCTAAATTACACTTTTTGTCCTCATAATATGTTGATAGTTTAGAGAATGCTAGTGCCTCTAAATATAATATATATTTTATCAAGTAAGACCCTATAAAAATATGAAGATGTGCAAACTTTATCAAGTAAAGATGTTTTTCATATATCATACTTCAACAAATTCATGGAGAGATAGCATGTCATCAATGAAAATTGGTCTTGATCAAATTTCCATGATTAAATCCAATTACGCTAATATTATCAAATTGAGAAACTAAATACATAAAATTTCAGTCCCATAAAAAATTCCAGCAAAATCCTCTAAAAACACAACTATACAGAATTATTATCACTAATACCACCATTACCATTATTACCACTTAGCCTAAATTTTGATAACTAATCAAATTTTATGCTCAAATTGAAATTAAATCTAACCAAGTCAACTATTTAAATTAATTTTTATATTCAATTCAAATCAAATTTCATCAACTAAATTAATTTTATGTTGCACAAATTTATCCCAAGAGCTTTATCCCAACACCACCCATCAATCACAGTTTCGAGATTAACTATCATCACTAAGACCACCATCATTATCACTTTCAAACCTAAAAACATATCTTCAGCAACCATCGGTATCGCTTCGAGAAGGTGAATTTACTTTTAACTACAATCCAAGCCAAATAATGTATCAAATTGACAACAAATCAAATAAACTATAAGACATATTGACAACAAATCAAGTTAAATTTCAGTATACTACAGGAATAATGTATAACTTGCAAAATTTATGAATGTGCACAAAGCATTAAATTGAAGTCAATATTTGAAAATTTTTAGAGAGAAAATAATATTTAAAAACATAGACATTATAACCTAAAAAACCTTGAATACCAGTACGGAGAACTCATTAAACATTGTGCATACACCTCACAGTAGTTCCTATCATTTTTGCTTTCTTTTGATACAAACCATTCCCAAATGTGCCAAAAAATAAAAGGCTTGGCTCTTGATCAAAAGGGCTCCTTGGTTCTTTCGAAATTCTATGCAATTTTTTGAACTTAGCAATAGATGAACTCATCTTTGTTCACAAAAGACCACCTAGCCTGAACCAATCTTATGGTCCTCATATCCTAGAACGTACAAAAAAAAATTGTAAATAACCTAAAAATATGTAAAACTAAAAAAATAACAAACCCAAACTAGTTAATCACATTTCTAGGAGATCATCGTCCCGCTGGAGTTATGTCATTGCTGATCGCTAGAGTTGCACCGTCGTGCTATAGATGGTCGTTGTAGCTAACAAAGAAATTTGCTAAAAAATAAGGATAATGTTGCCCCGTTCATTGAAGCAATAATACAAACACTTGTTTTTTCGGTGACTGTGGTGGATTTCGGTAGCAATGTGTGCGTGTGGGGGTGAGGAGACGTTTGTTGGCTAGGGAGGTTTTGGTGGCAGTGGTGCAGACTAGGGAAGAAAGGGGGTGGCGGTGCTAGTTGGCTGCAGGTAAGAGTTTGGCTTTGGATATGTAGGGTGTTTGGTGGACTGTTATGAGTTTCGATGACAGAGATGAGAGGGAATGAAGGGGTGGTTGCGGTAAAAGGAGACATACGCAGAGATAGAGAGAGAGAGAGAGAGAGGAGGGATACCCAGGTGAGGCTTCAAGATTGTCGATTGTTGATTATTGTGTCTCCGATGGTGCCTCCATAGTGTTGCTTTGAAGAGAGAGAGTTTCGATGAAGAGAGGAGAGAAAAATAGAGACGAGAAAGGGGTGTCGGTGGCTACAGGGGCAGCTCAAGCCAATTTGAAGTCTAAAACAAAAATATTAAATGGAGGTTTTTTTATTTTTAGTATTATTTTTTAAAAGAAATTAATTTATTTTTAATTTTCTATGTGAGCGAGAGACAAAAGAAGGATGTATTAATATTGTCCAGAAAGAGATTTGTATTTTTATTTTTGTTTTATATCACAGAGAAAGAGAGTATTTAATTTTAACTTTTATTTATTTTTTATTGGATGGAGAGAGAGAGAGAGAGGGTCGGAGTAAGTATGAGTTGACTTTTGAGTATTTTTTTATTTTTTTAATTTCTAAGTTTTTACTATTATGAATTGTATTATAGGCCCAAATTATTGCAATAAAAATATAGTTTGATTTAATTTTTTGGAACTTTTTTGTAGGGCTTTAAATATAATTGATTTAATTTTTTTTGTGGGCTAGTGATGTAAATAAAATTATGAGGCTTTCTAAAAATTTGAAACTTAAAGTCCATGTTTTTTTTTCCATACTGTTGAGTCGGCCTTAGGTGGCTATTCGTTGGGGGCAAAGATTGAGAGGAGGAACAAAGAGAGAAAGAGAGGGAGGCAAAGGAGAAAGGGGATATTAGAAATAATTGGGTGAAAAGATTGAGATGAATGTAGATGATAAAGGAAAGCAGAATAAATAATATAGTATCATCATTATATTGAATATTCTAAAGATGGGATGTGAAAAAAGTGATTTCTCTAATATAAAAAAGATATTATTTAGAGCAGCATGAGGGGAGGTCAAAATTTAAATATGAACGTTAATTTTAGATTTGGACATAATTTTAGATTTAGAAGACATCGATTTTGGGCGATCTTGAGACGAATTCAATGTAGGTTTGTCAAGTTTGGAAACTAAAAATTTTGAGCAGCACAAATATTTCAAAAGAGCTAATGTGATACGTTGGATCAAAATAATCTGAGACGTCAATAGCTTGAGACAATTTGGAATAATGCCATCCGTTGGATGATAGTTTTTTGGTTACGAGATGATCTGGGCTACTCTTTCTCTCCAAAATTTAAAATTGTTCTATGTTATTATATAGATTAAGACTCTTTATGTTACTTTATTTAGAATTGAGGCATAGTAGGAAAGTCAATGTTTTTTAATCAAGATTTACTAATCGAGTGTTGGATTGATGAAAAAGTTCTTTTATTACTAATAATGCACAACGTGCATTGCATGTAAATAAATTTATAATGTAATTTTTATAAAAAAAAAATTATATGTGTAATTAAATTAGAGAATAAATTAGGTGATGAATAATTAATCCGTATTTTAATTATTAATTTATTCTATAAGTTTTTTAGTACCTAATCGGTCATTGATTTGGGTATCTCTCTGACTCCTTTAGACATTTTCACATTTAATTATATATTATAGAATTATTAATTTTATTTTGTTAAATAGATTGACTAAATTACTTATAATATTATTATATTATTACTTACCAAAAAATAAAATATAACATATGTTTGATTGTATAGGACTTTACTTTTTTCTTATTGATATAGATAATTGTATGTAATTGTACTACTAATAAATGAGTTCAAAAAAATTTAAGTCTTTATAAAAAAAAAAGTCTAAAACAAGTTAAAAATCAAATAAGTGTAAAAAGACAAAAAATAGATTGAAGTATATAGGTTGATATAATTGATTTTATTATAATAATTAGAGATAAAATAAAAAATAAAAAAATTCACAAATACTGACATTTATAAGTTGTATAAATTAAGATTTTTGGTAAACTTTGAAATGCAATATTATTTTATGACTTTCTACTTTAACAAAGAAAATTTATAATGGCAACAAATTCTTATTTTACTAAGCAAGAGAATAACATTTACATTATTAATTGGCTTTGTACCCAATTATCACTTCAAGGGGAAAGATTTGTGCTTTGGTGGAGGGGCCAATATGTGTGAAAATTCGTTTAAACTAAAAGCACCGGTTTTCTCCCTAGGCCTCACTCAAGTCACAAGATTGTGGTGGACCAGTTTTGGACTTACATATATGAATTATGATGTGATGCATGAAAAACCTAATCTTTTGTGGCCAAGGCTTAACCACTATATATACCCCCTAGTACCTCAGGTTTCCTCATCGATCGTCAATCAAATTCTGTTTGGTTTTACTTGGTTAAGGTGATGGAGCTTTACGTTATTGTCTCTTTTTGATGCTAGTTTTAAGCTCTTGTGGTTAGTGACTCTGCGTTGAAGTTTTATCATGTTGGTTATTTGATGCAAGAACATAGCATGGTTTTGGTATATATATTGTGAAATTTGCAAATTTCAGTGAACAAGAGTCTGTTATTGTGTTAAAAAGAAAAAGGGTTGGAGCATGCTCAAGTTTTTTGAGATTATGGTATTAGTTTATGTTCTTAATTATCAGTAGGGGATTTTTGAGAACATTCTCTTAGTTTGTGCTAAAGTTTTCCTTGCGCTGACTAGTAATTTCTAAAAATCTCTAGATGGATTTGCAATTATGTTTTTTTTTTTTTTTGCTTTCATGTTATCCTAGTAATATGAATGATTAATTCCAATAAAAAATATGCAATGCAAGTACCTTATTATTTATGTCTTACACTAACCTTGTATGAGTTAGTTATTATCAGAAATAACATTCGGATTTTTTGGGTGAACAGTACTAATGAGCGTATTGATTTACATCACTTTTAAATTAATTGGGCAGGTTAGAGAAGAAAATGGTGCACATAGATGCTGCATTTCGTTCGTCTCGTATAAATGAAGCCTATTTTTTCGTGAAGAACGAGTATGTGCTAGTGAACTATGCTCCAGGAACAACAGACGACAAGGTCTTGGTTGGACCGCATCTTATCGAGGCTGGGTATCCATCCCTCAACGGCACAACATTTGCACAACCTGGAATAGATTGTGCTTTTGGGTCTCTTCATATGGATCAAGCGTTCATCTTCTCTGGGAATCTCTGTGCACAGATTAACTACGCACCACACACTGCAAATGACAAGATAATCAAAGGACCGATGACCATCACTGCAATGTTCCCCTTCTTCAAAGGGACGGTGTTTGAAAATGGCGTAGATGCCGCGTTTGAGTCAACGAAAAACTATGAAGCTTACCTCTTCAAAGACAACCAATATGCTCTTATAAACTACGATTATGATTCCCACCTCATCTCCATAGATCTCATCAATCGAGGCTTTCCTAGTTTGAAAAACACCATCTTTGAAAGTGGAATTGATGCGGCATTTGCTTTGCACAATACTGATGAGGCATACCTATTCAAAGGAGATTACTACGCGCGCATCAACTTTGCTCCCGGCACCACAGAGGACAACATTACTGGTGGCATCAAGAAGATCCTTACCTATTGGCCCTCTTTACGTAGCATCTTGCCTCTCAAAAATAGTGGATGAACTTTAAAAAGTCAATCTTATGTGCCAAAGTATGGATGGCATTCTTCGAATAAGAGTTTAGCTCGGGTTGGCAATATCTAGTTTATCTTTAGTTGGAATAATTAAGGATGTATGTAGTAGGGATTGGGGTAATCTTATCTCCTCCTCCTTCAACCACCTTATAAATAAAACTCATAGAAAGTTTGTCACTTTCAAATACATTCATCTGCACGTGCATACATCATTTTTAAAAAAGAGTTGCTTGCTATTTATGTGCAAGTCTCAATTTTGTCCCGAGAACTTTGAGCAAAGGAAAATTATGTTGACTGTAATCGTAGATGAGGAAAATTTTTAATTTTTATTAATATAAAAAAGCAATAGGAGGGCCCAACAATATTTCAATCAATCAAGTCACTTGACATTAGGACTCGATGGTTGGCCGCTATGTTAGTCTAGTTAGGATAAAAATTTAATCAAGTCAAGTCACATTGTGTTATGACTATATTCATTCTTATTTATCCCGAGTAGTAACTAATATGATTAACATACACAATTGTTATATGATTTGATAGAAATTGGTATGTTTTGTAAAACCCATAAAATTTAAAACTTAATTAAAAAGAGAAAAACGGTAATTAGTCGTTACAATATGAAAACTCAAATTTTTTTAGAACTCGGATGACGAAACGGATCTCACCGTTAGAATTGTCTCGCGAAAATGAGTTGGGTGGACTAATTTCGTTAAATTCTGAGATATTCGAAAAAAATCACGCATTACGAGGTGAAATACGTGATTGAGCGTTATGTAATTAAAATTTCAACAATTAAATTTTTATTCACGGGACCCATAATATATTTAAAATAGTTAGTTAAAACAACATTATCTACACTTAATACATGTCAAATTGTAATTGGTTTTGGAAGATTACAAGCCAACTAAAAGGGACCTATGACAATCTCTGCCCCAAGCACTTGAGAAGAAAACGAAGACTTGGGGCTGTTTGGTTTGCGTTTAAAAAATTAGTATCCGGAAATAATTTTTTAGAAGAGTTTTAAGAAAATGTTTTTAAAAATTTTTAGATTACAAAACTTGTTTGGTTATATATTTTTTGAAAATAGTTTTAAAGAACAAAAATTAGAAAATTTGTTTGAACAATAATCCACAATTTTCACCTTTCTTCAACTCTCTGTCTCTCTCTCTTTCACTGCACAGACCACCACTCTGTCTCTCTCCCTCTCCTTCACTGTGCATCAATACCACCACCCAATACCCACAATCACCACAAACCCACTCTGAGAACCACCCAACACCCACCACCAAGACCACCACCTAAACCAAGAACCACCCAACACCCACAACCACCACCAACCCACACCGAGAACCACCCAACACCCACCACCAAGACCACCACCCAAACCGAGAACCACCCAACACCCACAACCACCACCAACCCACACCGAGAACCACCCAACACTCACCACCAAGACCACCACCCAAATCGAGAACCACCCAACACCCACAACCACCACACCACTCAAATCGAGAAACACCCAACACCCACAACCACCACCACCACCGTAATTGAGAAACACCCAACACCCACACCCACCACCCACCACCCAAACCGAGAACCACCCAACACCCACAACCACCAGTCGCTAGATCTGTGCTTCCAGTCGCCGGATCTATGCTTCCAGTCGCCTGGTCTATGACGGAGAGAGAGAGAGAGAGAGAGAGAGAGAGAGAGGGGTCAGACAGAGCGAGAGAAGGCAGGAAAAAAGAATACCAAAAAAAAAATTGCTTTTATAGTGGTACAATAAGTGCACAGTAAATGAGATTCATGTGGTCTCCGTGTTTTTTTTTTTGTCTCAAATTGTTGGAAATTGGAGGCAAAATAGATCACCAAAGAACACAATAACAGAGACAAAAATCTGCTATACTTTCACACAAATTTCACTCAAGAAACATCTCTATTTTTCATTAAAAATGATCACAATATCAAGGAATGCAAGAGAGTAGACCAAACTGATTTTTCCAGCAAGAATACACACAAAAAACAGTCACAAAATGAAGCTTCAGCTCCTTACAATCTGCTGCGTTTTTTTTCTTTGCAGCAACACACTTTTTCTCTCTTTTTTCTCTCTCTGTTTTCCAGCAGATTACTTCTCTATATTTGGGCAGCAACTCAACTATTTTTCCTTAGTCAAACCACCTTTTACTATGCCACTTTATGGCCGGCTATTTCCCAAGCAAACTGTTCAACTTTCCCATGCAACCATTGATAAAAGAAACCCATAAATAGACCTCCAAAAATAGCTTGGACACTTTTAGTGTTTACCTCTTCAAATACCTTGACTTTTCAATACCCAAAAATACACAAACAACCCTTCAAGAATTGAGTTTATAAAAACTAACACAAATATCATTTTTTTTCTAAAAATTTTGAGAACAAAAATACTAAGCAAACAGGTTTTGGGTATTTTTAAAATTTTAAGAATAAAAAACTGTTTTGAACCAAACAGCCCTTGGTCTTCCATTTTTGCTTTGGGAAGACAGAAGGCGTGAGAGAAAGTGAGACAGAGGAAATGCTAAAAGTTCTTTAATACCTCTTCATCTTCATTCAATTTATCTTTCAATCCGACTGTTAAAATTTGATCGGGCTACACATCGAGGCCTATCCATTCACAGCAACATCGCCCATATTCCTTCACGTTTTGCTGCCCAGATTTTTTTGGACAGCAGCTGGGTCTACTTAGTTTGAGTTGTTTGGCTCACTCCTTCATGTATTTGCTCGGGTTTTCTTGACTACTTCATGGAGGTTTCACCACCATTTTGCCTTGCATTTTGAGGGGTTTAAAGCTTCAACTACAAGTTGGAGTTCCCTTCTATTGGGCATTAATTTCAAACTAGTGTGGATGTGAGTTGGGTTAAGTGTAGGATTTACAGTTAATCCTTTAATTTATGGAGCCATATTATGATTAATTTGTTATGTGTTAGAATTAGTGGCTTAAAGCATGATACTTGTAAATTAACATGGCCTTGAGGAATTTATGTCATATCAAGTTTAATTGATTTATTAGCATGTGACATGGGTATGAATTCATATGTATATTAAATGGATAAATTAGAAAGTGACTAGTATGGTCAATTGTGCTCATGTTCATTGAAATTAATGAACTTGTTGCTATGTGAAATTATGTTAATTTAATTAATAAACATATTACTATGTTGAAAGTGTCGAGCACACTAGGTGTGTAATTTTTTTTTTTTTGATCCAATAGGTGTGTAATTTTTTTTTTGATCCAATAGGTGGGTAATTTGATGCATATTACATGTTGATGAAATGCTATGATAATAAATATATGCATTTCTTTTGTATTTGAGATTAATGTCAATTTAAATTGTATTTGGTCATATACGGCATGTGCATGGGTTTAACACATCATTCATGAAGCATTGGTATGGTAGTGTGTGTTTGTGCATGGGTTGATCACTTACCACATAGGTGAGTGGGTGAGACTTGGGAATTGGACTAATTCCGGTTAAGTCTCACGGGAATATGCATGATAATTTGTCGGGGGTATAGCAAGAAGAGCTAGATTCTTCTTCGGGTGCAAGATCCAATTTTATCGGTTACACGCTATCCAGTGGTGTTACTGGTGTAATGAGTCCATAAAAGTGTGATGCCATATGCGAAGCCGGAGGTGGGATGTCCTCGGAATCTGTGTCAATTTAGTAGCCCATTGGTGGAAGTCCATAAATTACCTACCCCATAAAGACAAGATAATAAATAGAAGTTCATTGAGTATATCTCAATGGTGTGGGCATGGAATGCCCGGTGCATGAGCATGACATCACATGTGTTGTGGGAGCCCGGGTTAGGTTTGGGGTTCGGTCATGCATGCATGAAAACATTATCTCATGTCATGACATGGTTTGTAGCATTTATTTATGTAGATGTTGCATATATGAACACTCCATGTTTGTGAATTGTATCACTCATCATGTGCATCAATGGTTTGGGAGGCATACTCCATAGAAGATTTCCTACTGAGCATTGGCTCACCCTGTTATAAGAAAACATTTCAGGTACAGTGCATGTTTTTTAAGATAGCCCCCACTTGGGCCTAGCTTGATGATAAAGACGAAATTCGAGCTCCTATTTTGATGTCATAGATACCTTTAGTCCCAATTGTAATTACTTAGGTAGCCTTGTATTTTTGAAATATACAACACATGTGTATTATTTTGTGAAGGCATGTAATTTGGGGGCATTTGTTTCTATTCTTTTGACAAATGAAATATTTGTACATTTGGTGTTGTTGGTTGATGTTTAAGGCATGGTAAGTTTTTTAAATGTTTACATTGGACCTTGGAAGGTCAATGTAATTGTCTTGAGACAGGTTGTGTTTTGCTTGGAGTTTTGTATAAAGTAAACTCTGCCAGAATTCCATTGGAATTGGTCCACTGGAACTGAGACCTTAAGTTAATTAATAAGGCTTAATGGATAATGAGGACCCCGAAATTTGGAACATCAAATGTTCAATAATGATAAAAGATACTGTCACGGTTAGTTTCACACCCCCTCAAAGTGGATTAGACCCAAAGAAAAATGTATGAATGTGTCTGCTTGGACTATAGTCCTCGGGTACCAGACGATTCTTTGGTTCATTTCACATACGGTTCAGCCCTGTTGGCTCAACATATAGTTCTTTTGGGTAAGTAGTAGTCCGACATAATGCTTGGGGAAGCGCTACAAGTGGTAATTAGGTCTATCCATCGTCTTAGGTGAGGTGAGTGCGTATTAGGTCTTAACCACCTTTTATCAAAAAATATTCTACTTATATCCAGTTCTTATTAATTCATGTTTAAATGAATTGTATCATATTGAGTTTCTATCGTATATAATTGGTATATAAACGAGTCATGTATTTTTTTGATTGACTTCACTCATATTTGATTTTTTTATTAATTGTATTGTGTCGTGTTCGGTCCACTTGTTTACAAAATGGGTAACTTAAGAAAGAGTCAAATACTCTAAAATTATATCATGTTCATCTTCTATTAACAAATCATGTCATACTTTGATACCCCTACTGCTAATCAAATAATCATTCAAGGCATAGCTTGCAAGAGTGTTTGGAAAGTTAAAATATGTCCTCAGACTGTCTTTCCCTTCTATTACCAGCTTCACTCCTCTGAAATAGCATTGCCCGCCAAACAGGCACGTAAATTAGTTGTGACACTTGAAATTGATCCCAAATCGCTACAAATGTGAGGTGCCCCATGCCTTTTAATGTTTCAGGTTACAAGTTTGCAAATATATTTTACCTTATTGTGGTTTGATTGAGCTGTACCGTCACTCGAAAACATGCAAATAATGGAAATGGATTTTAACAGCTAACTTGTTTTGATTCAGTTATGATTCAGATTAATTAATTTTCGGGTTTGGTGTTGTGTTAGATTTGTATCAGTTTGTAAAATTGAAATCCCTATGTTTTCTCTTCATAGAACATAGTAACAAATATTTATTAGAGGGGTATTTAAGTTATTTTGTAGTCCATAACCTCCTGAATGGAGATTATCCGCATGGGTCTAATGTGTAAAGGGTTATATGCAACGTAGCTAACCATAAGGAGGTAAATACAATTTACACAACCTTTAAGCCATGCGTTTCCTTGTGTTATTGAAGCATGATGGAATGAAGCTTCAGGATTGAGTATGTACTAGGATAGCATGAGTTTGTAGTTCAAGTTGCTATTTTGGTGAATGAGAAGAGAACTCGTTCAACTAATATAAAAGGTGATTAGTGGCGGAAGCTAGATTTTCACTTTTGGGTGGACACAAATATGAATAACAAAATTCCACTAATTGATAATAACTATTAAAAGTTTGGACATATTTTTAAACACAAACATAAGAAATATGTTAATAATCAAAAATAAAATATTAGAAGAAAGTATATCTAACATTATTTAGCTTTACTAAGCAATGTTATCAGAACCGGACCGGTCATCGAATTGGCAAAGGGATCGGGTCAATAGTTCACTGGTTCAACCGTTGGGTTAACTGGTTGAACTGGTTATATAACAAAAAAATAAAATATATACATAATAATTATAAAATATAATAATACTGAATATTTTGAATGAAATAAAATATTATCAATTCCCAATCCCACAATCTCAACTCACAATTCACAAAATTTCACAAGTATCTAAAAATGAGAGTCATTTCTACAAGAGTAATGAAAACCCCCACATTGTACAAATCAAGGAAAGAAGTGAATTAATATTACATAGTAATTGGTCAGTCACCTTCCACGTTAACTGCCATGTCATTTGGTCCTTCTTTTTAGTCCTTAATTTTGGTCAGTGTAGCATTACTCTACTTTCTACAAAGATATTGATTCACAATTCACCAAGTTGATCACAATTCACCAAGTTCTTCTACTACCACTGTATGCATTTAATACTAATCTGTCATTAAGGGCTGATTCAAATTTTGAAAAAACAGGAGGGAGTGTTAATGGGTTTGGAAAGGAAATTAAAGAAGTTAATGAAATGGGCTGTAGCAATGGATTAGTTTCTGGAAGTGGTACTCTGGTTTTGGGGCTGAAAACATCGTTTCACCAAACTCCTATTTTTTTTATCCCCATAGTCACTGAAATGACGTCATTTTGGTGGTTAGGGTTTACCAAAAAAAAAAAAAAAAGGCTGCTTCTTCCTTGTTTGCGGCTGCCTCTGTGAAGTTTTTTGACTATAGTTGCAGAGTTCTTCATTCCTCTAGCTCTTGTGCGTGCAAAAAAGCCAAAATCAAACATTAAGGGTGAGTTTAGTAACAAATTGTTTCCATTTTTTTTTCTGGTTTTTTTTTTCAATTTATTCTATAAAAAAAACATGTTTGGAAAGTGTTTTTATTACCAATGAGTCTTTAGTCCAATTGTACTCCTTGTCTTACACAGGCTTTGTCTTCTTGAGGTCAAGGGTTCAAGTCTTCCACCCCCTTTCCCTTCTCCTTCCAAAAAATTTTTTTTTTCTAAAAAGAGAGTGTTTTTATTTTATTTTATTTTTTGCTGGTCTGTTTGGTCAACAACCCCAAAATTTGAAAGCATGCAAATAGGTGTTTTCTAAAACAGGGAAAAAATGAAAACACGCACATCGTTTAGTCCCAATTAATGAGGTCTGACCTTTGAACCCCATCACTTGAAAAAATGGAGTTTTTTTTGTTCCAAGTATAAAAGCGTGTTTACCCTTTTTTGTCGCTTCTCTCTCGATCTTCTCTCTCACAATGCCAACAATGTTCGTTACCAAGCAAAGGAGCTGCCAACACTCCATCTCCATCACAATCGAGTCTCTGTAACTCCTCTCTATAGAATCAAATATATAGCCCTCGATCTATGTATATAATAATACATACATAGATTTGTATATATATTCAGATATAGTCCTAGATCTATATATATATCTATATATATATTGCTATATTTGTGTGTAAATGTGTATGTGTGCTCAATGTGTGTATATGTTTGAGAATGATTGTGTTCATTTGAGTGTGTATATATACGAAGTGTTTTTCTTTCTATTGTCTTGTGTGTGTGTGTGTGTGTGCATCTAAATTGCTGTATGTGTAGGGGCGGCTCAAGAAAGCTTGAGGCCTAAAGCGATATTTGTAGATGAGACATTTTTTCAATTGTTTGTATCGCTAATTCTACCATTCTTTCTTTTATTATAATCGACCTTAAGTAAGACTTTATTAATTTTAAAATTTTCGTTACTAATATTTATTTTATTTTGTAAATTTTGCATCCAGGATAGTTGTTTTGCATGTTTAACTCTTATCGAGAATAATTTTTTTATTATTTTGTTGTGTTATTTTATTATTTCTTATTCTTTGGGATCTATTAATTGTTTATTTGCAAGACTTTACACTATTTTTTTTTGACATTTTGTTTGGTAGTAGGAATAAATAGATCATTTTGAGATTCAATTATTTTAAAATTTTCTCATTTTTCAAAAAAAAATTTCTTATCTAGATGATTATTTTCTCGTTGTCATATTTATAATACATAATCAATAAATTAGTTCTAAATAATTATATGGTATCTATAATTACATAATATAATATGAGCTTAAAATTATAAAAAATATAAAAACAATACAATTTGATTTGTCACAATTATTTGCAACATTAAAATTTGATATTTTAATTATTTCCTGATTAAAGTTTGCACAATTAAGTGGGTTATATTATGTGGGTTTGATTTGGTGTATGATTTAAGATAAAAAGTTGTGTGTGTGTGAGAGAGAGAGAGATAGAGAGAGAGTTTTGTTTATGTTTAATTGGAGATGTAAGTGTGTGTGTGTGTGTGTGTGTGTGAGAGAGAGAGAGAGAGAGAGATAGAGGAGAGTTTTGCTTTTATTTATTTATTTTTTATTGCATTGAGTTTTGACCGTTTCAACAAAATATGTAGGTTGTATTTTTGGGCCCAATTATTACATCTGAAATTTAGTTGTTAGGTGTACACTTTCTTGGGGGTTTTATGGAGTTTATATTGTCATGTATTTAAAAATTTGGACTGGATTACATTGTACATTTAAAAATAGTGAAAATTGGGGATGAGTCATCCTGGATGGACGTATAATGACTTGAGTCCGTCAAGGAAACTTATTTGGTGATAAATCTATTTTTTTTATCTTACTAATGAGTACTTAAATCCATTATTCTTTTAAATAAGAAAAAATACCAAATTTTTGTAAATATATTGTATGATATGTGAATTCGAAAGGAAATATTAAAAATTCAACTACAAAATTATATATATTATTTAAACACAAAAGTATCCGTGAACTATCATAATATTTAATTATTATCGGATACGTAAGAAGTGTATCTGATATATATCCTCGAGTATTCGATGAGTATCGTATTCGATAAAATATCTGATACGGATACGTCGACCTCAACGAAGTATCCGTGTTTCATAGGTTATAATTAGTACCCTTAATTTAAAATGTGACAGATGATATCGTTCTTCAGCTGGAATAATATTAGAAACTGACAATAGCATTTGAAGTTTCTTCAACAAACGCTTGCATCCATCCAAGTTCAGGTGACTGAAATTATCAACAATTTTGATATACTCTCCATTTTGAGTTGGAAAATTTTAAAAAGTATATACTTGTAGTATGTATTTTACGAGGTGTTCAATGTAATTGTTGGTTTTTCTCATATGAAGTTGCAAAAGCAAAAACCCACGTCACAAATCATTGCTTTAACGCACTATGATGGTCCAAGCAAAGCAATTAGGGTGTGTTTGGTATGAGAGTTGGTATGTGTAAAGGAGGGACAAACTTTCAAATTCGGCCCGGTCCCGGCCCGGTCATGAAACTCTCATTCATGGGTTTCATGAAACCTTCATTCATGGGTTTCATGAAACCCAAGGGGGGTGAGTTTCATATATGAATTTGGGGGTTTAGTATACAAATGACATTTATACCCTTATATATTCTATATACCTCATATATAAAAATTAGGTAAAGGACAAAAATATTCGATTGAAGTTGAATAAATTTTATTTTTTTTAACGTATTAAAATTTGAACCTATTAAAATTTATTTTTTACATATTAAAATTTGAATCGATTTGAACTTTACTCGAGTTGTTAGCGCAAATTAAAATTTACTTTCGAGTCGATTAAAATTTATATTTTTTTACTTATTAAAATTCGTGTCAATTAAAATTCGATTTATTAAAATTTGAGTCGATTAAAATTTATATTTTTATGTATTAAAATTTGGCTGATTAAAATTCAATACGAGTTGATTAAAATTTGACTTTAGTAAATTAAAAATAATTTTTAATTTGCTCAAATAGAATTTTAATTAGCCAAAATTTAATTCGTAAAAAAATATAATTTTTAATTGGCTCAAATTTTAATATGTAAAAAAATAAATTTTAATTAACTTGAATCGAATTTTAATTCACTCAAAATTTTAATACTTAAAAAAAATTAGAAAATATAGTTGGTCTCATTGAATATATAATTTTTAATTGGCTCATTGTATGTATCCCCGTATAAGAAAATGTTAGAAAATTGCACTTTCTTATTGGGTTAATGTTTTATTGTGTTTTATTATGGTTATGAATAATAGTTATATGTTATCAACATTCATTATTTTTTTCATAAGTTAGGAAAAAAAATTTAATCATATATTTAACCCATAAGGACACATATTTACTCATATATGTATCCAAACTCATGTTTAACGTAAACAAACATGAGTTTGGATTAAATTGATTTAAATGTAAAATAGTCTTTTATATACAAATACATTATCATAATAGTCATATCCCTGTACATACCAAACATGGATTTGGACAGCATTAATCCCCTCAAACCCATCTTTGGTCAAACCCAGGTTTAAACAATCCAATCCAACCCCCCCCCAAAAAAACATACCAAACATACCCTTAATCTTAAGAGAATCAAGAATTACCCAATAAGTTAGTTAGGCGATTAATCTTTGATCACATGAGTTTGCAAGAAAAAGAAGAAGGTAATAATGGCATTACCGCGAAACATACAAGGTAAAACCTAGAGAACTTTGGTAATGGTGGAAACGACCTTCTTATTAGCGGCTAATTCAAACACTAGGTTGAAAACTATTGCATTATACCAAGTTCTAATAGTTTAATGAGACTCACAATCAATCCAAGACTTATACTTAATTGAGTTAGCAAAATACGTCAATAACATTGCTCCATCTTTTATATGTAGTGTCGCTATAGGTGGGACAGAAGCCGTGAAGTCAGGATCTCAAGAAAGTGGCATCACTTTGAGGGGTGTAACTGTTTATAATTAGCAAAGTGCTTTGACCATACGAGTGGGACTTTTCATCTAGTTGTAATGTCACATAATTTAAATAAAACTTAAAAATTTATAATTTGAATGTATATTATTTTTTAAATGATTGAGTCCCATCAACTTTTTTTAAAGACTCACTCATCCAACGTTCATTCAAAAAATTATATGCATTTGAATTATAAATTTTAATTTCATTTGAATTGTATAACATTTTTCTTTCATAAAATTCAAGAATTATTGGAAGGACTCGAGGCGGCCCAGCAGCCCCCAAGGCAACACGTGTACAGGTGTGAATGATTAAAAGCCAAGTTCTTAGGCCGAGGAAGTTAGCGAAGCCAAGTATCGAGGCCGAGAGGAGGTATTTTTGTAAAGTCGAGTACAACTCTTGACAAACAATTAATGCGATGTGACCCAGCATTTATGGCGATGTAAGTGACTCAGACAGGGCACTCAATGAGCCTCTACACCTACGAAGACCTAAACTGACAACCATGAGTGAATGCATGAGTTGCTAGGAGTTCGGACACAGAGCTAGAGGTGACAACTTTCGAGACGCCGACTATTATGAAATAGGTGTCAGACGCCGTTCACAGGCACTCAAGTACTCGGTGTGGTCCCGAGGCCTGGTTTCAACCACCAAGCATTAATGACACGGGAACCTAGGCGAAAATCAATCATGGCTCATGGGTAAATCTAAAGAGCATTAAATGCTGAGATGACCTCCGTGTCAGAGCAATCACTTCAAGTCCAGGTATAAATACCCTTCAAAAAAATGAACAAAGGTACGCAAACCAAAACCGAAAAATTACACTGAACTAAGCTTGATCCTTCTATCCTTACTGACTTAAGCTTCGGAGGGGACAAGCTGGGCTGACGCCTGGCCCCCTTTCCCTAACCTTGTGGTTGTTTCAGGGTTTATCTGCTAGACGATCACTGCCTCAAACTGATTACAAAAATTATCCCGTGCAATTATCATATTCAAGTCCGTATGAACTCCAAGCTACTTGGTCATTATATAATGAATGATACCTTTTGAGTGACGTTCCCTCATAATGCAAGTATATTTTGCATCGGTGCCGTGTGCCACCCTCTAATTAAATGAATTGTGGTCGGTACAAGTACAATACTTTATAACAATGCACTAATGGCCAGATTTGTGTTCGACGAGTGGACCGTGGATTCAACCCTTTTACATGTTCTTTCTTTATTAATGACCTTGCTGATTAATTATAATTTCATTTTTTTCTAAATGGTTTTTACGCCGTTTACACTTCAGCATAATCAACACAATCACACGTGTAAGTGTCAAAAAGTAAAACAAAAAAACAGTAAAAAAAGTATGAAAATAGATGGTCTCAATTGTCTCATTTTAGTCTTCAATATTTTAATTATATTATTTTAGTCTTTGAATTACTGAATATGTTTTTATATGGTCTTTCAAGCAGACAACGTGAACATTGCTAACGATTTTTTATTATAAACTTGTCACATTAACCTAAATATGGACAAAAAATAAGTTAGTTAGCTCTTAACATTATTTAATTTAAGAATAATTAGTCTTCAAATTAGATTGTTAAATAGAAAGATAAATTATCGAAAACATAAAGCTCAAAAACTTAGAGAAGTCATCTAGAAAAAATATTGTATAGGATAAAATAATATTTTCGAAGTCTAGGAGTAGTTAATTGAAGTATAGGGGTACATTGTATAAGTTATTTGATAAACTATTTCGTGTAACAGTTGTTCAGCATAGCAAAGCCCGAAGATAAATGGCTTTGATTTCCTTAAGTCGCTGCGGATAAAGTCAACTTGGCCAACTTGGCGTGTGTCCCCAATGTTGAATTTCTTATTTTCTTTCTTTGGCCAAGGGCTTAGTCTAAGTCGTCCACCAAATATTTGATAATTTTTTTTACCAAGTATTTGATAATATATGCAAACGAGCATTCGGTAATCCTTCAGCTTATGTTATAAAAGGGCATTGCATCACCCAGTCCATAGGCAGAAAGTGAAGTTCAATCATGAGTTGAAGCTCAAGTAGAAACAGCCGAATATGAGTTCTATTGTGTCCCTTTCTGATTTACCACAAGACACCATCATCGATATTCTCTCCAGGCTTCCCACCAAGTATATCATCCATTGCAGGTCTGTCTGCAGAACCTGGCGTAATCTAATCCTAGACCCTGGTTTTGTTAGCCTACATCTCTCTAGATCACCCACCAGCGTTCTTATTCACCAACTTCATAGTCAGTCAAATGTTTTCAAGTTGATCGAACTTGAAGATGAACATGACCACCATGGTCTTTGCTCTGACCCAGTGATGAAATTTGACCTCGGTGCCTGCCTCCCAAATGTTCAGATACTTTCTGTGGGGTCCGTGAACGGCTTTGTCTGCTTATGTCAATACAATCCTGGTGAAACTATATACATTTTCAATCCAACTATGCGAGAGTATGTTACCCTTCCAAGGACAGAGTACATAAGAAGATCCCCCATGGTGATCGATTATGGATTTGGATTTAGTCCGGTTTCTGGTCATTACAAGGTGGTACATTTTTGTCAACAGCCGATAACCGATACGGGTTTGTTGCATTATTCTTACAAGGTCGAAGGTAAGATCTATACATTAGGAACTGGAAGATGGAGAAACATTGAAAGTGTCTTATTCTCGTCTCTTGGTGATGGTGGTGTATATTTTAATGGCTATCTTCATTGGGTAAGTGGTGAATTCGGCAGTCCTGCATCAATATGTTGTTTTGATGTTGAGAAAGAGGTATTTCGAACAGTCTCTTCTCCTCCTCAGATTACACCGCAATGGAAGATCAGTTTGGGATTGGTAGGAGGTTGTTTATCTGTGTGCGATAACACTTCAAATTCTGAACTGGTCATATGGGTAATGAAGGAATATGGAGTCAATGACTCATGGACTAAAAAGATTGTCATTCGGATGAACCCTGAAATAGCCTGGGTGTCATATCAAGCAGTTTACGCAATAAAAATGTGGAAAGATGGGGATATCTTCATGTTCTTTCACGATGACGTTTTGTTCTCGTATAGTCCTCAAAGGAAAACTCTGGAGAAACATGATTTTCCAAAGGACTATGCTCGAAAAGATAAAAACGTAGAAGTGATGCTTCACGTTGAAAGCTTTCGCTCGCTTAGGGAATTCTCGGAAGAGAAAATCACCACCTTCTGAACGCCAATACTGCTCTTGTGCGCTGGATGATGTCAGATGTTTCTATGACTTTCTATGCATGTATAACTATTCTAGCAATTGTTATGTGCGAGGGATCCAGACCCTTGTTATCCGATGTTTATCTGATGAAGCTAAAATTGTGTCATTTCACTTTGCTTTTAATTGTTTTTTATTTCGTTGATCGAGTCCTTGTAAGTGGGCTGAAAAACTAGTGGGTAGTTATTGAGTTCTTGTGGTCTATTTGAGTCAATTGTTTTTTATGGATCAAGCCCAAATGATCCAATCTATATTGAAAGTCTAATCTTATAAAGACCCACCAAGTCTAATGTAGTCCAAGTTCAATCAAGCTCACCAGGGAGCTATATAGCTTGACTACGTCATCAGGAGAGCATCCAGGAGCCTCACCCTTGCCACCTTAGAAAAAGTCCGCCCTCTCCTCATCTTTGACCGAGTCTCATGGAGAGCACCTCAGCCACCTCGCCCGTTGTGAATAAGTCGTGAGCTTCACCACAATAACTATCTTGTTGCTAGTAAGTTGCTCCCAAACAGATTTGGACGACTATAAATTGTAAGTCCTACCAGCACTGGGGATAGAATCACACTCAATTAAGCACACATCTCCTTTCCCCTCTCCAAGCTTGTACTCTCTGCTCTCCTTACATACTTAAACTAATAAAGTACTCGACGACCTTAGCCATTCAGGAGTGGACGTAGGTCACATTGACCGAACCACTATAATTCTCTCTCTACTTAAATTACCACATTTATTACTCATACTCGACAGGTGGTGTACAAAGTCAATTTATGCATTATCAGTTTGGCCTCGTCTGTGGGAATGCTAGAATTCTCACTTCCATACACTTTCCCTATTGAACTAATGGCGATCACTACCAGATCAATGAATCAACCTGAGGATAATCCATCACGAGAGGAGGAGGTTGCTCCTCCACCTACCAATCCTGTCTCAAATACTCATGTTCCAAATACGCAGCAATGTTAGAGACCATGCAACAGCTCGTGGTCCAAAACCAACAAATCCTACAACTAATGCTCGCTGGACATAGAGGAGCATAACTTAGACATCAAGTGAGAGAAGCTCCATGCCTTGGGCGTCAAGGAGCTCCCCACATGGGTGCTCCTCATCTAGGCACCCCCTTTGGTGCCCCACCATTGGGAGCCCCCTTGGGCCCCCAACAAGGGGGAGCCCCCCAAGAGGGACCTCTACCTCATACTTCCACGGTAGAGACCCTATTCTCCAAGAGCATGAGGGTGAAAACCAGAACATGTAGCACGCGAGTCATTTCCATGACAATTCAAGAAAAGTTCTCAATCACTGGGACGAAAAAATTAAAGAGGTGCAAAATTAATTGGGTGACGTCTTCAACGCCATGAAGGCGCAAGAACTTGACACTGTGGATCATCTTGTTAGGCGAACTAACACACCTTCCAAACCTAACGTGGCGAACTATCCCCTACCTCAAAAGTTTAAAATGCCATCTGTGGAGACCTTTGATGGAACGAAGGACCCACTAGACCACCTTGAAACTTACAAAACTCAAATACTGCTGCAAAATGTCCCTGACGAGATCATGTGTAGGGCATTTTCAACCACCTTGAAGGGGTTCGCTCGACAATAGTTCGCCAAGCTTTTCCCAGCCTCCATAGGCTCCGTCGCCGAACTAAGCAGATCCTTTGTGACACAGTTCATTAGAGGAAGCCGCCACCAGAAACTTGCCATCCACTTACTCAGCATAAAGCGGGACCTTGATGAGAGCATAAAGAGCTACCTCACTAGTTTTAACGAGGAGATCTTTCAGGCCGAGGAGCCTAATAAAAAGGTCAGAATGACTGCCTTCTTGGGAGGCCTCTGGTCATCAAGCTTTTTTTCTCAGTGATGAAGTGTCCACCGAAGAGCATGCTAGAGCTTTGGCAAAAGCTCAAAAATATATGAATGCTGAAGAAATCAACAGGTCTAGATGAGGTGAATCATTTTGTTGGTCACCACAAGATTTGTCTAACTCTGCACTGCTCTTAAGCAGACAGCCTATCTCCAGCTTAGCGACTTTCTCGATGATTCGATGGTTCGCCAAAGGCTTGGCCTCGGCACTGTTCTCAAACAGGCAGTCTTTATATCCAGCTTAGCGGCTCTATTGTGAGTCACCAAAAGCTTGGCCTCTGCACTATTCTCAAACAGGCAACCTCTATATCCAGCTTAACAGTTCTCCCGCGGGCCGCCAAAAGCTTGATTTTTGCACTGTTCTCAAATAAGCAGCCTCTATATCCAGCTTCGTGGCTCTCTCACGGGTCGCCAAAAACTTGGCCTCTGCATTGTTCTCAAACAGAAAGCCTTTATATCTAGCTTAGTGACTCTCTCGCGAATCGCCAAAAACTTGGCATTTACACTGTTCTCAAACAGACAACTTATACCTCAAGCTTAAGGATTCTCTCATGGGTCTCTGAAAGCTCTGTCTCAAGAGGCACAACTCTCTCACGAGTAACCTCAAACTGTCTTTACTCTCGTGCAAGAAGCCTACCTCTCTCCAAGTAATCATGTTAAATATTTCAATATTTGGAATAACATTGTTTTAGCCGCATCTAGATAGGATCTTGAAATTCAGGTCGTCTGCAACTCCTGTGACTACATTAGATTGAATGTCAATAATTGGGCATCATCCATCCAGCACCTCAGAGCTTGACCACGCCTATTGACGGATGAGAACACCTCAACGTTTACGATTTCTTGCCCAACTGGCATCGGCCAGCTCTTACCATAGCAAACAACAGACCAGACCAAAAGGCTAGCACCAAGGGGAGCTTGCCCATATTGACCAAGGAGCCCAACACTAAGGGAGGCTCGTCTAGCTACAAGGACGTCTCGTCAAGCGTCTTTGGTGAATTGCCCATACTTGTAACACCCCACCCTCCACATAACATAATATTGTCCGCTTTGGGTCCGCTGACCCTCACAGTTTTGTTCCTCCCAGTACCCCTGAGAAAAAGCTTTATATCATGTAAGGTGGGGGACATACTTATAAACCCAGCAACTTTCCCCTCCCTAATCGATATGGGATACCAGGATCTCACAATCCACCCCCTCAGGGATGTACGTCCCCGTGCAGCACAGACATACTTACCAATAACCTCCCATCCACACGCGAGCACAACAGGGCCCCACACTTGATTCAGGTGAGAGTCGGCTCTGATACCATTTTATAACACCTCAACCTCCACATGACATAATATTATCTACTTTGGGCCCGCTGTCCCTCACGGTTTTGTTCCTCCCAGTACCCTTGGAAAAATGTCTTATGTCATGTAAGGTGAGGGGCTTACTTATAAACTCAGCAACTTTCCTCTTCCTAACCAATGTGGGATACAAGGATCTCACAATCCACCCCCTTAGGGCTGCACGTCCCCGTGCAGTAGCCTGCCAGCTACCTGCCCGCCCACTACACGCGAGCACAGCAGGGCCCCACACTCGGTACAGGTGAGAGTCAGCTCTGATACCAATTTTGTAACCCCCCACCCTCCACATGACATAATATTGTCCGCTTTGGGCCCGCTGGCCCTCACGGTTTTGTTCCTCCCAGTATCCCTGAGAAAATGTCTTATATCATGTAAGGTGTCTTACTTATAAACCCAACAACTTTCTCATCTCTAATCGATGTGAGATACCAGGATCTCACAATACTACCCAGCATCTGTAGGGGCACCAGACCCTCTTTGCTCGCCCAAATGAGCCAACCTAGCATCCGTAGGAGCACCAGACCTCTTTTGCTAGCCCATGCAGTCTCAGCTAGCCCAAGAAAGCCTCAGGCTCACCCAAGCAGCCCAAGCTCACCTAAGGTGCTCCAAATGTAACTTATAATATATCAAATCGAAACTCTCAGCCTTTGGCTGTGAATGATGCTGTTAAAAGTCCAAAAAGGCTAAAAAATAGACGTTTTGGCCTCTTAAAGTTTCAAAAAAAATTTAACTCATCAAGAACACTTTCAGATCGCCCAAATGGGGTAGCCCATTGTCTGGAGAGATGCCTAGCCCCCTCAGCTCGCCCAAGAGGGGTTGTCCACCATCTAGAGGAGCGTCTAACCCTTTGTGCTAGCCCAATCTTGGCACGCCCAAACCAAGCTACTCGCCTACCTCCTAGTCTGCACACCCGATGGCACCTGTAGCACCCTCAACCGTGGTCTGGATAGCAGCTGTCAATGCCTCCCTCTGCTCGCCACCTGGTTCAGCGCCAAAAAAAGGCGCCCAGATTATTGACCAACCCAACGCTTGAAGTGGCGCCCAGGTCAGCCCGTGGGAGAACCTTCGCTCGAGCTGCCCCCATTTCCAGGCCAGTGTGCTGCTCGTTCGACTCAGTGCCTAGCGCCTCTTCGCTCCCTATTTCTACACGCCCATCTTTACAAACAACGATCGTTGTCCCATCTTGCTTTCCTAATACATAAGCTGCTCACCCAAGGAAAGCCTCGCTAAACCCATGGGCTGCACGCCAATTGTTCACTTGGCCAGGTCGCCCCCATCACTACCCTGCTCGTCGAAATGATCGACACCTTGGCACGCCTCACCCCCTGGCTCACCTCACCAATATCTCATGTTTCCTCTTCAACGACAATGGGTGTTTTCTCTTCAGTCGACATTGATCAAAATGCTCAGTGCTCAAACTCATGACTCCCTAACCTTGGGTCTCCAAAGATTACAAGAAAGAGTCTCCACCACCCAAAGCTAAAGATTCAAATAAATGCCCCCTTCTCCAAATTTTCTTAGACACGGGGCATTGGGGGGCAAATGATGGATCAAGCCCAAATGGCCCAATCCATGTGAAAAACCCAATCTTATAAAGATCCACCTAGCCCAATGTGGTCCAAGTTCAATCAAGCTCATCAGGGAGCTACATAGCTTGACTACGTCATCAGGAGATCATCTATAAGCCTCACCCTCGCCGCCTTGGAAAGATTTAGCCCTCTCTTCATCTTTGATTGAGCCTCATGGAGAACACCTCAACCACCTCGCCCGTTGAGAAGAAGTCTTAAACTCTTCCACAATAGCTATCTAGTTGCTAGTAAGTCACCCCAATCTGTTTGAGGGTGACTATAAATTATAAGCCCTACCAACACTAGGGGTAGAATCACACTCAACTAAGCATACATCTCCTTCCCCCTCTCCAAGCTTGTACTTTCTACTCTCCATACATACTTGAACTAATAAAGTACCTAGTGACCTTAGCCATTTAGGAGTGGACGTAGGTCACATTGACCAAACCACTATAATTCTCTCTTTACTTATATTACCACATTTCTTACTCATACTCGACATATGGTGTGCAAAGTCAATTTGTGCGTCATTAGTTTTAGTTCGTATTTACTCGGCAAAGCTCATGTCGTGTAGTGGTCAGTTATCACTTGGCCTATTTATGTTTGCTACTATTCAATCAAAAGGACCAAAGCATTGTTCAATTTACAGAATATCAAAAGGAGGCCCGATAACCTCGAATTACTATAATCAATTCAATCACTTTGATTACATTATTTTATAGGTATAATAGTGGTATCAGAGCCTTGATTTTGTAACAATAGCTGAGGGTACTAGGCTTGCACAGATGACTGAAGCTTTGATAGCACTGAAATGAGAGAACACCCACTTGCATGAAGAACAAGAGTGTCAGAAGGAGATATTAGCCGCAGTAATCAAACGGATCAATAATCTGACATCAAGCTATAAGGCTTTAGCAGCACATCATAATTTTAAGGAAGGTTCTTCCAACTCTAAGGTCAGTAACAATCATTTATTTGAGGGAAATGGGGGAATTCAAACTAGGTCCATAAGGTTGTAGCCTTAGAAGTGAGATTTGAACCCTTAGCCTATGAGAATCCTGTAGGGGAATTTACCAAATTAAGGCAAAATGGGACTGTAGAAGCATATCAAACACAATTTGAAATACTCTCTAACAAAATAACTGAATCTGAAGAGTTTCAAATTAGTACCTTTCTCAGTGGCCTTAGGGATGATTTAAGGATCACTGTTACTATGTTTAAGTCATCTGCACTCTCAACAGTTTTTGGTTTGGCTAGGTTACAGGAGGAAGAAGTGCATAGGCATGTAAGATCAATCCAACCAAGTTCCAAAACTACAAAAACACCAACCTAAACCACCGGCCTAGATTGCCTGCACCAACCCCTATTTTGAGACTTCCAACACCTCCAAATAAACCCAACTCGAGACCTCAAACCTTTAATAACCCTAGAAAAACCAGTTTTCCCATAAAAAAAACTCTCTCCTACAAATGAAGGAAAAAGGTCTATGTTGGTTTTGTGATGAGAAGTACTATCTCGGACATAAATGTATCAAACCCAGGATTTACCTTTTAGAAGGAATGGAGGGAGAGGTAGAAGAACCCGAGGAATCGAATAATGAGGAAGGTAATTTGGCTGTGATAGAAACTAATGACGAGGAAGTGGGTGCGTTGTTAGGAATCACCCTACATGCTATTGCTGGATCCTTAGCTCTTAAAACTATGAGATTGTTTTCTGAACTTAATCATCACCGATTATTGGTCTTGATTGACATAGGAAGCACTCATAGTTTTATCGATTCAAATGTAGCAATGATAGTCAATTTGTCAAGGGAAAAGAGACATTTGACAGTTGAGATGGCTAATGGTGCCACTCTTCCTTGCCTTGGTTACTGCAAGGCAGTTTCTTTGAAGCTACAAGATTACACATGTAAGGTTAATTTATATGTGTTGACTCTTGGGGGTTGTAACTTAGTTTGGTGTTGAATGGCTAAGAGGATTGGGATCAATTTTATGGAAGTTTTCTGATCTAACTATGCGGTTCCAGTGTGATGAAAAGGTTGTAGAGTTGCAGGGAATCAAGAGACCAACAATAAATGTGATTGAGGAAGACTACATTAGCGACCTCAAGAAGGGAACAACAAAAGGAATATGGCTGCAAATTATAGAAGGAAATGCTGCAAGTCTCACTCCTAGCATTCCAGGAGCAGTACAAGAATTTTTGGACAGATTCAAAGGGGTGTTTATTGAACCAAAAGGGCTGCCACCTCCCAGGATTTTTTATCATAAATTTAAATTGCATGAGGGCAGTAAACCCACATGTGTAAGACCCTACAAGTATCCGTATTACCAAAAAGAGGAGATAGAGAAACTAGTGACTGATCTGATCAAGAATGGCAGCATACAGAGCGGCCAAAGTCCCTATTCTTCACCAATGTTACTAGTAAGGAAGGCTGATGGAAGTTGGAGGATGTGTGTGGACTACTATGCTCTCAATAAGGATACCATCAAAGATAAGTACCTTAACCCTAATATTGATGAGTTAAGTGATGAATTAGGGGGCCCTGAAATTTTTTCAAAGCTGGATTTAAGGTCAGGATATCATCAGATAAGAATGCATCCTGATGACATCTCTAAAACTGCCTTTCGCACACATGAGGGTCATTATGAGTTTTTAGTGATGTCTTTTGGGCTTACTAATGCTCCATCAACTTTCCAAAGGGTGATGAATGAAATGTTAGGCACTATTTGAGGAAGTTTGTGCTTGTATTCTTTGATGATATTTTAATATGCAACAAGTCAATGCAGGGCCATATAGAACATCTCACATGGGTTTTTGGCAGAGAATATGGAACAATTGCAGCCGCTCTTACCTGTTTGCTAAGAAAAAATACTTTTTCTTGGAATGATAAAGCACAAATAGCATTTGAGGAACTAAAAGAGGCTATGGTAAGTCCCCATGTGCTCAGATTACCTAATTTTACTAAAATGTTTGTGGTGGAATGTGATGTTTCAAGAGAAGTATTGGGAACAGTGCTGATCCAAGGGACTACATAGTTCAAGAAGGGCAGCCCCTAGCATATTTCAATTAAGCTTTAAAAGGGAGGAATCTGACTTTATCCTTCTATGAGAAGGAACTACTAGCCTTGGTGATGGCAGTGAGGAAATAGAGGCATTGCCTATTGGAACAGTCCTTCAAAGTATGCACTGACTAGCAAACACTCAAATATTTTCTAGAACAAAGGGTGGGAACTCCCTCGCAACATAAGTAGATCTCTAAACTTCTTGGTTATGACTTTACAATCGAGTATAAGAGTGGGAAAAATAATACAGTAGCTAATGCACTCTCCAAGGTACATTACCCCGAGAGCACAAACCCAAACAATACCCAAACACCATCCATAAACACAAACCAACCAGAAATTACCAACTCCAATCCTACTACCAAAAATCTCAACATAAACCCATCCTCCATAGCAATATCCAACTAGGATTCCAAACAACACCAAATCCAAATCCAAGCAGTCAGTATGGTCCAAGCACACTGGATGCAAGAGTTAAAGAAATCTTACCAACAGGACCCCATGTTGTAGTAGTTGATTAGGCATTACCATCATGGAGACCTGGACCAATCTTGTTACCAACTCCGGAATGAGCTACTCTTTTACAAGGGTAGGCTACATCTTGGGTCATTGGTGCCCTTCCAACAGCAGATCCTGCATCAATTCCATAGTAGTCCATTAGGAGGCCACACATGAGTACAAAAAACCCAAGCAAGAATCCAAAAGGAGTTTTATTGGCCTAGCCTAAGGTGTAATGTTCAGATACACATCAGAGACTGTGATGTTTGCCATAGAAGAAAATTTGAACCCCTATTCCCCTCGAGGTTACTCCAGCCTTTGCCCATTCCTGCAAAGAACTAGGAAGACATCATTAGGGACTTTATTGAAGGATTATCTCCTTTAGGAGACAAGACAATAATCATTGTGGTAGTAGACAAGCTAAGTAAATATTCTCACTTCATGCCTATTACTCACCCATACACAGCTCTAACCATGGCCAAGGTGTTCATGGACAATGTTTTTAAATTACATGGTTTACCATTAACTATAGTAAGTGATCAAGATCTTGTGTTCACTAGCAATTTTTGGAGAGAAATGTTCAGGTTATGTGGAATAGATATGTTACTCAGTACAACCTATCATCCTCAAAAGTATGGACAAACAGAATCCATGAACAAAGTGCTCTAGTGTTACCTCAGGTGCTTCTCTAGTGACAGACCAACAAATTGGGTTAAGTGGTTACCTTTAGTTAAGTATTCTTACAATACCTCAGTCCATACATCAACAAAGGTATCCCCTTTTGAAGTTGTCTATGTTCAGCCTCTTCCTCGAATGTTACCATACGAGTCGGGAGCTTCCAAAGTTCAAGCTGTTGATGAAGAACTACGAAGCCGTGAGTTTATAGCCAAGCTCATCAAGGAAAACCTACATAAAGCATAAGCTAAAATGAAATATTTTGCTGATAAGAAAAGAAGGAGCCAAGAGTTTGAATCGGCAATTTTGTTTACCTCAGGTTAGGGCCATATCGGCAAATGACAGTCTTGATACGATGAAACTTGAAGATTGTACCGAGGTATTATGGACCATTTAAAGTGGGTTGAAAGGTGGGTCAAATGGCATATGAACTTGATATAACCCGTGAACCCAAGATCTACCCCGTATTTCATGTTTCATGCCTTAAAAGAAAGCTAGGAGAAGGAAGACAAGTTTGTGCAAACTTACCGAGTATCACTCCCAAAGGATCCATGGAACTCGAGCCAGGGAAGATATTGCAACAGAGACTAAAAAGGAAAGGAAATGTGGCCAGATTCGGAGTCTTTATGAATTGGATTGGCACCAGCGAGGAATATGCTACATGGGAAGACTTATAAACCATAAGGAGGAGCTACCCAAGCCTTGAGGACAAGGTTTTCTAACAGGGGGCATCTGATATGTTCAAGGAATTCAGACCCTTGTTATTCAATGTTTGTCTGATGATGCTAAAATTGTGTCGTTTCATTTTGCTTTTAATTGTTTTTTATTTTGTTAACCGAGTCCTTGTAAATGGGCCGAAAGGCTAGTGGGTAGTTATTGAGTCCCTGTAGTCTGTTTGAGTCAGTTGTTTCAGTCCTTATTAACTAGAACTTGAGATAGATGTAAGTGAAATGGATTACTCAAACTAAGAGTAGAACCTCATATATATAGTCAAATAATGTTACACAGTGCCTACACATCCTTGTAGTTTGTGCAAAATATAAAATCATAATAAGGGTAAAAAAGAGAAAAAGAACTCTAACAAAATAGACCTAATGAACTAGGATAACTAGGCTACTATAACTCCAACACTCCCCTTCAAGCTAGGTGCAAAAATATCAACTAAGTCAAGCTTGACAACGGAGTCTCGGAGAATGGACAAAGTGACAGGTTTGGTGAAAACATCCGCAACCTAACCACTGGTCCCTACAAAACGATAGAGTGACAATACCGCTACTAACTTCTCTCAAAGAAAGTGAACATCGATCTCTTTATACTTCGTCCTCTAGTACAACACAGAGTCAGAAGTAAGCTAAATGACAAACCGATTTTTACAATATAATGTAGATGAAGAAGTCACTGAAAATTCTAACTCGCCAAGAATAGTTCGTAGCCAGATAATCTCACACGTGCCAAGTGTTAATGCCCAATACTCTGCTTCTGCTGACAAGCGAGAGATAACTGTATTCTTCTTGCCTTTCCAAGAGGTAAGATGAGTTCCTCGAAAAGCACATAAGCCTGTAGTAGATCGACCATCACACGTTCCCCCATAATCTGAATCTGAAAAACAGGCTAGAAAATCAGTCTGAGATCCTGATGCATAGAACAACCCAAGTCCAAGATAAGACTTGAGGTACCAAAGAATATGATAAACTGCATCAAGATGAGGCTGACATGACATGTGCATAAATTGACTAACTTGGCTAACAGCGAATGAAATGTTTGGCCTAGTGTTGGCTAGATAGGTAAGTCTACCTACCAACCTCTGATAGATAGTCAGATCTCTCAACTCCTCATCTTCAGCAGTAAGCTTCAGGTTTAAAATCATAGGTGATGATTCTGGTTTGCACCCCAGCATCCCAATGTCTGAGAAAAGGTCCAAAACATACTTTTTCTGAAAAATAACAACACCTCTGCTGCTACGGGCAACCTCAATCCCAAGAAAGTATCACAGAAATTCAAGGTCCTTCATATCAAAGGTCTTCTCAAGGTCTACCTTGACCTGCGCAGTCCTAGAGACACCATCTCTAGTAATAATAATATCATCAACATATACCAAAATGATGACACACTATCCAGAATTCTTCCGTTGAATGAAGCAGGAATGATTAGAATGACATCTAGTGAACCCCAATCATACGACTACATCACTAAAGCGAGAGAACTAGGCTCGTGGTGACTATTTCAGTCCATAAAGAGGCTTACATAGTCAACATACCTTTCCAGTATATTCCTCTTCACCATGAAAGCCCGATGCTGCATCTATGTAAATAATCTCATCCAGATTACCATGAAGAAACGCATTCTTCACATTTAACTGATAAAGAGACCAAACGTACTCCGCATCTAGAGAAATAATCAACCGAACAATAGTCAATTTTACCACGGAAGAAAATATAACACCAAAATCACGACTTGGTACCTGAGTAAAGCCCTTCGCCACAAGCCTAGCCTTGTGACGATCAATAGTACCACCCGCTAGAAACTTCAGTGTATAATCCCAGCGACAGCCAACAAACATCACCCCTGAAGGTAAAGAGACTAGATCTCATGTATGATTACGTTGAAGAGCGTGCATCTTTGTCTGCATGACAAGAACCCACTAGGGTTCCTGCATAGCCTCTGAAACAGAACGAGGAACTAGTGTATATGATAAAACTATACTATAAGCTCAAAATATAGGAGATAGATCACCATAAGAAATATAAGTAGAGATCGGATATAAAATCCTGGCCATCCAACCATAACGATCACCTGGACGGCGATCACGCCGTGGATAACGACGCCCTAAATCATCATCCTCTACGGACAATATCTCAGCAAGAAAATTAACTGACTCAGTACCTGTAATCTCATTAGTACTAACAATAGGTGCATCAATATGCTCAATGAACTGAGAGTATTACCTGCATCACTTGAGGTAAACGGGACATCAGAAATGGAATAAGAGCGAGGGCGACGAACATAAAGCTACAAAGGAAGAGAGATTGGTGATTTTGTACAAACAGAAATGAGTGGCTCTGGAGAAGGAGAGACTGAGGACTCTATAGTGATTGTCACCAATGGCTCTGGTTCCTATGGTAACGAAAAATCAAATGGGGTATCATCAACTAGAGGAGCAGACACTGGACTGGAAAAAAAATAAGGAATATGCTTAAGAAATGTAACATCTAGACTGTGATACATACGTCCCCGGATAGGATCATAACACTGATACCCCTTAGACTGATGACAATAGCCCACAAAGACACAACGAATTGCTTTATCATCAAGCTTATGACGAGTAGCAGACCGACCTTGAACAAAACATATGCAGCCCAAAACACGAGAGAGGACCAAAAAAGGAGTCCGCTAAGAGAATAAGACCTGTAAAAGGGTCTTATGTTGAAGAACACGACTCGGTTTATGATTGCACAGAAAAGTATAAGTCAAAATAACAAAATATCAATAAGATTTTGGTACACCCATACCTCTAATCATACAACGTTTCATCCTTATCAGACTCCTATTTTTTCTTTCAGCGACTCCATTTTGCTTAAGAGTATATGGACAAGTGAGTTATTGAAGGATACCCTAAGAAGTAATGTGGGATACTAATGCATTAGATGCATATTCTTTGGCATTATTCGATCGAATATCACAAACAATGGCATCAAATTGTATCTTAATCATCTGAAGAAACTGAGTGATTATAAGAAGTACATCAGACTTCCTATGTAAGAGGTAGACTCAAGTACAACGAGTATGATCATATATAAATGTCACATAATATCGGGTACTTGACAGAGTAGTCACAGGAGAAGGTTCCCAAATATCAGAGTATGTTAGGTCAAATGGTTTAGGTGATTGGTGCATGCGAAGAATATAACTGGCCCTAACATGTTTCAATAGAGAACATATAACACAGTCAAGTTTACCATCAATACAAGCATTGCTCAAAGCAGGAAACAACATACATAAATATTTAAAAATTTTATATCCAAAACGGTCATGCCACAACTAAACAATTTGTGACGAAAATTATAACGACAAGTACTAGGTAAAATAGTAGCATGTAAGCTAGGAATAGATAAAGATAAAGTAGATGATGTAGGTGGAAGAACTAGTGAAACTAGAGGTGAGTCGCCTAGATAATACAACTCATCTCTCTTATGTCACCTAATAATAATCCTTCTGGTACTCAGGTCCAGTAAATAACACAAATTAGATAAGAACACAACTGCATAGTAAAAATCTCTAGCTAACTGATGCACGGATAATAAATTCATGGTCAACTTCGGTGCATAAAAAACTGAATGTAATGTAAAGTCATTTGAGAGGCAGACTGTACTCCTAATAATAATAGGGGCATGTATTCCATCAGCTAACTGAACCTGTGCATGAAACTACTCGTCAAAAGTGGTGACGTGATGGACCTCACCTGTCATATGACCATTCGCACTCGAGTCTAGCATCCAAAGAGGAGACGGACTAGCGCGAGCATGAAAAGTATGAGGTATACCTGTAGTGGTGGCAGTAGCAGAGGTCGGACCCTAAAAAGTTAGGGCGGACATAAGGATATTTAATCGGGTAGTGATAACATCCATATCACTCTACCAAGGAGGAGCAGTAGCAGCAGCAATAGTAGGTGGTGGTATCTCAGCAAGCGGAGGCAACTTAAGCTTCAGATGGAGCTTCCAACAAATAGCCCTGAGATGTCCTAGTTGGCCACAATAATCACACTGACGAGAATCCCCTTGTCTGCGTTGATCTGGGGCACCCTGACGACACTGGTCCAAGCGCTGTCGACCTCTGTCTGAGGATCCTGAACTAGACCCGATAGTAGCACAGGCCATCAGGTCGGCCGGAGGAGTCAAGGCCACAGCTGGAAGTGATGCAATACGGATGCGGCGCTCATGTTGCTCAATTTTTGCATAAACCTCATAAAGAGACGGAAGCTTCATCATCGACAAGATTTGTGAACGAGGACTCTCAAACTCATCATGAAGTTCTATAAGGAACTTGTGAATTCTATCCTCTTCCTCTCGAGTATGCAATAATGTTGCTTTCTCGGGCTCTATATTCAGAATAACAGCAAGAGAACGTAAAGTCTCATGCTCAAGCCAGCGTTGGGTAAAATACCCATAACAATCCTGGATAGTTAGATCTCCCTGCCAAGTATATGAGAGCTCCTGAGAAAGCTCATAAATACGAACTCCTCGTCCTAACTGTGAATATATCTCTGATTGTGTACTCCATAGCTTCATAACAGAGCTATGATACTAATGAATCCTGTAAATAGATGGCTCCATCGAGCCAAATAACCATTCAAGAATAGCACAGTTCTCAGAGAACCATACAGAATATCCAGGGTCGTCATCAGCCGGCTTTGGGTGAGATCCCGTCAGCCAATCAAGCTTCCCTACACGACCTAAAAAAAACTGGAATGAGCGAGACCACTCAGCAAAATTATGGTCATTCAACAGCTGTGTCGTAACTTTCTGAGAGATTATGCCCGGCAGTGCTGGTAATACAACTATGCCAGTGGGTACTGTATACTGGTCAAACATAAAATGGAAGAATCAGACTGTCCATTCCCAGTGAAAGTACTAACAGTAGAGGTCTCAAGTCCCTCAGTAGTAGACATATCAATAATACATGGGCACCCGTGACAGAAAAACAATAACTCTAAGATAAATAGGGAGATAAAATAAGAGAGAACAATGTACCTCAAGTTGAATAATAGCGATAGATAAAGAAGGTCCAGACATCTCCCAAATAATCAGGTCACAGTGCCCAAAAATCTAGGAAATATAAAAATGATCTACTGCATCAAAAGCAGATCAATGAAGAAGAGATCACGATATCCATAAATCTAGGAAATATAAAAGTGATCTACTGCATCAAAAGCAGATCAACGAAGAAGAGGATCTGCGTCCTCCTAAAAAAGTCCCAAATAATGTCTGTTTTTGGCTACTTTTGGTTTATTGGGCTGGGTTCCGTTTGGTGTTTTTGGCTACCTGTGTTGTCAGTTAGTGGTGACTGTCGGTTTATTGGAATCGGTGAGTGGATTGAACTGGTGAGTAGATTCAGTCGGATGCAGTCGGTTAGGTCTTGACTGGTTTTGGGCAGTCGGTTGGGTCTTAGCTAGGTCGGTTTATTTGGCTAGTCAGTTGGGTCTTGGTGGGTTTTATTTGTCGGTTGGTTTTGGACTCTGTTTGTTTGGGTTGATGCAGGCTGTGGTAAGACCACTGCTGGTAGGCAGTTAGTGGAGGCAAACGGCGGAGTGGAGGTTGTCATTGCTAGTTGCGTTGTTTGGCGGAGGCTAAGGTTAGGGTTAGGGTTGGTGGCCCTGATACCAACTTGAGATAGATGTAAGTAAAAGGGATTACTAAAACTAAGAGTAGAACCCCATATATATAGTCAAATAATGTTACCAAAGTGACCTAAACATCCTTATAGTTTAGGAAAAATATAAAATCATAATAAGGATAAAAAAGAAAAAAAAAGAACTCTAACAAACTAGGCCTAATAAACTAAGCTTACCTGACCGCTATAACTCCAACACTGGGCAATGTCCACGTCTTATAGTGGTCAGTAATCACTTGGCCTATTGTGTCTACTACTATTCAATGGAAAGGACCGAAGCATTTATTCAATTTATATAATATCAAAAGGAGGTGTGGTAACCTCGAATTACCATAATCAATTTAGTCACTTTGATTACATAATTTTACATATATAATAACAATGCATATTAGTAAAGCGTGTTACCTAGTTTTGTAATTTAATCGTGGGGTACTGTGAAAGATGGATTACATACAGACCTACTTGTTTGCGTTATTTGCATAAATCGATTGGTCTCAAATTCAAACCCTCAATCCAGAGGTTGTTAGTCCAACAACTTTATCGCTATACCAAACTATGGCCAAGAGTTATAATACTGTTGTTAATATTATTTATCAAATCCCCATATGTAGTTAGAAACTCTTGTTCTTGAAAACCAAAAATAAAGTATGGCAAGCTCCTATTTTGTATGCTTTGTTTTTACTTTAATATCTATTTCCAATGTCAGGCACGGGAAAATTTTGAGTTTGGTGGAGGAAAAAAAAATTCATGTAGAATATTGAAGCAGCTTCGTAAGATCTTGAAATTATAAGCTGGAGTTTTAATCAAGTTTTCACCATGGGCGGAGCTACATAGGAGCGAGGGTGGGCATGTGTCCACCCTCAATTTTAAAAAAAATATCATATGTATATTTATATTTATATATTTTAAAAATTATGCATATATGTTTTACTTGTGTCCACCCTACAATTTTTTCATTTCAATTGTTTAGTCATTTTTATTGTATTAAGACTTTTTACAAATGACCTTGATTTTATTATTTATAAATTTTACAAGTGAAAGTTCCTACAATTGACATTCATTAAACTCTTTTTTCTATGAGAAATCATCTCTATTTTTATTCGAATATTGATCATAGTCTTTATTATGCGTCCATCGATTTTTAATTTTTTACTATGTTTAGCTCTTAAATTTTAGTTTAGTCAAACAAGACACTCCTGACGATGTCTACTTCAATCTCGATCACTACATCCATCATAGCGGTAGGCCTCTTGATTCTCGTCGGCTCGCCACCTATGCCTTCGTTAGCACCACATTTAACAGTGGTTGGCATCCTAGCCTCGACTCTAAGACTGAGATGGAAGTATATTGATACGAGATTTATGCTCCCGGTGGCATTTTCGTTGCTCAGACTCTTGGTGATCGTTATTAGTACCGTTCCCAAGATGAGGTTTGTTTTGTTGCTGGCATTGCCCCTCAATACATTTGGTCTAATGACCCCATAGATTGGTATGGTCGAGATGTGGCTAATTATGAGAGCTACATAGATGTTGCATTTTGTTGGTCGAATATAAATGAAGCCTATCTACTCATGAAGGACAAGTATTTGCTACAGAACTATGCTCCAGGCATGAGAGATGACAAGGTGTTGACTGGACCGTTTCTTATCTGCAATGCATATCCATCCCTCGCAGGCACAACTTTTGCAGAATTTGGAATAGACTCTAATTTTGGGTCTGGCGTGAAGAATATCCCTCCCAATTGGCCCTCTTTATGTAGCATCTTGCCTCGCAAAAATTGTGGTCTTGATAGTCATGATCACGCTAAACCTGATGCTAACCGTGAGCACGATGAACTTTAAAAAGTTAGTCTTATGTGCCAAAGTGCATATGACATTCTTTGAATAAGAGTTTAGCTTAGGTTGGCAATTTCTAGTTTATCTTTAGTAGAAATAATTAAGGATGTAGTGGGGATTGGGGTTATCTTATCTTTTCCTCGTTGAACCCCCTTATCCTCTGGCTTAGGTTAGAAGTTCTTTGGATGAAGCCAACAATTTGTAACCGAGGCATTAATAAGTTTTTATTCAATGAATGTTATGTTCATTGTTGCCAAAAATTATTAACTTGTGTCAATGAAGGTTAGAGGTCCCCTATAATAACCAAACTTATGTTCATTTCCAGCCTTATATTTAAGTGTTTTCATCTCAGGGAAGCACATGAACTATTAGGCTTGTAACAGTTAGTTTCTCTGCAAGAAAGTACAATCTACCCAACCGTAGAACTTACAAGAGGAAGTTTCTCTCCAAGGAAAAACTGCTAAATGTGTGTTGTCATATATTTTTAACATTGTATGGCTTGGTATAATTTGAGCATTTCGAGCTAATTATAGTTTGGGTTATATTAAGAGTTTGAGATTGTTTGACTACATATACTGGGATGACATGTATATGCTACGCAAGCATAATCATTAAACAATCAAGGGAAAGAATATTACAAAACATTGTGACAAATGTCTGAGGGAAAGACAAATAAATTATTGATTAAAACAATAGAAAAATATGAGACTACGAGAGTTTCAATTCATAAGACACCGCTTATAGTACGGTAAGAAGTGGCAAGCATGGGAAGCTAATTCTCTAATAGCGATTCATCACAGCAAGAGTCCACTACTCAACAAAGTGATGTTTTGTCCATTGCTCTACCACGTGATGACCATCAAGCAAATCTCTTTGTTTGTCTTGGATATGGATAGAATCCTCTTAGAACCAACAAATATTGTTGTTATCATATTAGGCTTATTAGTTTCAATTTCAAACTCTTGTTTATCTGTATTATCTTATCATGTAAACTTCAGCAATTATAAACATGACAACAAACACTTGTTTATCTTATCATGACAACAAACACTACTCTAATATCGAAAAAAGAGAGACAGAGTTTTCTCAAAAGCCTTTTATTCTCTTCATGCCCAGCTGGTGTTGAATTGTGATGATTCCTTGGTATCAAAGCATAGTCTAATCAAATCTATATATGTCGAGAGGTCAAATTTGTTAGAAATAGCTAGTAATGTATCTCACATTGGAAAAATAGAAAGGAAGTGTAAGAGTTTAAAAGAAGAAACATTCTAAATTTTATAAATTTGGATGGTGGGAAGATTTGGAGGGAAGCTCCAAATATTTCAAATCAATGGGCCTTGATTAAACTTTAAATAAAATAATATTTAAAGTCAAAAGATTGACACAAAGATGGGTACTTGGGGCTTCTTGGGTTTGAAGCTTGGGACAAAATTAATTATTTTATCCTGAGCTTGAAGGTTATAAATAGTTAATTATTTATTAATTAAACAATTATGCCAAATAGTTGTATCTCATGTCCGTTGGCCTATGAGTTATGTCTTTTTTCTTACATCTCTAAAATATTATAAATATCTATACAAATCTTTCACCAGATACATAACAAAAACGTTTCCTTATTCTGTTCTTGAGAGAATTTTAGAGTTTGCTATCTAAAATTCTGTTTGATTTTGTTAATCCTAGAGAATCTGTCATAAACCCTGTAGCAACATAGTGGGCACATAATTTCCTTAAGAAGAGTGAATACACGATCAAAGCCTTCTGTTCTAATCTGTTCTAATTATTTTGCTAACAATCTTAAGCAAATTATATAACAATGGAGGCTATTGGTTCGGTTACTAGTTCAAATTTTGTTTTAGAGTTCAATCCCGAAGTGTTCACGTTGGATCGTTTTGATGGAACGAACTTCACACGCTGGAAGGATAAATTATTTTTCTCGCTTACTAAATTGGGTGCTGCGTATCTGCTAAGTGGAAATCTGTCAACTACTCCTGAACCATCTAACAAAGAAGATGAAGAAACTATAGCTACTCGCAAGAAACATATGGAGGATGAAGTTCGCTGTAGAGGCTATATTCTGAATTCACTGTTTGATCGATTGTACGATTTGTTTCGTTCAATCAAATCCCCACAAGAAATCTGGAGTGCCTTGGAGAAGAAATATACATCTGTCAAGCAAGGTACAAACAGATTTCTCGGCATGAAATTTTTGAATTCAAAATATTTGATAATAAATCTGTCATGGAACAAGTAGATGAATTGCTTGTCCTAGTATCTAGACTCAAGGATTTTAAAATAGAAGTGTCCGAACAATATTGAGTCTAATACAAAGAAATTCACAAAGGCTGGTAATATTTCTGGAAATAAAAAGAAGTATGTTGAATCTTCAAGTAATAATTCTGTCAACTTTAAGAAGAACAAGACATGTTTTTCTGTGGCAAGAATGGACATTTCAAGAAAGAATGCATGTTTTATAAAAAATTGAAGATAGAGGCAAACACTGGACAAAAGAAGGTCAATATTGTTGAACGTCCTCCAAGTCCTTCTGAAATTATAGTCATGGTTGTTGAACTTAAAATCAGCATGATTACCGAATGTAACATGACAACAACTGACAAGACTGTAGATTAGTGGTATGATTCTGGTGCAACAGTTCATGTTTGTAATGATAAAAATCTGTTCAAGAACTATGAAGCTGCATCGAATGATGAAAAGGTTCTGATGGGGAATCATGATGCTGCCAAGGTGCATAGAAAATGGACTGTTGAACTGCAGTTTACCTCTGGAAAGAAACTGATTTTAATGAATGTATTTCATCTTCCTAATGTGAGAAAGAATATGATATCTGCAAGTTTGTTGTGCAAGAAGGGCTTGAAGGCTATCTTAGAGGCAAAAAAATATATATTTTCTAAGAATGACGTCTTTGTTGGGCAAGGGTATTCATGTGATGACATGTTTAAGTTGAGCATTAATAAAGTTGATGTTTCTGTTTATATTCTTGATTCTCCTTTTAATTTATGGCATGCTTGTTTATCATGTGTTAATTATGGATCAATTAGATATATATCTAGGCATGGTTTAATTCCATGTACAAATGAAAATTTTGGAAAATGTGAAATCTGCATACAAGCAAAAATGACTAAGAAACATTTTCCAAAGAATGAAAGAACAACTAAAACACTTGAACTTGTGTATTCTGATATATGTGAATTAAATGGTCATTTAACTAGAGAAGGAAATAGATATTTTATTACTTTCATTGATGATCATTCAAGCTTTACTCATATTTATTTGATGAAAACTAAAGATCAAGCATTTGACATGTTTAAATGTTATAAAATCTTGGTTGAAAATTAATTGGAAAAGAAAATTAAAATCTTACGAAGTGATCAAGGAGGAGAATATTTCCAATTGAATTTACTGTTTTTTGTGAAGAAAATGGTTTGATTCATCAAATGAGTGCACCTTACACTCCACAACAAAATGGTTTGGCTGAAAGAAAGAATAAAACATTGGTAGATATGATTAATTCTATACTTATGCATGCTAAACTACCAAAAAATCTATGAGAAAAAGCTCTATTAACAGCTTGTCATGTGCACAATAGAATACCCTCAAAGAAAATAAAAACCTCTCCATATGAAATATAGAAAGGAAGAAAGACAAAATTAAGCTATTTGAGAGTATGAGGTTGTATAGCCTATTATAGAGTTCCAGATCCTAAAAGAACCAAATTAGGAACTAAAGCTCTTAAGAGTGTTTTTGTGGGTTATGCTGAAAGTTCTAAAACATATCGATTGTTGGTTATAGACTCGAATGTTATCATAGAGTCTAGAGACGTTGAATTTTTAGAAATAAGTTTTCTTAGAAATTCAAATGCCAATCAACAATTGAATAGAGAAAATATTGAACCTCTAATTACACAAGACATTAATATAGATCAGAGTTCTTCTTTAAATAATAAATGAAAACGAGTTGAACCTCCTAATGAATCTAGGAGAAGTCAAAGAGTAAGAAAAGAGAAGAACTTGGATTCTGATTTTATTTCTTCACAAGGAACAGTCTTCTTGGTTGAAGGGGAATAGGAATTAGATTTTAAATAAGATACCCATTGTTATGCATTTGGAAGAAGATCCTAAAACTTATAGTGATGCAATGGCATCAAGAGATTCTAGTTTTTGGAAGGAAGCAATAAATGATGAAATGGATTCTCTTCTATCAAATGGAACATGGGTATTGGTTGACTTACCAGCTAGTTGCAAACCAATCGGATGTAAATAGGTGTTTAGAAGAAAATATAATACTAATGGTTCTTTACAAACCTTCAAAACAAGACTAGTGGCAAAAGGTTTTAAACAAAAAGAAGGAGTTGATTATTTTGACACATATGCTCCAGTGGCAAGAATTACTTCAATAAGAGTGTTGTTTGCTTTAGCATCAATATATGATTTATGCATCCATCAAATGGATGTAAAAACAACATTCTTAAATGGTGATATTGATGAGGAAGTATACATGGAACAACCTTAGGGATTTATACTTCCTGGTAATGAAAAGAAAGTTTGTAAATTAGTGAAATCCTTGTATGGATTAAAACAAGCTCCTAAACAGTGGCATGAGAAATTTGATAGTATCATATTATCTCATGGTTTTAATCATAATGGAGCAGATAGAGGCGTTTACTCCAAGTTTACTGAAGACTATGGTGTAATAGTTTGTCTCTATGTTGATGACATGTTAATCATAAGAACCAATTTGGAAGGAGTAAATGATACTAAGAGATGCTTGACTTCTCAATTTAAAATGAGATATTTGGGAGAAGTCGATACTATCTTAGAGATTAAAGTTAAGAAGCATAGTGGGGGTTTTGCTTTGTGTCAATCTCATTACATTGATAAGATTCTCACCAAGTTTAACCACTTGAGAATTAAAGAAGAATTAAAGAAACTAATACCCCATTTGAAGTTTCCAACAAATTGACAAAAAATTCAAGTAGATCCGTTAGTCAATTAGACTATGCAAGTGCAATTGGTAGTTTAATGTATGTTATGAATTGCACTAGACTTGATATCGCTTTTTCCGTATGCAAACTTTCCAAATATACAAGTAATCCTAGTACCAATCATTGGAGGGCTATTAGAAGAGTTCACAGTTATCTTAAAAGGACAAAGTCATTTGCCTTATTTTATAACTAATTTCCTTCGGTACTACAAGGCTATACTAATGCTAGTTGGATAACAAGTATCAATGATAACAAATCAACGTCTGGTTAGATTTTCACTTTAGGTGGAGGAGCTATATCATGGGCTTCTAAGAAACAGACGTGTACTACTCATTCCACAATGGAATCTAAATTTATTGCATTGGCAGCGGCAGGTAAAGAGGCGGAATGGCTAAAAAATTTATTGTTAGATATAAAGTTGTGACCACAACCAATGCCAGCAGTCTCTTTGCACTGTGATGGTCTAGCAACTATGTCTAGGGCTTTTAGCAAGATTTATAATGGTAAATCTAGACATATTGATTTACGACATGAATATATTAGACAACAACTTTCTGATGGTATAATCACAGTTGTCTATGTCAGGTCTGGTAAAAACCTGGTTGATCCATTAACTAAAGGACTCTCGAGAGATATGATTAAAAGCACTATGAGTGCGATGGGTCTCAAACTATTATAAATTTGTAACTAATAATAGAAACCCTACCTTTTTTGTTGCTTAGCAATTCTAAAGGTTTAAATGGTAATAACAAGTTATTAGTGATTGATAGCGAGCACAAGGTTCCAAATATAATGCTTATGAAAAAAGAGGTTGAATATTAAATATTCTTAATGAAGACTTTGCGTTCGGTTTTATGAACAAGAAAATTGCAAATTTTGAAACTTTAACAACTCTTCACCTATGTGAACACAATAAGTGGTGCCGCTTCTATCAAGAGTTTGGAAATAAAACTTTTGTAAGTATTCATGAAACTAGGAGGTAGCACAAGGTCATAATATAGTGCTAAAGCTCACTGTAAACACATTTAGAGAAACTTGTAAGTTTGTGTGTATGACATTTCCGATCTTGTTGTATAAATCAAGGCTTAATAAATTTAAACAACCATTGATTTTGACAAGGTTTTAAAATGTTTATACTAATAGCAGGTTTAAGTCGAAATACACCATCTATATGTATAAACTTTAGTTGATTTTGATTACTTACATTACTATCTAAGAGGGAGATTGTTAGAAATAGCTAGTAATATATCCCACATTGAAAAAATAGAAAGGAAGTATAAGAGTTTAAAAGAAGAAACACACCAAATTTTATAAATTTGAATGGTGGGAAGATTTGGAGGGAAGCTCCATATATTTCAAATCAATAGGCCTTGATTAGCCTTTAAATAAAATAATATTTAAAGTCAAAAGATTGACACAAAGATGGGTACTTGGGGCATCTTGGGTTTGAAGTTTGGGCCGAAATTAATTATTTTATCCTAAACTTGAAGGTTAAAATAATTAATTAATTATTAATTAAACAATTATGCCCAAGAGTTGTATCTCATGTTCATTGGCCTAGAGTTGTGTCTCATGTCTCTTAGCCTAAGAGTTGTGTCTCTTTTCTTATATCTCTAAGGTATTATAAATATCTGTACAAATCTTTCACCAGATACATAACAAAATGTTTTTCTATTCTGTTCTTGGGAGAATTTTAAAGTTTGCTATCTAAAATTCTGTTTGGTTTTGTTAATGCTAGAAGAATCTGCCATAAACTCAGCAGCAACATAATAGAGACATAATTTCCTTAAGGAGAGTGAATACACGATCAAAGTCTTCTGTTCTAATCAGCTGTAATTATTTTGCTAACAATTTTTTTTTCAACTTTACTGAAATATTATAAATTTGTACGATTGGTTTTGATGGTTGACTATGATGCGAGACATAAATTCATACACGTTAAGTTCAAGTTTTTTGACCTTTTTAAACATGGGTTTTTCAAATGTGTGTGGTTTCCCGTGATTATATCCATTCAAGATTTGTGTTATAGTTAAAGATTCAAAAAACATATTGGTTTAAAGGAAATAGAAAATTACATGATTGTTCTTTTGATATAGCTTCCAATGTCATTATGAGTCAGCATGTTTCCGAAGTATATAGTTACACAGAAAATGCAATGGCATCATGGGTCTATTCAGTTATTGAATGAGATGTGGGCTTTGATCTTAGAGGTGGATGTGGACATTTCTAAATGACCATTTTGACCTAGATTTCCTTTTTGAAGGAGTGGACCGTGGACTCCGGACCCAACCCATTCACATGGATTGCACGTTTATGCACCCCTTTGTCACGTGCCACTCTTTCCTCCTATATATCCTCCCATTGATGCCACATGCATATGAACATGATGCATGAGCCTCCCATTGTTTGGTGCTTAATCAATCTAGACGTTCACAACCCAGATCTCAAAACGTCAGAACCCACTCTCGCCAAATGACCAATTTTTAAAAAGTTTTTATTATGAGGGTAGTAGTTACTCTAAAAAAAATATAAATACGAAGTGTGCGCGAACATGAATTCAGATTTTCTACAATATAAATTAGGCTTATTTAATTTTTTAGCATGTAAGACACCTATTGTTGTCTGCTTGGAAAAAGAATAGATTGGTTCACTTAGTTGGAGAGATGGAGATTTGAGTTTCTCCATTCAAATCAAGCCTGTAAATGTTGACTCAAATTTGAGTAAATGTTAGAAATGGTCTAATCCAATCTTATTGAATCTTTTTTAAGATAAAAGAGTACTCTCGAGTGTATTGAGTTGGTTTTTCTTTTCCAAAAATCTTCTGTCTCCCCGCCCACTCACTCACTCACTCACTCTCTCTCTCTCTCTCCTCTCTCTCTCAAACTTCAAAGAATCTCTCGCTCATGTTGCTCGATTTTCGCTTTTGGCCACCTCTCCGTCAGGACGATGGTTACTCAACCGCCTTGGCTTCCAATGGATTCACGGGTCCGGCTCCTCTGCGGTTGGACGCCAACCGCACCATCAGCGGTTAAGTGAGACGGCGCCGTTTTACGGCTTTTTTGTTATTTTTTTTAAATTCCCCCTTCCCAAAACGACGTCGTTTTGGGACTTGTTTTAAGATCTATAATCCTTCTTCTTCTTCGTTTCTAGATCTGCAATCCTTCTTCTCCAACGTCAGCCGCTCCATCTCTTCTCCTACTTCCGGCGACAAAAAGGCTCTTGCCTCTCTCGCTAATCGCTGAGGAGTACTCAGGTTTCTGCTGCTATTTTGGGTTATTGATTTTGCGAATTCAACCTAATTTTAGATTTTGTGGATTGAATGCAATATGGCTCCTCTACGGTTATCGATTTTGATTTTGGGTATTGATTTTGATTTTGCGAAAATGGACCTATTTTGGGTTATTGATTTTGAATGCACTAGTCAGGACATCAAATTTAATTAAATAGATTAATGATTTTGGCTCCTCTCTGTTCTGTTGTGCTGTTTTTATGTATGTATATGCTTACACATCTTTATGTACATGCAGAGATATGATTAAACCAGTCTGTTATGGGACCATGTAGTACCCTCACTAGTTGATATTGAAAATAAAAATAGCTCACAATGGCATCAATGACAGAGCTAGGTACCCATAGCAATGCCCTACAATATGCCCAAGTGATGGGAAACAGCATGCTTGTGATACTCTTTGCATTGCAAAATAATGTCCATCTTGATGGACAAGACTATTTAATCATAAGTAGTGAAATAATTTGTAAAAAAAAGATTTGTTTTAGTGTACTGTAAGACTTTAGAATGCATACATTTTCACTTGTTGGCATATTTCTTGGACAGCAACTTGGAATTTTTTTTTAAAGTGGGGTTTTGTAAATTATTTCGTACATGGTTGAATTAAGTTTTCTATCTCTTGTGGATACCTTTTTCTATTTTAAAGATGCATGCAGCATGAAATTTGCCAAGGCATGGAAGTGTGGTCTTAAAGGCTTAAAATGAACCATATCCCATTACATTTAGCTGAGTGTTTCTTTTAAACTGCAGCATCTATAATGAGATTGTTTAAAATGAAGATTTTTATAATGAGAAAAGCAATAATTAAGGTTAGTTTAATTGATATGAGTACCTTAAAACCATTTAAAAAGAAAAACAGCATTTTGGGTTGATATCCATGTGAAGACAATCATAGGCAAAGAGGAGGAATTTTTTAAGTTGTGAGTGGTGTTTACTCTTCAATTTGCTTCCATAAAAGCAAAAAAATATTAGCTTAGAACAATAAAAAGGAGGGTAAGTGGAATTTTGGTCCCCCTAGGTAGTACAACCTGTAATCCCTGTTGACCTTACCAGATGTTTCCTCACCACAGGATCTGATGTGTTCTTAGCCCATGAAACTTAAGATCAATGGAACCTTATTTCTTCTTTGACTGTGAGGAAGAAGAATGAGGACAAAAAGCTTGTGTGGATGTTACCATTAGATGAATATAAAATCATGTGGACCCCATATTCATTACCCATTTTAAACAATCTCATTATAGAAATGTCCTGCATATTGGCTTGACATTTTTATGGAATGTCCTGCATATTGCCTTGACACTTGACTGCTCTCCTAAACTGTGTGGAATGTCTATATTGCTTATGGAAATGTCCTGCATATTGCTTAACTGGTGATGATTATGCCTTGACACTTGACTGCTCTCCTAAACTGTGTGGAATGTCTATATTGCTTATGGAAATGTCCTGCATATTATATAAAGAGTTCCACATCCTAAACTGCTCTCATATATGGTATTGTTAGGAAAAATCATTGTTCTGAATGTAATTGATTGTTGGTGGGAAAAATCATTTTGATGAAGTTCATTATGTTGAATATCATTTTAGGTGTCCATCCATTACCTGAATATATTGATCCTTGTACATCCATTACCTGTAACAGGAGTTTACACCTGGTTCAATTGTACCTGGTTCAAGAATGGCATCTTCAAGCATAGCAACAAGCGACGAATGTCTAAGATATCGCAATAGCACTTGCCCCATTTGTACCAAAAGAGCCATTATCAAAGTTTCCGAATCTGAAAAAAATCCTGGGAGGCTATACTGCAGATGTCCAGACGATTCCAGTCACTTTTATAAGTGGATGACTCCTATTACTCTCCCCTCTTTGGAAATTACAAATGAAAGGATGGATGAACGACGAAATGAAGACAATGTACGACGATTTGAAGAGAATGTACGAAGAATTGAACACGATATAACGACATTGAAGTTGCAGATTGAAGAACTTTATAATGTAGTTCAACGTATTGAGGCTAAAGAAGGCTCAATGAAGTTAAATATGTTTGTAGTCACTTTAGTAGTGGTGATGTTTATATTTGTGATTCTAGTGAAGTAGAGCTATAAGAGCAATGGTGTAGTGTAAAACTTGTGTTGTAAATGAACTTGTGCATTTAGTATATTAATGAAATCGTGGGTTTTGTATATTGTTGTGACTTGGAAGATCATATTCATTAAAAATGATCCATTCATCCTTACATCCATTAAAAATGATCCATCTTACAATACAATGATCCATTCATTAAAAATTCAAAATGATGAAATATCACATTCATTAAAAATTCAAAATGATGAAATATCAAAAAGGTCACATTCATTAAAAAAATATTACAAGCATCCTTACAATACAATGATCCATTCATTAAAAATTCACATTCATCCTTACATTCATTAAAAATTCAAAATGATGAATCCTTACATTCATTACATTCATTAAAAACTATTGATCCTCCAAGCATCCTTACACGTTGAATCTCCCATGAATGAATAATGATTCAGCATCATTTAAAGACTGCACATGTGTTGAATCAGTCAGAGTACCCTACATTAATGAGAATGAGTCAGACAAACAAAGAAACTTGATACATGTATGATGAAACAATAAGGTTAACAATAAGGTAATCTACTATAATACTTTGTGCACTATTTGAAGCTTGAGAAGACATCGAATGATCATATGTTGATGTACCTTGTACCTGGAATACAAAAATACTTAAAATTATGTTTATAAAAATATGAAGTGAATACAAATATGAAGTGAACTACACAAAACTACATATTATATGTATATGATACCGTAGACATATGTGATGATTGGGAAGCTCCCTTCTTTCTCTTTGTTGCTTTCTCATGCCAAGATTTGAGTCGACCCCAACCCTTGTAACCACCTTCTTTTCTTTTTAAACCTTTAACTTGAATAACATTTTCATGGATTGGGTCAACATTTGCATGAATTGGGTCAACATTTTCATGGATTGGGTCAACATCATAGCCACCATCACCAATTGATGCATACATATTATCCACTTCCTTGAACAATTCCTCAACACCATGTGACACCAATTGATATGCAGGTTGAAGACCAGAGCATCGAGCAGCTAGTTGTACCATTCTAGGACAAATTTCTCTGTAACGTGACGCCACCGTTAACTTGGGATTCTCTTCATTTGACTGAAAAATGGGGGTCGCCACCCATCCAACACATCACATGGTGTCGTCATAGCACACTAAAAGATATCATACTCCTCTTGAAACAAGTCAAACATAGTAGGAGTGTACACTTGCCCTGCTTGCACTAACATTGGAGCTCTTTTTAACTTCAATCTAGGTAATTTTTGCCTAGCTTGGTATTCTGAGTCTGACTCCTTATATCGCTTATCATTCACAATTCTGTCAAAATGTACAAAGAACTGAACAATGTCATGGTCTGGCTTTAAATACTTCCGTAAGGCTGCATTCAAGCTCTCACTCAATTGGGTGCTTCTCATTCCTGCAGTGAAAGTCCTCTTCATATACACATGCCCCCATTTCTCTCGCAATGCCCAAGTCGCCTTCATCCACATATTATCATGCAAATTATACTCCGCAAGCAACGATTCCCAAGCCTCAAATAATTCATGCTCTTCCTCATACCCATACACACACTCTTTAAATCGAGCAGGAAATTGTGAACCATCTTTATATATGTTCCCCAAATGTTTCAAAGTATTTTGGCAAAGGTGCCAAGTACATAACCCATGGTATGTCTCTGGCATGACTATAGAAATTGCCTTAGCCATCGCTTGATCTTGGTCGGTGAAGATGGTAATAGGATATTTTCCAGACATTGCTTGTATGAATGTCTCAAACAACCACTGAAATGATGCTGTCGTTTCATCATACAATAAGGCAGCTCCACATATGACTGTCTCCCTGAAATGATTGAAGCCAGTAAAACAAGCAAAGGGCCGGTACTCCTTGTTCGTTCTGAAAGTAGTGTCAAATAAGACAACATCTCCAAAGTTGCCATAGTCAATAATCATCACTGGGTCGGCCCAAAAAATATTAGTAATATGCTCCTCCGCATCCAATTGCACTCCATAATAGAATGATGGATTTTTCACTGCTTCCGTTTGAAAATACTTCAACAAACTACTTGCCTCACCATACCTCAAGTCTCGTTGCCTCCTTTCACGGAGGTAATTCTTTTGGTCTTGACGAGTAAAACCAATACTTTCCTTTCCTCCAGACTGAGTACTGAAAAGATCATACGAAGCCTTAAGTGACAATCCACAATCCGCTGCCATATCAATATTAATACCTTGTGCTGCGGTAACCTTCCGTTGGGATGGCATCATATGCACACATTCTGCAAGGTGCAAAAGATGGTTGTGGTTGTCGTCCCACTTCATCACAATAAATTTACCAATTTCTCTATTAAGAGATATGCACATATGCGCTTGGCAATTTGTTCTTGTCTCTGCTCGCGGGTTCTTTATTTGACACTCTCTTGTATCACGACCCCTTTTACCTTGTTTACAATAAACATATTTTCTGTAAATGACAACGTCATCTTTCAAACTTTTATTCTGAAAATCCTTTCTCACGCTAAATCCCGCAGACCTTCCATAACTATTGTAAAACGCATAAGCATCTTCCTCCACATCAAATTGCATACCAATATAAGGTATATTCTCTTTTGCATTAACTCTCAAATCATCCATCATAGTATCCTACAATAAGAAATTTAATTGAATTACTAATATTCTCTTTTGAATAAGATATTTCACAATCAAGTGTGCAAAAATCTTAACAAGCAAACGATATTTCACAATCAAGTAAACGATATTTCACAATCAACTAATTTTTAACAAGAAAACGATATTTCACAATCAAGTGTGCAAAAAACTTAGTATTATTATTCTTAATATATCTTTTTAACAGTCGAAAAATGATTGATAAAAAACAAACCTCAACCTAATAGAAAATAGAAAATCCTTACCTCTAAAATGGTTAACCAAGGAATGGTTATTCATGAAAAATACAGGACCCTCTTGTTCGCCATTCTTCATTAGTTTACTGTTTATTTTGGAGAATAGTGTCTTTGTCATTTTTAATCTACCTATACTGCCAACATTTGTGAACTCTCCTCTCAATAGATTTTTATTTAGAAATTACCTAATACAAACAAATTTTTTGTTACTACTATACTTAGTATCGACAATATTTTATTTAGAAATTTGTGCCCTTCAAAGAAAGGAAGTATACATGGATATAAATAATTCACTTAACACAGTTTGAAAAACCATGGAGCAATTATAAATAACAAGAACTTCACTTAACACAGTTTGAAAAACTATGGAGCAATTATAAATAACAAGAACTTTTGCTCTCTGTTAGTGTCTTGCAAACTCTATTATATTAATAATGTAAACCCAAACAAAATATGCAGGTTGGATATATAGAATAGGGCAATCCAACAGAGGTATAATCTAATAGAGACAAAGTTGAATACAGAGTTCCCAAAACTGATGAATAGTTATATGTGTAGGTGTCTAACTTAGTGTTGCCGGTACTGGAAAAAATTCGTAGAGCTTGCCGGTGCTGGAAAAAATTATCAGTCCAACTTGTGCATCACAAAGAATGGCGAGCTCCTTTGCCTTCTTCAGTTATAAATAACAAGAACTTCGCCTGTTTGTCGCCACACCGTTCAGCTGAGTTGAGGAGGAAGACGAAAGCGGGAGAAGAAGAAAGCGGGGGAAACTGGGTGTGAAATTTTTAGTCCCAAAACGACGTCGTTTTGGGAAGGGGGGAATTAAAAAAAAATAAAAAAAAAACTGTAAAACGGCGCCGTCTCACTTAACCGCAGATGGTGCGGTTGGCGTCCAACTGCAGAGGATCCACACCCATGGATTCACAGAGCTTTAAGGAAACCTCAGGTTTTGATACGCATAGAAACTCAACTATATACTCATGATATTTTACTCTTTTTATATTTTATGGAATTTAAAATTCTTTTTATTTTATTATATTGATGGAGAAGATTGCGGTGCTAAAAAAAATTTTGTATCGTATCATCATCCCTAAATTTTGTAGATTTTTTTTAATAAATTTTAAGGAATATTTTCAACTTTTGAGAGTTATTTTCAACTTTAGATACTTATAACTTTTTTTGAGGCCATGTACAACTTTTGGAATTACCTTTGGTGATACCAAAAATTAGTTAAGATTAAGTTCGGAGTCCTCGGTTTGGACATTTGAGCTCAGATCACGTAACTCATGATCACTAGTTTTGGGTGCACAGATCGATAATCTTGAGCAATTAGACCTTCATGCGTGCAATAACAACAACAATTGACATCTTCTAAAAGGTCACATCATGTCTAGAAAATATAACTGTAACAGTCAAATATTCTGGCACATGGGTCGCAACAGCCTCAAGGGAAAGCACACAAGTTACGCTAGTAGGACATTCAATATGGAAGGATAACGAAGATCACGTACGACAATTGTACACTATAAATAGGGGACAAATCCCTCACATTCGTAATCAAGCAATCATCTGTGTATTTATTATGTTTAATAACATTTCCCTCAATTATTAGAGAACTCCCCAATAAACCACTATAAATTTTCTGTCTATACATTCTATCTCATCTGATTGATTTGAAAACTCAATCCCCACAAGAGTTTAGAAGGCCTGACTGGACCTTACAGTGAACCCCAAGCCTTCAAGTAATTCACCTCTTAGCTGCGCAAAACACACCATAAACCTTAATCATAAGAAAAAATTGTAACTTAAACTTTAAAAAAATTATAATATGGCCTAAAAATTAATACAATTTTTTAATAAACAAAAATAAGTATATTAATATACAAAAAATTTACAATTTTATAATATAGTACCAACCTTTTTTTTTTTTTTTTGATATCGTAGTTTTTTTTTTGTTCAAATATCAGGGGTGTCTAAACCAAGTTACGTACACTTCGATTAATCCTTTCTCTAGTTCGATCAACGATAAGCCATTCACACTAGATTAAGGTATTCATAAATGATAAATTTTTTTGAACCTGACCCCAAAAAATTATTAATATTTGAAATCGGGATATTTGAATTTACAATTTACCATTGAAGCTTACCCTTTGGGCATGTTTGTTTTGAGGATTTCTACGAAAGGCATTGAGAAATGTATTCCTTACATTTTCGATACCCATGAAAATTAGTTCTGATAATAGAAAGTATTTTAATCTTCTCTCATGTTTGTTAGTTCAATAGGTTTTATGGTGGATCTTACAAACAACCATCTATTCTATAAAATCTTATATAACAAATATACAATTTTATCCTTAATATGATCCATTTCATTACTCTATTCCACATGTATATAAAAAAAATTGTAACAAAAAATAGAAAAAAAAAATCGGTGACACTATACGCTTAAACATAATATATGAAAAAAATTCAAAATAATTTTTTAAAAAAACGGTGATACTGTACGCATAAACATAATTTTAAAAAAATTCAAAATCAGAATATTTTTTTTTTAAAAAAAGTGACATCGTACGTTTAAACATAATACAAGAAAAAAAAATCAAAATCAGAATTTTTTTTAAAAAATAATAAAATTAAAAAAAAACCCGTTGGTGGCCAAAATCTCATACTAACATTAAAGGTCAAAGGGCAATTTAATAATTAGTTTCCCTAATACCATTGATGGCTAAAATCCAAAAAATAATACAACCTCTTAGGTGGTATTATATAAGCCCATGTATATGGGTTTTGGTGAGCTGTAGCTAGCGGATAAGTATTGCAACTTTAAAAATAGTGTCACACGAAAAAAGTAGACAAACAAGATATTACTAAACCCTACATACTATTTTTTTCTAATCTCACCTCCATATTCCACGATTATCTTTTAAATAAACACGTCCTTGGGATTCTATCATACTCTTTTAAATGTAAGGTAATAGTGGACATTTCTTAATGAACCCGTCGATCGTGGACCCAACCACATGGTTGCACTTCTTAGCCCTCGTCATATCTGTGGTGCTTAATCAAATCTATGATATCGGTTGACGTTTCAAACATGACCTCCCATTCGGTGGGCCTTATTAGGTACGATGTAGGTTTTGTTTCCAACTAAGTTTTATAAATGACAAGGTGCAATTATTTATGATGGATCATTTATGATTTCAACTCTTAAAAAAAGACTTAAAAAATGATTCAGTCCTATAGTCGTCTTTTTTATTTTAGTCATCTTTTAACTTTAAAATCAAATAAAAAAAGAGGGGCCACGATGAAGAATTTGTTGATTTAACCATAGCAAAGAATTAGATGTGAAATGATAAGAGATTCTATTCATAAAAGATAGGAAAACAACTTATATGTCTGACCTAAGAAAATATTATTTAAATTTAATTTATTGACTTTAAACATTACACATTATAACTATTGAATTGAGAACGAGTCCCAACTCATAATAAGGCTTATTGTCAATCTAATAGCAAAATAAAATTAAGTTAAAATATTTAATCTAAATAGCATTACTCTTTAAAAATTAATCGTGGACATTTGATATGGGTTGTTTAGTAAATGGAAAAATAAATAATGACCCATTCTTCTAATGAACCGTTCACCATGGACCCAACCATCTTGCATGGGTTGTATGTAAGGGTATCTTTAAACTTTATTCAAATTTAAATTTTAATAAAAGCAAGTTAAAAACAAGCTTCAATATTCTACTCAAACTCATATAAATGAAAGGGAATCTCATATTTTTTACTCAAATATTGTTTTTTGTTGAAAAAAATCAACTTGTGTATCCAACAAGCAAGTATTGTGGTATTTTTTTATTGGGTGTAAGTCAAAGGCGGAGCCATCTTATCCCCAAGGGGCACATGCCCACTCTCAAATTTTTTTTTCTTGAAATTATCTATATATCTTTTAAGTACTTTATCAATATTTTAAATTGTGTCTGCCTTACTTTTTAGTCAAGACCAAAAAATGCGTGGTATATATATCCATTACTTTATCAATCTTTTAGGAATACATGGTATAAACGTTAATGCAAGACTTTTAAAGTATGAAAATCCATCGGAGTCAGTTGTAAATGGTTTTGATTAGCCTTTGTTTCGTAAAAAGATATAATTTTTTTTTGTCATTTATATCTATTATGCTTACCAATTTTAGTCTTTTGAGTTTAATGAACTCTTAAGTATTAAATAAGATGTAATTAAATATAAATGCATTAATTTTTATCAATTGCAAGAAAAAAAATTAAACTTTTTAAAATATTTAGTGTCCATCTAAAAACGATTTTCTAACTCCGCCCTGTATGTGCTACATGACACTTCCACCTGGTACTTTATAAGCACTAAATATTTTCTCCAATAAATAAAACTATGTATTAAACTATATATAAGGCCCAAGAGTAGGAGTGTCTCTCTTGCTATCGATTGATTTTGAGTTTGATGTTTCATGAACATGATACTAGAAAATGGAGAAAACAATTGTGATGGTCTTAGCTGGGCCTAGTAAGTGGGTTTGGGTTTGGGTTTGGGTTTGGGTTTGGGTTTGGGCTTAGATTTGGGTTTGAGTGTGTTTAGAGTTAACAAAGTAAACGAAATGAGTTTCGTTCATATCACTCGTCAGACACGTAAAAAAAAAAAATCGATTCGAACTTAGTCATATACAATGTATACAAGAAATGACGTTTTGACAGAACCTGCTTATGAACAATTATAAATAGAGCGAATTTAAATTGAATTTTTTTTTTTAGGAAGTTTAGAGGGGAGGGGGGAGGGGACTTAAACCATTGACCTTAAAAAAACAAAACTTTCACAATGTAAGAAGTACCATTTGAATTGAATAGATTTTGATACAATACATTTTTCATAATTTAAATGGACGGCATCTATCAGTATCCATACGAATTGATAAACTTGAAGGATTTACCTCAACCTTTGATAAACTAGTAAAGAGAGAATAAGGGGATGGCTCTTCTTATGCCTAGCAAGAGAGAGTTGTTATCTTATATATCTGCATCTTATATGAAGATATTTATAGAGTCATAAAAGACTCTAATCCTAGTTTGGGTCTATTTGAAATTATCTCATAATTATATATAACCCTTTAATTAATATTTTTTTAATTTTTTTTAATCCTTTTATTAACCATTAATAGTAATAAAGTCCCTAATTAAGGTGGTGTTTGATAAAACTCAAAGTTGAAATCTGAAACATAAAAGCTGGAAGTTGAATACTAAATTTGTGGACTGTTTGGTATCCACTAAAATTTATATACCGAATTAAATTAAATTGTTTAATAACTATACAGAGCTGACGTTTGAAAATAAATTAATTTTCAGTTTTACCCTTCTACTCTTTAATTTAAAAATATTTATAAAATATATTTTTATCTAATAAAAGAGAAAAATATACCAAATCAATTTATTTATAACATAAATTATAATCACTATTATCA
>CM042196.1:23967245-23996315 GCA_023539305.1 Ilex asprella
ATATATATATATATATATATATATCATTTCAACACAAAAAATAATACAATTTAAATATAAAAAATAGTAATATTTAAACGTGAAAAAATAGTAACATTCAATATTAATATTTGAAAAAATAACAATAGTAACATGTTCAACAAAAACAGTAACATGCTTAAAAAAAACAAATAGAAATATGGAACATTGAACAAAATTGAAAATAAAAACAGTAGCATTCAAACTCATAACTAGAAAAAGAAGCCTTAAATTCTTCAGCATCCAAAAAAGTAACACTGAAAAAATAATAACATGCTTAATAAAAAATAGTAACATGAACAACAAAAAATGTAGTAACATGAAACTTTAAAAATATTTGGGGATTATTCATCAAAAAAATAAAAATAAAATAACAAACAAAGAGTGCCAACCCTTAGGCATTTTGATTGGATTCAACCAGTTCCGAGAGACAGTAATATTTGGTGTTGCATTATTGCACGATGAAACTGCATTATTATTTCAATGGTTGTTTGAGACATTCCTACAAGCAATGTCTGGGAAGAAGTTTGTTACCATTTTCACTAACCAAGATCAAGCAAAAGCTATAACTATAGTGATGCCAGAGACATATCATGAATTATGCTATTGGCACATTTTTCCAAAATATTTTAAAGCATTTAGGAAACATATATAAGGATGGTTCAAAATTTTCAACCCAATTTAAAGAGTGTATGTATGGATACAAGGAAGAGCATGAATCAGTTAATGCTTGAAAATTGTTGCTTGATGAGTATGATTTGCACGATAACAATTGGATGAATTCAACTTGGGCACTAAGAGATAAATAAACACATGTGTATATGAAGCAAATTTTCACAATAGGTATGAGGAGCACTCAGCTAAGTGAAAGCTTGAACTTAGCATTACAAAAGTACTTAAAGCCAGATCATCATATTGTTTCGCTTTGTTACTCATTTTGACATAGTTCTAAATGATAAGAGATATAAAGAGACATGGAAAGAATATCAAGTTAGGAAAAATTTGCCTGAAAAGAAGTTGAAAAAAATTCCTATGTTGGTGCAAGCAGCGCAATGTTATACTCCTCATGTTTTTTATTTATTTCAAGATGAATATGATGTATTCCAGTGTGTTATTGTGAATCCTTGTAATGTGTTCGATGGATGCCATCAATTTGATGAGAATTGTATGATGAAGAGAGAAAGTACATGGTGTTGATCATTGTCAATGAGCAAACTGTTTTTTGTAGCTATCGAAAATTTGAAATGATTGGGATATTATGTGGTCATCCACTTAAAGTGCTAGACACAATGAACATTAAACAAATTCCTGACCAATACATATTACAGAGATGGAGGCGAGATGTAAGAAAGTGGTCAAGTCCTTATTCCAAAGTCACACTAAATGAGGAAGATCCCAAGTTGATGGCAGCATCACGTTACAGACATCTATGTTTTAGAATGATACATTTAGTAGCTCGTTGTTCTAACTTTAAGTTTGTACACCAGTTGGTGAACCGCGATATTGATGAGTTGTTCAAACAAGTTGATTTTATCCATGCATCACTTGGTGGTGAAAAGGACAATGATGGTAATGGAGTAGAAAATTTCTCTCTCTCTCTCTCTCTCTATCTATCTATCTATCTATCTAAAGGAATAGAAAATGTTGACCCTAACATTCTGGCTTTAAGAGAAAAGATGGTGATTACAGAGGTTGGGGTCGATTAAAGCCTTGACATGAGAAGCCAAAGAAAAGGAAAACTGGAACTATTATGGTTATGATATTTTGGATTCTTATTTTTTCTTAATTGTATCTTACGTCTTTGAATACTTGTTTTGAAGGTGTCTCAAACAGATGAGTAAAATTCACCTATGAATGGATTTACTTACTCATGGGCATCAACTTGTACTCACTCAAATCCATTCTCAAGCATGTCTTCTCAAGCATCAAATTCTCAAACATCGATTGGTTCATAAAATGCTCGGGTAGATGTTGAATCATGTTTTTTGGACAACGTCGTTGATTATTCTAATGAGGAGAATTGATGTGGATAATGAAACAAAGAAGTTGAGCGTTCAGTGTGTAGTTGTTATATTGGAAAAGTGCAATTTTTGTTATGTTCTTAGTGTTCAATGTGTAGTTATCTTGGCCAAGTACAATTTTTGTTACGTAAGATTCATGGTGTTCAATGTGTAGTTGTTATCTTGGACAAGTACAATTTTTGTTATGTAGGATTCATGGTGTTCAAACAACCAATACACATTCATTCATATCCTGAACCATCTTCAACCAATACACCAAAGCACCATGTTCAACCAACCAATACACATTCACTCATGCCATGAAGCATCTTCAACCAATACACCAATACATCAATACATCATTTTCAATCAACCAATACACATTCATTCTTTTGCAACTTATTACAAACTAGTTCCATAAAGCAAAACCAACTATTTTCATACATCATCATCAACTTGTTACAAACAGGTTACATCATTTTAGCATTACAATTAAAACCAACACTAGTAAAATAAATCATGATAGCAATATGTTTCCAAATAGTAGCAACTTGAGACGTTGAAGTTAGCTTTCATTTGTAACTTATTCAACTCTTCATGATTCATTAGCTTCAACTCATCGTACTTCATTAGCGTCTTTCACTTCAACTCATCATACTTCATTAGCGCCATTCGCTTCAACTCATCGTACTTCATTAGCTTCTATCATGCAAATAAGCCGCATTCACCAATTGACCAATTGTAATATAGCTTTCCTGGATTATCTTTCAATTTTGAAATTTCTATAGTTTCTCGTTGCCCATAGCCACATCTCTTTTTACGAGAAAATAGACCTTGCTCTTGTGCTTGATTATGGCGTTCTTTGACACTACAAACAAAAAATTAAAATGAGTAAATTGTTACCAAAAATCCCAGTAGTACATGAGTTTTGGGAAGATAAGTTACATGTCTTTATACAAATTTCCCATTGAATAAGTAAGCACATTTCAAAAATTAATGAATAAATAACAATCTTATGAGATCTAAGTTAAATGAAGCATAAATTAATAACATGTTGAAGCAATCCAAAAATTCTTATTTACTATGTATTCATAAAATTCAGTCATTCAGTAGCCAAAGTAGTGTCCAGGCAATGTTGAAATCTAGTTGAAGTAAAATGCTACCGGTGTCCTCGGCCATCGGGGAAGTAGTCGACACTGTTTGACTTCGAAGAATCAGTTGATGGTTTAACGATCAGCAGAGCAAGAAAGGCTTTTCAAAAAGAGTCCAGATAAAAGAATATTTTGGCATTTGAATTTACCAATATAATCACTCAAGACAAAGGTTTAGGTTATATATATATATTTTATTAAAAAGTATAGATTGAAACAATGAATTACAAGATTCAAAGAATGACATTCTGAAATTTACGCTCAGTGGCTTTAATCCTTCAAAAGCCTACAGAAACGTCTTCATTACTGCCATGCAATTTTGCCCAAAAAATGATGCTTGTAGCAATTCGCAACAACAGAGAGTAAACCAACGCCTACAACCTCCAATATGCACTCCATACAAAACCCAAAACAGTAGCAAAGCCTCCGAGACAGTTCTAATAGCCACCATCATTCACCCCTTAATGAGAAATAACCAAAAAATGTAATCACTCATTTAGGTTATATAATCAAATTTTGGGGAACGATTACTCGAAAATAATCTCGAATTTCAAAACTTACATTGATGTTAGTGCTTTGATTTAGGGGATTGGTTGCTCAAAGATAATCGTGGCCAACGAATTACTCAAAAACAGCTTTGCATTGAGCATGTATCTCAGCGAGGAAGATGAAGAAGTCAACTGTTCTTGGTTGAAGAAGCTGCACAGCCAGTTCTTGGTTGTCAATTTTGGAGAAAATCATTTGTTTTGCGCAGGTGGGAGCCGACATCGCAATGGGCTGAAATGGGGTCAATTTGGAAGACATTGTTTGCCTTTGTTGGCTACTAGATATTTGGCCAAAACGGCGCCATTGCTCTTAACATCACATCCTGCTGTTAGACTTCAACTGCAAAGGAACTCCACCCCAAATTTTGGAGTTACATTTGATGATACCAAAAATTAGTTAAGGTTAAGCTCGGAGTACTCAGTTCGAACATCTGAGCTCAGACCACATAGCTCACGATCACTAGTTTGGGGTGCATAGATTGATAATCTTCAACAAAGAGACCCTCATGCACGCAGTGACTACGACAATTAGCACCTTTCAGAAGGTCACATCACGCCTAGAGTATATAATCGTAACGACCAAACATTCTGGCACATGGGTCACAAAAGCCTCAAGGGAAAGTATGTAGATTACGTTAGGAGGGCATTGGTTACAGAAGAATCACAAAGATCACACAAGAAAATTATGCAAGTCAACTGTACACTATAAATAGGGGACAAATCCCTCACATTTGTAATCAAGAAATCATCTATGTATTTACTTTGTGTACTCACTTTCTCCTCAATTAATATAGGGCCCTCAGACTCCATTAAAGTTGACTAGCCAAGTTTTCAAGCTGATAAATCACTATAAATTCTTTGTCATATGATTGTTTTGATAACTCAATCCCCAAGAGTCTAGAAGCTCTGGCTGAACCTTCCAGTGACCCCAAGCCTTTAAGAAGGTCACTTCTGTTCAGCTGCATAAAACATACTGATTAATCCTAATTAATACATGATTTAATTAAGTTAATAGGTCAATTATATTAGTTAAACAAAGTTAAACTAATCAAAATTGATCTATTAAGGTTAGTGTATGAATTAAGGATAATGCATTAATTGTTGTTCTTTTCAAGGTTTTATGCGTCAAAGCTACAAACTACCGGGGAGCCAAGACTACAAATTCTAAGATGATAATTGTTAAAGCTCTAAAAAAAAAGAGATTAAAGTAATCCAAATGTCATCTTTTAGAGGTTTGTGAATGAAAACTTTTGGAATCTTGTGAATGACAATTTTTAAAAGATTGTGAATGACAACATTGGGAAACTTGTGAATGTCATCTCTTGGGCTTGTGAATGGTATTTTTAAAGTTTGTAAATGTTATCCCTTGGGGTTTGTAAAGGCTTTGTCTATAAATACCACCCCTTTATGGCTTGTAGAGATATAAGTTTTTGCTAGGGTTCTTGGTTGTGGACATCCCTCCAAGTTGTTATTGCTTTCTTTGTATGCTTATTAGCTTTTCTCTTGGTTGTGGAAAACCCTCCAAGTTTGTATTACTTTCTTTGTATTGTTATTTTCTTTTATGATATTATCATCTCTTGGTTGTGGAGTACCTGCCAAGTAGTATTGCTTTCTTTTATTGTGTTATTATCTCTTGGTTGTGGAATACCCGCCAATTAATTATTGCTTTCTTTTAATTTAAGCCTTGTTTTATTTTACTTCCATTGTTGGAGCTTCCTTCTTTCCTTAGAGGAGTGAAACTTTTTCACTTTTCTAGAGCTTTACCGAAGCCGTGAAGGGTGGAACGTGATTCACTCATTCTTTATCGAAGATCAGTTATATTGATGCAATTCGTTTATGTTTAGTTCTAACATTTATTTATTCATAATGTCTTCCCATTTAATTGTTATTTCTCTTTCAAGAATGAGTAGCTAAGCTTTTAGTTGACTAATTCAAAGGAGACCTCCTCTTGGGTATGCCATTTCAACTCTTTTTCTTTCCTTCCCTCAGAGTACGGTAGTTCGGTTTGACTGGATAGAGGGTGGATGAGATCATGAGTCTTTGATATTCCGTAGACTTGTCACGGTTTATGCTTAGATCCTCATCATCTCGTCCCTAACTTCTAACGAATCAATCGTTCATCTATACTCTATTGGTGGAAGGATTTGGGTTGAATTGATATTCCCATTGGAGTAACCCCTTGGATTAGCCAACATTTGTCTTCTCACTTCATTTCCGTCACTTCACCAAACAACTTTCAAACCGCAAGGATTTTACACTTTCTTTTACTCAAAATCACCTTCCCCTCGGTTAACTTCCTTCCCCGTGGAAACGACCTTGAAATACCACCAAGTAAAATACGACTCACAAAAGTCTCCTTGCGATTGGGGAGCACTTTTGTTCACACGCATATCACATTTCTATCATTTCCATTTTCTCCTTGCCCTTTCTTTTGACATCACCACCAAGGGAGTGTGATACTCCCCTTCGCTCACGTACCATACATACACAGGTTAAAGATTGATGTTTAAAGGTTAGGAACTGCAAAGAAATATCTCAATCACATACCATCAACCTTAATAATAAGAAAAAGTTATAACTTAAACTATAAAAATTATAATATGACCTAAAAAGTTATACATTTTTTTAATAAACAAAAATAAGTATATTAACCTACGAAAATTTTACAATTTTATAATATAGTACCAATTTTATTTTTGATACCTTAGTCTTTTAAATGTAAGGTAATTGTAGACATTTCTTAATTGACCCCATCGATCGTGGACCCAACCTTTTCACATGGTTGCACACTTCTTAACCCTCAGTCATGGTGCTTAATCAAATCTATGATGGCGGCTGACGTTCACACATTACCTCACATTTGGTGGGTCTTATTCGGTACGACGTAGGTTTTGTTTCAAGCTTAGTTTTATAAATTACAAGTTGCAATTATTTACGCTCGATTATTATTTTTTAGAAAATAATTTAGTCACACATTTTTTAGTTTATTATTTCTTTGAAGACATCCTCTCTATTATTAAAAATATTATTGACACTACTTCTAGTTTATATTTAAACATCACTGACATCCTCAACCACTAAATCACCATTTCTAATAAAAAATATTCATATAAAATACAAAAAATACTCCTATATAAATCTCAAACAATATTTTTACATAAATTTTATTAAAATTCGAACATTTTAAAATTTATTTTTCTATATATTAAAATTCGAGTTTATTAAAATTTATTTTTCTAAATATTAAAATTTGAGTTGATTAAAATTCGATTCGAGCTGATTAAATTTTTTTTCTTACGTATTAAAATTCGAGTCTATTAAAAAAAAATTTTATGTATTAAAATTCGAGTCAATTTGAGCTCTACTCGAAACGCCAATTAAAATTTGCTTTCAAGTCGATTAAATTTATATTTTTGTACTTATTAAAATTAATTTCAATTAAAATTCAATTCATTAAAATTTGAGTCAATTAAAATTTATATTTTTTTATGTATTAAAATTTTGGTTGATTAAAATTTGATTTGAGTCGATTAAAAGTAATTTTTAATTGGATCAAATAGAAATTTAACTAGCTCAAATTTTAATACATAAAAAATATAATTTTTAATCGACTTGAATTTCAATACGTAAAACTAAATTTTAAATCAAATTTTAATAAACCCGAATTTTAATATGTAAAAAAAGTTAGAAAATAGAGGGCTCTAACTGAAGATATACTTATCTATAGGGGGAGTGAATGAAGTTTGTTCTCAAATATATCATGGACAATTTAATAAAATTGTATTTAGTTAATATTTTTAATTTAACAGGGGTTGTCAATGAAAATTCAAAAAATAGAGGGGGTGTCCTTAAAGATATGGTAAATTAGACGAGGTGTGGTTGAAATTTTTCCTATTTTTTAAGTTATGATTTTGACTTTTAAAAAAACTTATAAGGACATCTTCAACCCTTACTCAAATTTAAACTCAAATTTAAATTTGAGTAAAAAAAATCTAAAAAACTTGCTCCAATCTTTGACTTAAACTTATACTAAATCAAGGAAACTTATTTTTTTACTGAAATCCAGGGAGACTCAAATTTTTACTCAAATTTTTAATTGTGAGATTTCACCATCTTTTAAAGATCTAATGGTCATCCTTACTCCCTTTTAAATTTGGGCTTGCCCTCATTTAAATTTATGTCTCTCCTTCTTTAAATTTCAGTTTGTCAATTTGAGTCTTTTATATCAAATCAAGTTTTTTACTCAAATGTTAATTTAAATTTGAGCATAAATTTGAGTCATAGTTGGAGATGCTATAAGTAGACTTAAAAAATTGATTCTTTTGGAAGTCTGTACACTAAATTAGACATAATTATAAAAAAAATACACAAAAAAATGTGTTGTAAAAGTACGTTGTTGAGATACAAAGATTTAACTGCCCATTTTGTAAAATTTACTTTCCTAAAAATGATTTTAGGAATATATCTTAAAACTAATTAGGTACACAGTGATAAGGGCTAACAGTTGAATTTTAGGAACATTACTTTCCTAAAAACAATTTTAAGAATTTATATTAAAATTAATTAGGTACACAGTGATAAGGCTTAACCGCTGAATTTTAGGAACATTTATTTGCGAAAAGCTTCATCTTCGAAAAACGGTTATTGTTTTTTTTCCTATCAAAAAACTGTTTCATCTTCCTTGGCGAGAAGCCCTAAATCATTCCCTGAACATTAACAAGGTTTCGTCTTTGAAAGGAAAATCCTATTGGTTTGTCATTGTAGATGTAAGTTCGTCTGTGTTTCTCGCATAGTGTAACAAAGACAGTATAACACTGTAACACATATAGTGTTCATTAGTTTTGTGGATGTGGTAAAAATTCAAAACAGAAATGGACTGTTACAATAAAGTTTTATGCAAATATACGTTTGACAAAATGTAATAGTATGACAATTCAAAATTTTTTCTTGGAAGTTTCAACCTTTTGACTATGACAACATCGCAACTATAAACTGACTTGCGACAATGGCAAAGCGGGATGCTCTGCTCTCTCGCGACCCTTACTCTATTCAAAAGACTAAAGACCCCAACTGAAGATTCTAGGTTGCCAAATTTCGGTGAGAGTTTCACCTTTTGAAGCACCAGTCCCGTAGGGCGATCAATTGAGTTGTACCGTGACTCAAAAACTTGCAAATAATGCAAATGGATTAAAGTGAATAGATAAGGAGCCCCACTTAATGAGGTCTGGCCTTCAAACCCCATTTGTTATAAAAAAAGGAGTTTTTTTGTTCCAAGTATAAAAGCTTGTTTACCCTTTTTTGCCTCTTCTCTCTCGATTGTCTCTCTCGTGACGCCAGCAACGATCGTTACCAATTGAAGGAGCAGCCAGCACTCCATCTCCATCACAATTGGGTTTGAAGGTCAGATTTCACTCATTCCATCTCCATCTCTCTCCATAACTCATCTCTATGGATCAAATATATAGCCCAAGATATATGTATATAATAATATATATGTATATATATATTCAAATATTGCCCTAGATCTATGTATATATTGTTATATTTTTTTTGACAAGCACCAAAAAAACTTAACAGTCAGACCAACTCAACTCCTTAAAAGGAGAAGAGTTGATTGACACTATATACACACATACACCCCAAGACTTCTCCGATGTGGGAAGTCCCAGTCCCCTTTATATGTGCGTGTGTTCGATGGGTTTATGTGTTTGAGCGTGTGTGCATATATTTGTGTATGTGTGTCCATCAGTGTGTGTGTGTGTGTGTATGAAGCGTATTTCTTTCTCTCATCTTCTGTGTGCATTTGTGTGTGTGTGTGAGTGTCCATCTGTGTGTGTGCATCCTTATCAATGTATATATTGTTATATTTGTGTGTGAATTTGTGTGCGTGTGTTCGATGGGTTTATGTGTTTGAGCGTGTGTGCATATATTTTTGTATGTGTGTCCATCAGTGTGTGTGTATATAGATGAAGTGTTTTTCTTTCTCTCATCTTCTGTGTGCATCGGTGTGTGTGTGTGTGTGCATCTATATTGCTGAATGTGTGTGTGTGAATTATGAATTATGAAAGTATGAATTGGGATTTGAGAATTATGAAGTGTGATTTATGAATTATCTATTGGGGTATTTTGTTAAGCAAAAAGATGTGAGTTCTGAATGTCCAGTTATTGCTATGCTTATCGGGCACCTAGATGTTTTTTGGATATCGAATTTGTCCACTTTGCATCAAGAATTCAATTAGCACAATCACAACATGGAAATGTCTTAGTAGATATTCACACAGTCACATTTACCACCTGTGGATGGAGAGGAATAATAGAAGATTTAGAAACCAGTTCAAGGACTCAATTTATGTTACTCATCTTATCCTACAGACTGTTTAGAGCAGATTGGCTTCTCTCAAATACAACACCTCTTATAGCAATCTCCAAACTATACAGATCTGTAGACTACCACCTAGTTGTCTCATCTAATCCCTTGTTCCAGAGGTAATGGAGGGTTGTGTTGTCCATTAATGGGTGGTGATGAGGTTATTGACCAGTAATGGTGTGGATTCATACATTGAATATTTGTATTTGAAGACTTTGAAGATGGTTGTTACATTCAATGTGTGGATTCATACAATGTGGTTTCATACATTCAATGATTAAAAAATGCATCAGGAAGTAAATTCATTGTGGCAATTTACTGGGACAGTGTTGTGGTCTATGGTTCTGCCTTTGTTGGGTGTACTCTGGGGTGTGCTCTTGTTCTAGTGGCGGACCTTCAAGGCAGAGCTGTTGTATCAGAAGTAGCAATTTCATGGGAAGGCTTGGGATTACTTTCCCTGGACTTGCGCTTCATGGTGGTGTTCTGTAGGTTCCTGGTCGGTGCAAGAGATGCTTTTATGGAGGGAGGTTGGCTTTCTCATGCTTGATTCTCTGTATCTAGCGTTTTGTTGGAGGGGATGTCCCTACTTTTATTTCCATGCTATTTTGTTTCCCGAAGCAGCTGCCCTTCACCTGGTCTACTCAACTGCTTTTTTCAGCTGAAGGCCAGTGTTTTGTTGGAATTGGAATTATATGCTGGACTGTTTTGCTGACTTGTTGATTGGGATCACTTGTTGCTGGGCTGAGGGTTGAAGTGCACTGTTCACGTGACTGTTCATGTGTTTTTTCTGCTACTATTTTGGGATTTCGTTGCCTGGTCTCTCGCTCCTATTGGCATGTACATAGGAGCTGAACTGATGCTAATCTGGTTTTTGTTGTTGTGCAGGATTTGAACAGTTTTTTTGTTTGTTTTTTTTACCAATGTATATTTTGTCTACAATTCTGTGGAAGATACTCTTATCCAAGGTATCTTCTACAGACTTGTGTTCTTAGCCTGAATTTGGGTTCGAGTCTTTTTTGTGGGTTATTACCCTTGTATCTCTGTTTTCTTAAATACATTTTACTTTCCAAAAAAAGTTGGTTACTGCCACTCATTGTAAATATGGGAAGAGAGTGACACAAAGCTTAAGTAGAACAAATGTTGGAATTAAAATGGTTTGGGGTGATGTTACAAAAAAATGCGACAAACTTAAAGTGTCAACTTTTTTATGTCAGAAATTAAAATGGTTACCAAATATATGTTTTGTTTTAGTTTTGAGAGACTCAAAAATAGAAAATATAACCAAACACGTTTCTGTGTTAACTTTTTTACAAAGAAAAAAATTAAAATTAATTTCATTTTTTTTTTGAAAACATTACAATAAAAACTTTACCAAATGCAACCTAAGAATATAAGTACACCATTACAAATATTAATGTTGCTGTTAATTTACAAAGCCAGATAATAATTTTATTTTTTTGAATCAAAATTCTTGAATTCTGATTAATGCTAATGTTTTTGAAGCAGTTGAAGCATCACCATCATCCTATACGAAAATGACTAAAAAACTTGCTAATGATCACACATGGGAACATTGTAAAAAAAGTAGAAGGATCAACGTTGAAATTGAGATGAATTGATTGTGTAAATGTCTATTGGGGAGGCATTTTAAGAATGAAAAATCATTTGATAGGTACTCATAAAGATGCAACGTCTTATAAGCATTCCCCAGAGGAAGTGATTGAATTTTGTCAGAAATTGTTAGATGATAAGGCTTCTAGCAAAGATGCTATTCTTGTGGATGCAAAAACCATCAAATGTAGTAGTGGGGATAGTACTAGTGATAAAATATTAAAATACAACCAACTACCATTGCCTTCATACACGAGCATTTGCTTGTGATTTTTTGGTTTGTTTCTTAGTGTTTTCAAGTACGGGTGATTGCTAGCACATATATATTCTTCAAGCTTTTTCTTCTACAAATAATTTTTAGGGTTAATAGCATTTTTGGCCCTTAAAATATGTATTTTTTGTCAGTTTAGTCCTCATTATATCAATTTTATTAATTTGAGCCATAAAATATTCAATTCATGTAATTTTGATCCTTATATAGACGGATTATTATATTTTTGGCAGAATGATCACGTGATACTTTCTAAAAAAATGACAAGTAGTCACTTTAGTCAAAAAACTTGACGAATTGCCTGATTAGGGACCAAAGTGACACGAATTAAATATTTTATGGCTTAAATTAAAAAAATTGATACAATGAGGACTAAACTGACAAAAAATACATACTTTAAAGACCAACAACGTTATTAAACCTAATTTATATAGGTGTTTATAACTTTTTTGGATGGAAATTATATGTATGGGCCTAATGTGTAATGAGTTATATAATTTGATGCAATGAGACTTGAGTATTAAGTATGTATTAGTGATATCATGAGCTTGCAGTTCAAGTTGCTATGGTTGAAATGAGAAACTCCTTTAAGTTTTGATGAGTCCGGATTTGACTAAGCTAAGGCCCAATATGAACGGAGTCGAAGAAGCCCATAGAAGAGCCCAAAAGACTCATGTAGTTGAACCAACCAAGTGGCAATCGTCAAGAAAAATGGAGGAAGGACTAAGACCTCAGGAGGCAGCGAGAGGCATGGCCCGAAGCCCCTAGGGCGCCGCCCAGGGCACCAAGGGCGCCGCCCAGGCCCCCCAGGGCGCCCAGCTCCGCGCTCGACCTCTCCTACGGCCTCTCCTCCTTCACCATTTGACTCCAGCGTAAATCCAAGTCTAATTCAAATACGAGCTCGACGTCCGACCTCAAGACCAAGACGAGCACCAAGCCGAGCTCAACGTCCGACCTCAAGACCAAGACGAGCACCAAGTCGCACCAACTCAAGGCCGAACACCAAAGGAAGGGACAAGGCAGCCCAAGGCACCAAGGGCGCCGCCCAAGGCACTTAGGGCGCCGCCCATGCCCCCTCCAAAGTGGGCGCCGCCCACCTCATGCCCCATTGGCCTCTCCTCTTGGCTCCTCTTCATGCCTTGATGCAACATCAAACACAACACAAGTCCAAACCCACTCCGAAGCAAGACCGAGTTCAAGACTCAAGTCCAAGGCTAAGCATGAGCACACTCCGCACCAGAGTGACATCCGAGCAAATAGGAGCACGTGGAGGAAGACTCGGGATACGGAGATCTCCTACCTTAATTCTACCTTCTAAAGAAGTCTACTCCTACCATAACTCTGCTTACCAAAGAGGCTCACTCCTACCATGTTTGTACTTACCAAATTAACGGGAGCCTTCTCCCTCACGTCACCGCCTCACCGCCTTGGTGAGCCTATATAATGTAAGCCCTTACTGTATAAAGGCACGACGAGAATGACTCTGGAGACACACGAGACTAGTTGCACTCAGCAAGCTCTCTAAGCTCTCTACACTCTCTCTCTCTAGACTCATTGTAAACTCCCCGGAGTACCTCCGTTGATCAATAAAACGCCTAAGACCACTATCACCGTTCGAGAGTGGACGTAGGTCACTCGGACCGAACCACTATAAATTTCCTTTGTTGACTTTTTATTTACTGTTTTGCCACTAATTGCCATTGATTACTTATTAATCACTCTTGTGACTATTGATCTTGCACGAAGACGATTTTGTGCATCATCAGTTTAGCGCCGTCTGTGGAAACCGACGTAGTCTTCCTACCTTTCTCGCAATCCATGGCAATCACCACCAGATCGAGGTCTCATCAACCCGGAGACAACAACCTCGTGCACCGGGAGGAGGCTCCTCCTAACAACCCTGTACACTGGGAGGAGGCTCAGCCTCCCCTCGCACCTGAAGGACCCACTGCTATGGTGACTCCCGTCGTTGGGTCACAACAACAACTCCTGCAGACCATGAAGCTGCTGGTGAACCAAAACTAGCAGATCATCCAGTTGATGCTCTCTCAAGGAGGAGTCACCCATCACCCCGTTGGAGGGGTCCAACTCCCTCCGTCGGGAGAGGAACCATTGTCTATCCTCTCCGGACGCCAAGTCCCTCATCGGAATGCTTCAGCACCACGCCAAGGAGTCCCTCGTCAACCGATCCCTCCTCACTGCGCAGGTAGCTCGCGTGTTCACCCTTCGCACGTACCTGCGCATGAGGACGAGAGAAAGAGTCAGTATAGAGACCATGAAAGCCAGTACCATCACTAGGATGTCCCCAATCAGTGGGACGAGAAGATTAAGGAGGTGCAAAACCAACTCGGTGACGCCCTCAACGCCATCAAGGCGCAAGCGCCAACACTCGTGGATTACCTGGTAAGACGCACTGACACACCCTTCACTGCTGATATTGTCAACTACCCACTCCCTTCGAAATTCAAAAGGCCAAACATCGACACCTTCGATGGCAATAGAGATCCCCTTGACCATCTGGACACATACAAGTCCCTCATGCAACTCCATAATGTGCCTGAGGAGATCATGTGCCGAGCATTCCCCACTACCTTGAAGGGGTCCGCTCGTCAATGATTCTCCAAGCTCAGGCCTTCCTCCGTCTGTTCTTTCGAGAAGCTAAGCAGGTCCTTCGTCTCCCACTTCATTGGGGGACGTCGTCATCAAAAGCCAATGACCCACCTGCTCGCCATTAAGCAGGATAGGGATGAAAGCCTTCGTGACTACCTTGCTCGCTTCAATGAGGAGGTGCTCCAGATCGATGAGTCGGATGACAAGGTAGCCATGGCTGCTTTTATCGTCGGCCTCCGAACATCTAGTTTCATGTTCTCAGTCATCAAGAAGCCGCCCTCCGGCATGCCCGAGCTACTGGCCAGGGCACAAAAATATATGAACGCGGAGGACATCGCTAAAGCACGTAGAGGTGAGTCCTCCCGAGGGGAGAAGAGGAAAGACAGCCGAAAAAACCAAAGGGATACTGAGAACAAGAAGAAGAAATCAGAAAGGGTCCCCATAAAGGACCGTCTCGGACCACTACCTCCGAGGGATCGACAGCCATTTACTCCACTTAATGCATCAGTGGAACACATCCTACTCCAGATACAGGATGACCCAGCCATCCGTTGGCCCGGAAAGATGAAATCTGATCCCAAGCGCAGGAATCCCAGTAAGTATTGTTGTCTTCACCGAGACCATGGACATGACACAGATGACTGCTTCCAGCTGAAAAGGCAAATCGAGGAACTCATCCAGCGGGGTCATCTCAGACAGTATGTAGCTAGTCGAGGACCAACACCTCTGCAAGAAGAACGAGAGCACCAGCCTCCCCTCGGTGAGATTCATACCATCGCCGGAGGGTTAGAAGGAGGGGGTGACTCTAACTCCGCCAGAAAAACGCATGCCTGCAGAGCCAGACAAGCGGAGTCTCATGACTCTCGCCCGACGAAGACCCTACGACAGGGAGAGGAGGAGGTCATTACCTTCTCAGACAGAGACCTTGCAGGAGTCCAAGTCCCTCACGATGACCCTTTAGTGTTGACCCTGATGGTGGCCAACTACCAAGTCAGGAGGATCCTAGTCGACAGTGGGAGCTCAGTCGACATCCTGTTTGTCACGGACTATGACAACCTTCACCTTGGCAGGGAGAGGCTACAGCCGGTTAGGACTCCCTTGGTTGGTTTCTCAGGAGAAAGAGTTCAGCCATTGGGATCCATCACCCTACCCGTAACAGCAAGGACCGCTCCCCGGAGCTCTACCATCATGGTAAACTTTCTCGTGCTTGACTGTCCTTCTGCTTATAATGTGATACTTGGGCGCCCTGCTCTCAACGCCTTAAGGGCAGTGCCTTCTACATACCATCTTTTCCTCCGTTTCCCAACCTCTAGCGGGATTGGGGAGATAAGAGGAGACCAGGTCTCAGCCAAAGAGTGTTATGTAGCCTCTATGAGGGCTAGAAGACCACACGAGACTCTACAAGTCGAAGTGTTCGACCCTAGGGATGACAACACCTTGGAAAGGGGTGAACCAGCAGAAGAACTCCAACCAGTGATACTAGATGACACCCTTCCAGAGAGGAAGGTCTACCTAGGCTCCTCACTCTCCCAGGAGCTGGCATCTACCTTAGTAGACTTCCTCAGGAGAAACGCAGACGTCTTCACTTGGTCCCATGAGGACTTAGAGGGCATTGACCCCGAGGTAGCCACCCACCAACTTAATGCCGACCCCAGATGCAAGCCCGTTTGCCAGAAGTTGAGGAGTGTGAGCACTAAGAGGGGACAAGCCATAGAGGAAGAAGTAGACAAGTTCTTGACTAACGGGTCTGTAAGGGAGGTAGCCTACCCAGATTGGCTATCCAATGTGGTAATGGTGACAAAGACCAATGGGAAGTGGCGCCTCTGCGTGGACTTCACAGAGCTCAACAAGGCCAGCCCTAAAGACAGTTACCCTCTCCCTCGCATCGACCTGCTCATCGACGCCACTGCGGGGCACGAGCTCCTAAGCTTCCTTGATGCCTACTCCGGTTACAACCAAATCAGCATGTTCCCCCAGACCAAGAGAAGACTTCGTTCATCACCCCTAGAAGCACTTACTGTTACAGGGTGATGCCGTTCGGACTTAAGAACGCCGGAGCCACATACCAGCGCCTTGTCAATAAGATGTTCGAGGCCCAGATTGGGAAGACCATGGAAGCATACGTGGATGATATGTTGGTGAAGAGTGTAGTAGCCACAGATCACATCGCACACTTACAAGAAACTTTTGATGTGTTGAGAGCCTACAAGATGAAGCTGAACCCAGAGAAGTGCGCCTTCGGCGTCAGCTCAGGAAAATTCCTAGGCTTTATAGTTCACAGAAGGGGTATTGAAGCTAACCCGGATAAAATCAAAGCAATTTTGGAGATGAGGTCTCCTACCTCAACCAAGGAGGTCCAACGACTCAATGGGAGAATAGCCGCACTCAACAGGTTCATTTCTAAGTCTGCTGACAAGTGCCTTCCTTTCTTTAAAATCCTTCGCAGGTCCTTTCAGTGGGGTCCAGACGCTGAGGAGGCTTTCCAAAAGCTTAAATCCTACCTTGCCGCCCCATCGCTGCTTTCTCGAGCCACACCAGGAGAGGTCATCTACCTTTACCTCTCGACCTCGCCCTCTACTGTCAGTTCTGTCCTCATCAGAGAGGATGGAGGAATCCAAAAGCCAATATACTATGTGAGCAGGGCATATCGAGGAGCAGAGGTAAGATACTCGGAGTTGGAGAAATTGGCTCTCGCCCTTGTCACAGCAGCGCGACGCCTACGCTATTATTTTCAGAGCCACACTATCATGGTGATGACGAACCAGCCACTCAAAAGAATTTTGGAAAAGCCTGACGTCTCCGACAGACTACAAATGGGCTGTAGAATTGAGCGAGTTCGATGTGCAGTACCAACCTAGGTTTGCCATCAAAGCACAGGCACTTGCAGACTTTGTGGCTGAGACTACACCACCACTAGAGTCCCAAGGGGAAGTAGCCAACGCCCTAATGCCCATATCCACTTGCTCAGTGCACACTAACTCCTCCCCACTGAAGGCTATATCAGACGCTACAAGAGTGATTCTTGAGAAGGATCCGGAGCCAGAGCCACATGCAGGGCACCCCTAGGTGCCGCCCACCTTGCCTAGGGCACCGCCCACCCTTCCTTGGGCGTCACCTGCTCAGCCTTTTTCACCCCTTACTCTCCCTTCTCCTCAGACATCACCCCCAACATCTACTCCGCTATGTTGGAAGTTATATGTTGATGGGTCCTCTACCAATGAGGGCGGAGGAACAGGACTCGTACTCATCAGCCCTCATGGCACCCCATTGAAGTACGCTGTCTCCCTCCATTTCACCACATCGAATAATCAAGCAGAATATGAGGCCCTTGTTTCGGGCCTAAGATTAGCCTTGGAGATGAAAGCACTCAACATCATGGCCTATAGCGACTCTCAACTCATAGTCAACCAAGTGAGAGGAGACTTTGAGGCCAAGGAAGAAAGGATGCAGGGATACCGCTCGGTGGTCCAAGACCTCCTCAAGAAGTTTATCTACTTTGAGATCAACCATGTACCACAAGAGGAGAACGCCATGGCAGACGCACTAGCTAAATTCGCCTCTGCCAATTTACTTATGGGCCCAGCATTGACGCGTCACCAGTTCGAACCAAGCACCTCCAAGCCGGAGGAAAGCAGGGTTCACTGCGTGTCGTCCGAGCCCAATTGGATGACCCCCATCAGAGTTTACCTAGAGGAGGGCTCCCTCCCAGATAACCCAGTGGAAGCCAAAAAGTTAAGGATGAGAGCATCCAGGTACGTCACCCTGCAGAACATTCTCTATAAGAAGAGTCATTCTCTCCCTCTACTCCGCTGTCTCACACCGGAAGAAGCAGACTATGTCATGAGGGAGATACATGAGGGAATATGTGGGAACCACTCAGGAGGACGAGCCTTGGCACACAAAGCAGTCAGACAAGGGTACTACTGGCCCACCATGATCCGAGACGCTCGAGCCTTCGTCAGGAGGTGCGATAAGTGCCAATGTTTTGTAACTGTGTCAAGACAGCCGCCTAAGGAGCTCACCACTATCAAGAGCCCATGGCCTTTCTCCATATAGGGGATCGACATCCTAGGTCCCCTTCCCGTAAGTCGCGGTCAATGTAAGTTCGTAGTCATCACCATAGACTACTTCACCAAGTGGGCCGAGGCCGAAGCCCTAGCCAGGATCACGGACCAAAAAATAAAGGACTTCATATGGAGGAACCTTATCTGTCGTTTTGGAATACCACACGCCATCATAAGCGACAACGCCAAGCAGTTTGATAACAAACTCCTCAACAGCTTCTGTGCGGACCTCCAAATCAAACAACCTCACTCTAGCCCTACCCATCCTCAGGCAAATGGGCAAGCAGAGGTCACTGTCAGGACCATACTTCGAAATTTGAAAACCAGACTCGAAGCCGCCTAAGGAAAATGGGTGGATGAGCTCCCAGGAGTATTATGGGCCTATCAAACGACACCAAGAGGCCCCACAGGCGAGACACCATTCTCCCTATCCTATGGAAGAGAGGCAGTAATACCCGTTGAGATCGGGGTACACTCCCTTAGGGTGCAAAGCCATAACCCTTCCAACAATAAAGAAGGCCTCCGCATCAACCTCGACTTGGTGGAGGAGGAAAGGGAGATAGCCATGCTCAGGAATGCAGAGTACAAACGTCGCATGATAAAGTACTACAACTTGAGGGTGAAGCCTCGCACCTTCTTACCTGGGGACTTGGTCCTCAAGAAGGTCATCTTATCCTCCAAAGACTCCCGGGAGGGGAAGTTGGGACCCAACTGGGAAGGACCTTACACGGTCACAGAGGTGGTAAAACCAGGTACCTACAAAATTTAAAATTTTGAAGGCAAGGTCCTGGGTCACCCATGGAACGCAGAACACCTAAAGAAGTACTACCAGTAGCTGGGGGCAGTAAGTCTGGAGTTGGTGTCCACTATCTAGTTTATTTTCGTTGTATGTCATTTTTCCTCTAAATATCAAGTATTTACTTTGAATCATGAAATGAGATTTCTCAATATTTTCTCCAAAAAAGAGTTCTATTTCATTCAAGTCATGAGACTCTTATAAAAGAAAATTTTCATTCAAAGTCCGTAAACTGGACCTTTTACAAAAAGGAAGATATCATGCAAACAAAAAATACAAGGACACCACTCTCAATGACTCTCATTGTCTCCACTCATATAGTCCTCATCATCGGACTCAAAAGCCTCCTGAGGCTTAAGCTCAGAAAGATCAACATAAGGGTATGCTACAGAGGCCTTCCTCCTAAGCTCTTCGTAGCCGTCAATGAAGGCACTAGCCTTAGCCCTCTCAATAGCATCCCTCTGAGCCTCTGCACTAGTAGCTCTCCCAAGTGGTACGCCAAGGTCAGCCTCAAGTTGAGCAACCTTCCTCTGAGATAGCTTCAACTGCTCAGCAGCGGTGCTCTCTCGCGTCCGCCGCTCGAGCTCAAATTACTTTTCGGGATCCTCTCGTGCCTGTCGAGCTAGCAGTGCGTCATTCTCTCGTGTCTGTCGCTCAAGTGAAAGCTTCATCTCAGCAGCCGCAAGTTGTCCCTCAGCAGCCTCACGTGCCCATCTCTCCTTCACCTCGCCAAGAGCGGCCTCTCCGATCATCATCGTATTACTAAACGAGGCAGGCAGGGCAGCCATCACCTGTGGACATTCAAATACAAAGAAAGCCAAGAGCTAAGTCTAGACATGCCACAGAAAGTCAAATACAAAACAGAGGGACAGAGCGTACCAGAGCGATGCCCTCTACAGCGGCGTTTACTACGCCCCTAGGACCTTGAGAGGCAATCTCGTTGGCCTCAGCACCAGTCACCAAGGCGCTGAATCTCTCCTTTTCCACCTCCACGTCATGCAGCATAGACCCTGAGGTGTTCTCCAAGGAACAGCACCTAGACGGACCCTCCGTCCCGGCGGACTGAGGCGCCGGTACCTCAGCCCCTACAGCGGTACCAGAACCGTGTCTCGGAGAAGGGGAGACATAGATCGAAGGAGAAGGTGGAACATCATCAAACTCAGCCGGTATAGAACCCGCTGGGTCGACCGACCCCGGTCAGGAAGAACAGGGGGCACCAGACTTCGCCCTCTTGGAAGGAGGAGTAGGTATGGATGCCACCTTGGAGGCAAGGACCTCATCCACTACGGACCTGTCAATGGGAAGACCTGTAAAGACCCAGTAAGTCAGAAAGCCTACTACAAAGCACCTAAAGAAGACTACTGGTAAGTAAGCACCTTTCTTTTTGGACTTGGAAGAGATGCCGGACAACGACATAATCTCAGCAAAATCCTTAGCTGGGTTGTTGCGAACCGCATCAAGTAGCCTCGTTTGGGCCGGAGTTAGAGCCGATAAGACTGCAAAAGATCACCTGCTATGAAGAACCAACACATAAGGATGAAGATTACAAGTTAAAGGCAAAAAATCCTTACCTTGTTTAGTCCGAGGGACTACATCCCATCGAGAAGGCACAAGATCACAGTCGGACTTCGAAGCCCACTTGCCACCAACAAAGAAGAACCTCCTCTTCCACTTGTGTAGATTGGACGTAAGCCCCTCAATAAGTTTGCCTGACCTCAGAGTGAAGCGGTACCACCCCCTGTGAGGAGTAGGGTTCTCCGACAGTGTGTACGTCACCAGAAACTCCTCGAACGGCGGAGGAACATCAATACAATGCACCACCCGCCATAGTGTGAAGAATGCAGAAATAACCCTCTAGTCATTGGGAGACAATCTCCCTGGGACCAAGGACAAGTATGCTAGCACCCGACAAATAGGTCCAGGGATAGGGAATCGCAGACCCGCCTCCAGCATCCCCTCATAAACAACAATCTCACCCAAAGAATCGCAGCAGGCGGGCCCATCGGCGTCAGCATGGCGATAAGTCACACAAGGTGGGATGCGATATAGAAAAGCTATCTCAGCAATCTCAGCATCACATTTATACAAGCTGAATATAGAGAGTACCTTAGAGCCGTTGCCTCCTCCAATGCCTGGGCCTTCATCGGGGTCCCCAACGACCTTCGACTCACCTAGGTAACATGCACAAGAGCAAGTTTAGAACCTAGCTAAAACAAGGTAACAATGTCAAAGAAAGAGTAAAAAGAATATCAAGAGACATACCTCGCAGCACCGTGTCCTCCCAGTCATCAGTCGACTGCAGAACAACGCTTGGGTTGTCTCCTGAAGGACCCGGGATACTCCGATGATCGCCCGCGCTAGAAGACCGTTCGGGCACACCCCGGAGACTACTCAGAGTACTCATGATGGTCCCAAAGGGTTCCTCCGCCACACCAAGTCCACCACGAGAAGAGGAGCTCGAACGACCAAAATCGGAGGAGGCGGCACCCATGACCCGGGCACCTAGGCAGACCCCTTGGGCGCCGCCCATGGGCTGGCCCCCTTGGGCGCTGCCCATGGCAACCCCTTGGGTGCCGCCCGGTCTCGCTCCCCCGTGGTGCCCTCCTCTCGTCTTGACTCCTCCGCTCGGCATGCCTCTCGTCCTCATGGATGCTTTGATGACGAACAAATGGAATAACCTTGAAGCTCCTTAAATAGAGAATGAAGGCCTTGAAGCTTCTTGAGGAAGCCTTAGCAAAGCTCCCTGAAAGTCACTCTTGAAGGAAGCCCCTGCACATGCAAATGAAAGAAGAATGAAGAAAATGAAACAGTGGCCTCTATTTATAGACAAGGGCATAATATATATATAATATTAATAATGCACTATTCAGAACCGAGGAGTTCAGCAGATCCCGAAAGATAATTCCCCGAAGATAAAGAGGGAAGCTCCAACTCAACCAAGTAAATACGAAGCACATGTCCTCGACCCCTGCCTCTCGAAGAAAATTAGAGCTCGGGGCATGGGGGCAAATGATGAGTCCGGATTTTACTAAGTTAAGGCCCAATCCGAACGGAGTCGAAGAAGCCCATAGAAGAGCCCAAAAGACCCATGTAGTTGGACCAACCAAGTGGCAATCGTCAAGAAAAATGGAGGAAGGACCAAGACCGCAGGAGGCAGCGAAAGGCGTCGCCCGAAGCCCCTAGGGCGCCGCCCAGGGCACCAAGGGCGCTGCCCAGGCCCCCCAGGGCGCCCAGCTCCGCGCTCGACCTCTCCTTCGTCCTCTCCTACGGCCTCTCCTCCTTCACCATTTGACTCCAGCGCAAATCCAAGTCTAATTCAAATACGAGCTCGACGTCCGACCTCAAGACCAAGACGAGCACCAAGCCGAGCTCGACGTCCGACCTCAAGACCAAGACGAGCACCAAGCCGCACCAACTCAAGGCCGAACACCAAAGGAAGGGACAAGGCAGCCCAAGGCACCTAGGGCGCCGCCCATGCCCCCTCTAAAGTGGGCGCCGCCCACCTCATGCCCCATTAGCCTCTCCTCTTGGCTCTTCTTCATGCCTTGATGTAACATCAAACACAACACAAGTCCAAACCCACTCCGAAGCAAGACTGAGTTCAAGACTCAAGTCCAAGGCTAAGCATGAGCACACTCCGCACCAGAGTGACATCCGAGCAAATAGGAGCACGTGGAGGAAGACTCGGGATACGGAGATCTCCTACCTTAATTCTACCTTCTAAAGAAGTCTACTCCTACCATAACTCTGCTTACTAAAGAGGCTCACTCCTACCATGTTTGTACTTACCAAATTAACGGAAGCCTTCTCCCTCACGTCACCGCCTCACCGCCTTGGTGAGCCTATATATGTAAGCCCTCACTGTATAAAGGGCACGACGAGAATGACTCTGGAGACACACGAGACTAGTTGCACTCAGCAAGCTCTCTAAGCTCTCTACACACACTCTCTCTCTAGACTTATTGTAAACTCTCCGGAGTACCTCCGTTGATCAATAAAATGCCTAAGGCCACTGTCGCCGTTCGAGAGTGGACGTAGGTCACCCGGACCGAACCACTATAAATTTCCTGTGTTGACTCTTTATTTACTGTTTTGCCACTAATTGCCATTGATTGCTCATTAATCACTCTTGTGACTGTTGATCTCGCACGAAGACGATTTTGTGCATCATCAAGTTTAACTCTATTACGTGTATCTTTCACAATCTACGAAATGATTAATTTGTTCATTCTATATATCATGAGTTTAACACTAAGAATTGTGTTGTTTTTTTGACGTTTTTGCCTGATTATTTGAGCCAGGGTTTGCAGTTTATAGTATAGAATACTTTGTTATAACTAGTGCCCTTAATTTAAAATGTGACAGATGGTATCGTTCATCAGTTGGAATAATATTAGAAACTGAGAATAGCATTTGAAGTTTCTTCAACAAACGCTTGCATCCATCCAAGTTCTGGTTGTTCACTCATTTCCTATGGGGTGATACAGCTACTCATCGGAGGATTCACTAGTGTCACTGGACTGAGGTATGTTTCCCTATAGAGGAGGGCGGCTTAGGGGTGCGTTCCTTTTCTGACTTAGCCGAGGCTTGTGAGGTGAATCTTTGGTTGAGTTTTCGTGCTCAACAGTCTCTTTGGTCCACTTTTATGAGGGCCAAGTACTGTAGGTCCACCCATCCTGAGCTGATTGAGTTTCGTTACCCCGCTTCACCTCTTTGGAGGCGGTTGTGTGGGATTAGATCCGTGGCTGAGCCGAGGATCATATGGTTAGTACGGTCTAGTGAGATTAGCTTTTGGTATGACTGTTGGTTGGGGGATTACACATTGGCTTTAGTGTTTTCGGGGGTAGCTTCTGGGGTTCCTGTTTCTGCTTACTAGACTAGTCGACAGTGGGACAGAAGCCGATTATTGGGGATCTTACCTTCTTCAGTTGTTGAGCAAATTGTGCAGATTTCGATTCCGGATCAGGGGGTTAATCAGATGAGGTGGAGGTTGTCTTTGGATGGGGATTTTTCATTAAGGACTACTTGGGCTGATATTCGGGATGTGGCTCCAGTTCAGACTGGGTTTTCTTATGTCTGACAGAGGCATATTCCGACTCAGATCTCCTTCTTTATGTGGCAGTTGTTTCATGATTTTCTGGCCACAAATGATGGCTTAGAGAGACAGGGTTTTCATGTAGTATCCCGGTGTGTGTGTGGTGGGGCTATTGAGACTCTTAGGCATCTTTTTCTAGATTGTCCACTAGCATTTCAAGTGTGGGGTCATTTTTATCAGATGTTTGGGATCAGATGTCGGCCGTTTCAGTGTCCTTATACTTTGATGCTTCATTGGCGGCGTTGTGCTCCTTCAGTAGGTCACGTGCGGGTACTGCTACCGTGCTTCATTCTGTGACACTTATGGAAGACGCGTAATGCTTATAGGTTTGATGGTCATGCTTTTCATGTTCCCGTTTTGATTCAGAGGGTTTTGACAGATATGCAGTTGGTTGGGCTTGCTTTTGGGTTTGCTCCAAGCTAGCTGCGTCGGGATGAGTTAGTTGAGTTTGTGGGTTCTCTTAGAGTCTTGGTTCCTCGGCCTCGACCTCGACCTCTTTGCTTGGTTGCTTGGACTCGTCCTTTAGCGGGTTGCCTGAAGATCAGTGTTGATGGTTGTTCTAAAGGCAATCCGGGACTGTTTGTGGCAGGGGGTGTCAATCGGGACCACCAGGGTCGAGTACTTAGGGCTTTTGGCTTGTTTCTGGGGCATCAGCCTATTTTGTATGCGGAGTTACAGGCTGTTTGTGCTGGATTGGAGTTGGCTGCAGATTTGAGAGCTTCAGTGTTGGTAGTGGAGTCAGATTCAGCTACAGTGGTTTCTTTGGTTTCTTCTCAGGGTACTGGGTGCTGGGTTTATGCTTACCTGCTTGCTCGGATTCGGCTTCTGTGTGCTTCTCTCTCGGCTCGTGTCTGCCACGTCCTGCGATAGGCGAATCAGGCTGCAAACTTCATGGCTAATTGGGCTTGCTCTCAGCAGCTCAATCAGCAATTCCCTGATTCGTCATCCCTTCCTTCTGGAATTGTTGACATTCTCGCTTTGGACGCTCAACAGACCCCTCACGTTCATTGTTGAGCCTTTATTATTTATTTATTTATTTTTCATTCTTTTGGTGGTGGTTTGTCACCACCTTGCTTTTGATAGGATTTTCTTCCACTTTTGGAGACTTGGCTCAATGTCCTCCTCCCTTGTATGATTTTCCTTTTAATTATATATACAGGTTAGGTGGCTTTAAAAAAAAAAAATCCATCCAAGTTCTGGTGACTGACCTAGTCAACAATTTTTACGAAGTGTTCAAAGTAATTGTTGGTTTTTCTCATATGAAATTGCAAAAGCAAAAACCCACATCACAAGCCATTGCTTTAACGCACTATGATGGTCCAAGCAAAGCAATTAATCTTAAGAGAATCAACAATTACCAAATAAGTTAGTCGAGAGATTAATCTTGATCACATGAGTTTGCAAGAGAAAAAGAAGAAGGTAATAATGGCATTACCGCGAAACATACAAATGTAAAACCTAGAGATCTTTTGTAATGGTGGAAAAGATCTCCTTATTAGCAGCTACTTCACACACTCGGTTGAAAACTACTCTTACAGCTCAAAAACCAAATTGTGATTCGGAAACATTTTCAGGATCATTTCACTGAGACTGATTTAATCATTTATGGCAAACTTGAGCTGGTCTTGCACTTCTCTCACCAGCTTCACTCCTTGCTGCAACAGTGCTGCTCCTCTGACAGCTTTTTGGGTAATGGTCTCGAACTCAAAATTTGAATCATGACCTTTGAGAAGCTTCAAGAGATACGCGGAATCAGATATCTCAAGACCAACCTCAAACGTTGGCTCCATTCTTGTCAGTTGGCTCAGGCGATTGTGAAGAATAGGCTGCAGGCGTGCCCGCAAGTCATTCAGAAATTCACTTGTTGTGGGACGATCAAACAATCTGCGTCCCCGAGCAATGACCAAGTCCATAAAATCCTGATCTCTTGCACTGCTGGGATTCTCTAGAACTGTATCTGTACGCAGAGCTTGGAGAGATGAACAAGTAAACAAGTGTTAAGTAAAACCAGAGAGACACCAAATATTTATTTCTGAGAAAAGCCATTTGCTAGCACCAACGAACAGAAACCTTAAAATCGAGCATTAGCAAATATAAAAGGCCTAACAAAGTTACAAAGCCTTTAATTAAGGATTAGAGTACCACACTTGCTTTGGAAAAGAACTGACACAGGCTAATAGCTTCTCTGCGAGCAAAGCAGTGATAGCGAATTATGAAAGACAGCAATGTGCTTTTCAGCGTAATATTCCAACTCTTACCCACTGTCAATGGTGTTGTTGGTAATCCACTGGCCGATAAATCCAGCTTGTTGGGAAGAGGAAGATTCTTCATTACCACGGGATTGGAGCTAGTGGATGTCACGCGACTTTGAGAGGAAAGAGCAGATGATGAGGAACCAGTGGAATTCAAGGCTGGGGAATTGATCCGACCAGCTGGTTTAGATGGGGGCGATGGGGTCGAATAACCGCCAATTGCTTTCTGCTTTTTGTGGTTGTGGTCATCACCATTGTCCAACGAAGGATTAGGAAAAGGATTCTCGAAAACATAGGTGTGAGCTTCTTCATCATTGTAGGATATGGACTCAGGAGCTCTCTTCCTTTTGTGGCTAGTTTCCATGACAACTGGGTAAAACAAGCTACTTGGTATGGTATATAGTGTATAGTTTTTCCTCAACGAAGACGAACATCTCGTGGGTCAGCTTTATAATTAGTGAACTGAATCCTCCCGGCCACACTAGCTAGGAAGTCTTTGGCTTCCCAAAATAAATAAATATTTATTTTGTTTAGGTACACCAAACACCTTTGACACACACGAAATTACTTTTTGCAATTCACCTTCACGACTCTTATTAATGTGTATGGAAAAGACAAGAGGCTAGGTAACATGTTTATTTTACCATGCATGCATGTGTCATTGAATTTTTCAAACACTTTCATAATCTTACCAATGTGAAAGCTGACTTTCTTAATGATCTTATTGATTAGTTACAATTTCTATTTTCTAAAGAATTGTTACACCCTTTGCACTTCCTTTCATATAATCAACCCAATATGTAAAGAAAGATGAATTGAATATACATGATACTTGTCTTTTTGGTCTTGCTTGTACATAAAGTGTGCTTACCCTCAAAATCAAGCTCATAGCCTCATAGTTGCTAATTCGACAGCATTACCACCGTACCAAACAATCAAACTTGCAAGGAAGTAGAGATATGATCCATTTTGGGAGTGACAAAGGGATGATGGAGAGTTATATATTATTTAATGTTATTTAGATCGAAAAATTTGATTTAATTTGTTGATCTAATGATGTGTTTTCGTTGTAATTACTGAATTAATACGAAATTCTAATATTTAATTAGACTCACAGTTAATTCAATAATTATAATGAATTGAATTAACAAAATAGATCAATAGTATTGCTCCATCTTTTATATGCGTATCACCATAGGTAGGGTTCTGACCAAAAAAAAAAAATACCATAGGTAGGGACATAAGCCGTGAAGTCAGGATCTCACGAAAGTGGCATCACTTTGAGGGGTGTAACTGTTTATAAATAGCAAAGTGCTTTGACTATACGAGAGAGACTTTTCATCAAGTTGTAATGCACGTAATTCAATTAAAACTCAAAAAATTATAATCTAAATGCATATCATTCTTTAGATGAGTAAATTTCATCAATTTTTTTAATAGGATCCACTTATCCAATATTCATCCAAGAAATAATATATGTCTGAGTTATAATTTTTAAATTTTATTTGAGTTTTATAGCTTTTTCTTTTCATAAAATCCAAGAATTATAATATTCAAGTCTGTATGAACTCCAAGCTACTTGGTCATTATATAATGAATGATGACTTTTGAGTGACGTTGCTTCATAATTCAGGTATAATTTGCATGGGTGCCATGTGCAACCCTCTAAATAAATGAATTATGGTTGGTAGAAAGTACAAAACTTTATAACAATGCAGTAGCATCATGGGTATATATCCAGTTAATCCGATGTGAGTTTGTTCTTAGTGGTGGTTGGGGCCATTTCAGATTTGTGTTCGACGAGTGGATCGTGGATCCAATCCTTTCACATGTTCTTTCTTTATGATTCTTTTGACCTAGATTCTGCGTAAAGGAGTTGACCTTGCACAACCGGTTCACATGAGGCCACTCTCCCCCTACATTTTTTCCTCCTTGAACTCACATGCTTAAAATCATAAAAATAGGAAGATGTACAGGTTGTGGGTTGACTTTCTTATGGATCCTCCCACCACTTCCAAGTCCCATTTTTTTTCCCTTTTTACATCCAGCTTCTACATGTGCCTCACTAAAATTAGATATACCACATTCTCGCTAAAATCATCCCTCCCAAGTTCTACCCAAACGATTTCGTAAATACACATTTTTTGTGTTTGGTCTTCAAAGTGTTCGATCATGAAAGTTCCTCCACAGCAGGTTCACTCTAATTGGTCAAGAAACTCAAAACTGAGAGAAAGAACCTTTTGGGTAAATAATATCGTCTATATAAAAAGGATCATCATCAAATTTTTAT
>CM042196.1:24011315-24044152 GCA_023539305.1 Ilex asprella
GCTAGCTATGGAAGAGCGCAAATGGCGGTACATGTTAAGCCTACTTTGTCGTACATCCAAGCCAACAGAGAACTTGGATGAGTGTGTCCTAGCTATCTCAAAATTAGAAAAAAATGCTCGTCAATATTATGCTGAACATACGATCAACTGCTACAAAGAGGTGGCTGATGCTGATGCATCATTGGTGGAAATACTGCTAGTTGATGGGTGCTTCATTCTTGAACTTCTTCTGAGGTGCTCAGATAAGAAATTCAAGGACAAAGACGATCCCATTACAAACAATGTTTGGATGGTCCCTGCCATTCAACGTGATTTGGCCCTGCTCGAGAACCAAATTCCATTTATTGTTCTTCACACCTTGTTCGCCACTTTAAAGTCGAAGAGCAAACCTAATGATCCACTAGCATCAGCATGTTATTGTTCGCTACCAGAGATTGCTATGCTCTTCTTTCAGCCGGTACACAATTCACTGAAGCCATCGATATCCAAGGAACTCTATGACGACGGCAAACATTTACTTGACATGTTGCATAAATTTTACCATCCTAATAATCCTGCCATTCCTGTGTCTTCCACAAAATACCCTGAAGGTAATGACGCTTGGGGATTTAGACATTATGCGACAAAACTTTCAGAAGCTGGAATTGTGTTTGAAAAGGGTACACAAGGTGGTTTGCTGGATATATCATTCCATGAAGGCGTAGTGGTGATCCCGCCTTTTAGCATTGATGAAACACTTGATTTACGCTTGAGGAACCTAATTGCTTTTGAGCAGTGTAGCTTTCGCACCAGACACCACATTTCCTCATATGTCTTGCTCATGAGTAGACTCATCCGGTCGTCCAATGACATCATATTTCTTCAAAGCAAAGGGATCATAACAAACATTCCGGGGAATGCTGAAGACGCTTCAACTTTTTTCAGCAGTATGTGCAATGGAGTTATTTTTAGAGACTTCTATTTCAGAGAGTTGTGCGAGAATGTGAATGTATATGCCAACTCTAGGTGGCATTGCCACAGAATTAAAGCTCTGCTGCTGGTTAAGTGCCGCCGATACCTGTTCGAACTATTCCATGATTATTTCTCGAATCCGTGGAGAGCTGCCTCAGTTGTTGCTGCCGTTGTGCTTCTTGTCCTCACTTTTTTACAGACTATATACACAATGCGTGCTTAGTCTTGTTGTTCAGTATTATCAAAGTTTGTTAAAAGATTATTGCAAGTCTCCGAGTCTTATTGTCAGAAGTTTAAGCAGTATATGGAGAAAGGGATTGTTGAAAAATAAATTTGTTTTTAGAGTATTATTATATTATTAAGGTGTTTTAATAAGCATTTGAAGCTGGTTATTGTAGTGCTTCATGTTTCGTATTAAGAACCTCATTTGCGTGTTTGTTATGAAGATCATTCATTTATCTTTTCAGAAGATCATTTACCTGTTTATTTTACCATGCATGATTGTGTCGATTGAATTTGTCAACACTTCCACAATACATAATTTGACCAATGTGAGAAAGCTAACTTAATGAATGATTTTGGCTACAATTTTTTTTATTATTATTCAATGGTCAGGGATGTTTGGATCAGTTTAAGTGCACCTCAACTAATGTCCTTTCCAATAAAGTCAAAAATAATTCATTCACGTCTGAACTAAGGTATTCATGAACGATAAATCTTTCATGATATGATTTCCATTTGAGTTACCCTTAAGGTTGACAACACTTCCATAATTTAACATAATTTTAACAGTGTCAAAGCTGACTTAATTAATTACCTAGTTGATTAATTACAATTTCCATTCTCAAACTTTAAAGGGTTGTTACTCAGTTTGCCCTTCGATAATCAACCCAAAATGTTAAGAAAGATGAATTGAATACGTGGCTAGATGACTTTTGAATTGTTCATGATGTTCGCAGAGGTTTGAGACAGTATAGGTCCTATTGGATACAATATAGAAAATTATTTTTACTACCACACGGAAAATATTATTATTGAAGTGTTTAATTATATATGCGGAATGATTTTTGCACAATAAATGAGATGATAGATCTCTTTCTTGGTGAGCTCAAGTTTACCTGCCAAGTCGCTTCAACAGGGATCCACTTGGGTCTCCAAAAGAGAAAGAAGGGTTAGAAGGGCGCTATAGTATTTTTCGGCGTGACCCCTCCGATAGTAAAGTCAATATTTGGGAAAGGGTTTGACGGCGCTATTCTATTGCTTGGGTAAAAGGGTTGCGTACTTGAACTTTTAGCTTGAGGATGTTATTTATACTTTCCAAGAGTGGATAAAGGCGGACATCTGGTCTCCCCAGGAGGGAAAACACTTGGTTGGTTTGTACAAATGACAGTATCTGATGTGCAAACTCAATCAAATTGTCTGCTTCTTCTGGCATCAGAATTTTCTGTACATCTTCATTCGAGTCTCCGAATACTTAATGCACACTTCTCGACTTCGCCGAGTAATGAATACATCCCACACCTCTGCATGACCATTTAATGTGCCTTGGCCATGGTTATGCATGCGCAAGGGTGTTTTCATCAATCTTCCCATTAAGGGGTCATGAATTAATTATCTCGTACATCGTAATGCAACTGTCTTTGTGAACATTCTAATTGCCTTGGGGAAAGGGGGGCCCATGAATGATAGTCAATTCTATTCTTAAGTCATGATGCTCTGAAGCTGCTTTACCTCAATAACGGGTATGCTTCCCTCGATTGGTCCTTTCCTATTTTCCTTGAGATCTCATCTCATCTCTTGGCTGGGACTTGCGCCTGGGCAACTACTCACTTAGTGCTGACGTCCCCCGGGTATTCCGAAGTGACGTGGACAACGCCGGAGGGGGCCATAGCGCGCCGAGGTACAGCCTTCACGCCAAGGATACAAACGGTCCAAGACAATATGCTGAGGTAAACCAATGACGCCACAGACACACGTCACTTGTCCACTTGATTACGAAAACGTCCCATCATTATACTTCATAAAAATGAATTTATAATTGTTCGTGGTCGACTAGAAAACACAAATACGGATATGTGACACAAGTACGATACGATAAAGATACGACGATACGACAATATTTAAAAAACATGATACATGTACGGCTAGGATACGTTTATAATAAAATATATTTAATATTTTACTATTATTTAATAACTTAAAAATTATAATTTTTCAATAATTGTTTAACATTAATAAGTAAAATTAGAAATTTTTATCATGAAAAGGATGTAATATCGTCTCATTATGATATGTTCATAAAATGAGCATGACAAATTAAAGAAACTATAACAACATTTAACTAGTTGGTTTTACAAGTATTTATTTTTAAAAAGTATAGTGTAAGTGACTTATTTTTTTTATACTCTCTTAACATGTAATAATAGATAATACTTAAAAAAAACTAGTGTCTTCAAAATTAGATAGAATTTTATTGATATTTTATATTGTATGTAAACTCCAAATAAGGGGTATAGCTTAAAATTAAAAATTGGACATCTTGTTTAATGTTTAAAAGTATCTGCGAAGTATTCACATATTTTATTAATTATAAGATACGGATAATGCGTATCCGATATGTATTGAAGGGACTCGAGGTGGACAAACAGCCTCCAAGGCGATAGGTGTACAGGTGTAGCTAATAAGAAGCCGAGAAGTGAAGCCGAAGAGAGATATTTTTGTAAAGTCGAGTACAACCTCTGACAAGCAATTAATGTGACGTGACCCAGCATTTATGGAGATTTGAGTGACTCAGACAGAGCATTTAATAAGCCTCTGCGCCTTCGAAGACCTAACCTGACAATCATGAATGGGTGCATTAATGGCTGAGACGCCGAGCACAGAGTTAGCGGTGTTAACCATCTAGACGCCGATTACTCGGGAGTAGGTATCAGACGTCGTTCATAGGCGCTCGAATACTAGGATCTAGCCGGAGTTTCTCGGCGTAGCCCCGAGGGCTAGTCCCATCCTCCAAGCATTAATGACACGGGAATTCAGGTAAGACTCGATCATTATCCATGGGTAAGCGTGAAGGGCATTGAATGCTCGGATGATCTCTGTGTCAGAGCAATCATTTCAAGTCCAAGTGTAAATACCCTTCAGAAAAATGAACAAAGGTACGCAAAATCAAACCACGAAGCATACTGAATTGAGCTTGATCCTCCCATTCTTACTGACTTAAATTTCAAAGGGGATAAGTCGGGCGGACACTTGGCCCCCTTTTCCTAACCTTGTAATTGTTTCAGGGTTCACCAGCAACAAGATCGCTGTCTCAAATCGATTGCAAGAATCATCCCGTGCACATATCATTGAGTATCCGACGAGTATCTGATACGGGTACGTCAACTTTGAGGAAGTATTCGTGCTTTATAGGTGGTCGATGTCATTTTATGACTGATCACAATATTGTGATTGATCATAAAATTTTAAGATAAATATTGATATAGTTTTCGCTGAAAGTAAGATTAACTACAGTTGCTGGAAATGGTTCTTGTTTTTTTATAATCATTCAGCTGCCATTAGAGAATGTAGATGTTAAGTCTAGTTCATTTGTCCACCATGGACCTGTTTCTTTCAAGTTATTTTTTTATAATCATTGAACAACCACTCCAGATTTATTTTTTTAAATGTGGCTGATTTGTCCACTCTGACCAGTTTTTCTAGAGTTGTTTCAATTTTCATTCAGCAGCCATTCGAGATGATATTTTCTAAATGTAGTTGATTTGCTTACCAAGACTTTGTTTCTCTCAAATTCTTCTTTCTATAATCTCTCAACAACCATCCAAAATTATTTTTTTCAAATAGATTTGATTTGTCCGAGTGATTCTTATTTTTACAATCACTCAACAAACCTCCATAATTATTATTTTTTTCAAATGTCCCTCTAAGTTCTAACCCCTTTTTTTCTTGAATTAATTTCATAATCATTCAACGGTTACTTGAAATGTCAGTTGTTAAATGTAGTTGATTTGTTCATGACTTTGTTTCTCTCTAAGTTCTTCTCTTATAATCACTTTACAACCATTCAAATTTTTTGTTTTTTTAAATGTAGTTGATTTGTCCGCTCTGATCCCATTTTTTCAAATTCTTTGCATAATCATCAACGGTCATTTTTTATTTTTATTTTTTTATGAACACGCATGAAAAAATACATGTAAATTTTTAATATATTTTACCGAACGTCGTACTGTATGATGTTTAATAATCATAAAATATACTATCACAGTTATTGGAGCTCATCATTTTACATAAGTGTCCATTTTTTGGACCATTTAAGGCTATCGACTGTTAGTTTTCCACACCCACCAAAGTGGATTAGACCCAAAGAAAAAGGTCCGAATGTTTCTGTTTGGACTATAGCTCCCGCGTACAAAACTATTCTTCGGTTCATTTCACAGAAGGTCCAGCCCCTATTGGTTCAACATATAGTTCTTTGGGTCTTTTGGAAGCCGTACACTAAATTAGACATAATCTATATTACTTTAACATGCTAATTGTAGAGGCAAAAAATACCTCCAACACTGTATTTATGATATCTCTTCTGGAAACAGAGTTTTGTGTTTTATCTCTCAATCTCCTTTCTGCAAAATGATCAAACTTCCAAAGATCAAAGTACTTCGATCGAAGACATTCCGATGCTTAAATCAGTAATGGAATCGTAGGAATTGTAAGAAGACAAGGAGAATTCAGCGTACCTTTCTCTTTAGTTTCTTCTTCTTTTTATAGGCTGTGTTCCCCTTAGGGTTTCCGTTAATTTAGATGCAAGGTGGCACGCCTTCCCTTCCCTCAGTGTTTTAATTCGGGAAGTTCACGATTTTTCTCCAACAATCTCTCTAGGTATCTTTGATTTCGTCTCCTTCATTTATCTGATTGCCTAAATTTTAGGCAGTTCTTTATATTTCAATCTATCGTTTGAAACAGCTCAGACAATGAAGGTCGAACACATCCAATATGTGTCGAACATGTTGATCACCTCGATTTGATACAAACCGAACTTTTCTCTTGTTTTGCCGAACACTTTCTAGGAGTTGGCTTGGTACAAGCCGAGCTCTCACCTTGTTTTGCTCCATTAATGCATGGGCTTGGTAGCAAAGAGAGTCGGTTTATTGCTGATCTTACCGAACCACTGACTAGGTCGGTTCAGATAACAGGCTTGGCAAAGGACTTCAGATTTTCGGTCATGTGTGAAGTCTTTTAAAAGTCACATGAGCCCAATTAATGCTATAATACGTGTAACAATGGGGGTTAACCCCTTCATTTGTCCCCAGAAAGCGTTTGTCAGACGTTTGTCTCTCTGTCAGCCATTTTCTTGTTTTTCTAATCATTATTGTTTCGTACTTTGTGACATCCTCCCATCTTGGCGGTAGATTCAGAGTATTATAATTTTCCTTTTGAAATTCTTCTTCCTTATAAAACGTCTTTCCTTAGATTCCTAATAATTTACTTGGCCTCTGCTATCAGGATTCTTACTCTTGTTAGTCCTTGTGTTGTCTTCTTGGAGCTTGCATTTTCTGTTTCTCTCCTCTGTACTTCTTCTTTTCCTTCTTTAATGGCTCCCCTTACTCCCTCAGAGGTTCCTGCTTTCAAAATCAAGTATAACATCCCTGACGACGTCGATGTAAGGGTTGCACGGAAGAATGAACCCTTAATAGGAACAAGAGAGTCAATCCCCATCCCCACTCGTGCAATCACTGAGGGAGGAGTACGCTTCCCTCTCGACCCGTTACTGATCTGGGTGTTTTCTGCTGCCAAACTCTGCTCCCTCCAATGTTGTCTAAACTTTTTTCGAATCGTCATAGGGGTGTGCTCTCTAAACAAGATTTTGAATCTGAGTTTAGACTTATGGGAGATACTCTACTGCTATATTCTCAAGGCCGCCGAAGACAGTTACTACTTTTCGGTGAGGAAGAAGAACCGCTATTTGGTCACTCACCTTCCAGATTCAAACAAAGGTCACGAAAATGACATTGTGTTTGTTTCTGGGAATTGGAAGTACGTTGCTGGTGCTTTTCCTTCCTATCGATGTTCGTCCGAAGAAGGCACGCCAGGTATTTGATATGTGTCACCACTTGTTAACTTTCTTTGATTTTTTTTGTCTGACCTGGGTTTTCCTCTCCACAAGCGAAACTGTAAGAGTCTTCAGTTAAGCTGGATCAACTTCAGAAAGTTTGGAATTTCCACGAATCGTTGTTCTGTCGAGTTGCTCATACACTGCTCGGGTACACTCCAAATTATATGTCCTTCATCGCCATGCCGAACCGACCTAACGCAACACTTGTGGCGGATCGGGAGGCCATCCAAGCTGCTTGGGACAAGACACCCCGAGGACAAAAGAGACCTTTACTAGCGGCAACTGGACGTAGAGTAGTAAAGAACTTCTTGGACTTCTTGTCAACAGTTGAACCGACTTCATCTTCAGGTGCTCTGGCAACTTCTACACCGCCAATAATGGTTTAGGATGGGTTAGTTGCCGAGGTTCTAGTTGAAACTACTTCCCCAGCCGATGTGATTGTTCCGAGCAGCGGTCTGGCTGATGAGCCGCTTGCTTCAACTCTAGTGGCATTAGATCCACCTGAATCGGTTCTCTCTCTTCCTCTAGAAGATGACTCAATTTTTGAGCTTCTCAAAGATCCTGCTCCCAAAAGACAAAGAGCTGCTGATCCCGAGGCGAGCCTCTCACCAAGAAGCGCTAACCCTCCTTTTCGACCAATCTTTAAGGCAAAAAGAAGGGAGATCACTGCCAAGGATTCGGCTGCAGAGGATTTCAATGTTGCTGTAGGGATTGCTCGAGGAGTGATTATGCCTCGGGACTTAGCAATGAATGAGGCACTTACTGACAATGAGATGTCGCGCCAAGCTATTCAACATATGGCCCTGGTGAATTTTTAATATCAGCTTACTTTAAGCTTTTTGTTCTTTAAAAATTTTTCTAAGTCTTTTCTTCCTCTATTATAAGGGTCTGCAAAAAGTCCAAGAGGTCGGAGCTCGGATAGCCAGGAAGGACAAGGCCATGAAGGATGCCATTCATGCCCGAGCTTCAGCCTTAGCCAAAAAAGAGGCCCAAGATGAGGAATTCGGCAAGATCTGTGATGAAGTCCAAACACTTAAGGCTCAAAATCAAAGCCTTATTGAAGAAAATCAGAAACTCAAGTCTGAGTTGGGCTCGCTAAAAGAATCCGAGCATGATCTGAATGTTGAGCTTACACAACTTCAGCTTGACCATACAAGCCTTCTGAAGGAGCTAAATCAGCAAAAAGCCATGGCCAAGGAGAATGAGGATGCTGCATATAACGAAGGCATGGATAAGGCAGAGAACGACTTGGAATTGCAAATCCCCTTGCTTAAAGAGGCTTTTTTAGTAAAGGTTGGCAAGCTACGTTGGTAGCTGCCGAAGTTTCGACCTCTTCAGAGCTCTTCTCCAAGCATGTCCTACCAAGCTCTTCCCAACCTCCTTCTACCTGATCAACACTTAGGAACTTTTTAACTTTTCTGCTGTAATTGTCTGGATCCTTTTGAACCCCATAGTATTCAATGAAAATCGTACTTCTCCTATTCTATAATTTATTTTGATGCATGTTTAGAAAGCTTTTTATGCGTTCTGAAAAAAATGGACTTATAAAATATTTCCTTCGCATGGTACTTTTTAAAGAGCTTATGAGTAATGACCCTTTGTTCGGCTTTTCTTCTGAGAGATCTGCTCCTTAATCAGAAGTCTTTTCACTCTAGAGTGACTTCAAGGCTTTTGATGTTCAGAACTTTGCTCGGTCTTTTCTTCATAATGCTCGGCTCCACAATCAGGAGCCTTTTAAAACTAATGATTTTAATGCTGGTGAAGTTTTAGCCCTAGTTCGGCCTTTCTTCAGAGCTCAGTCCTTTAGGAGGGAATAAATATTTAGTAATAATGCAAATCTCTTGAAGATACGGCTCTACTCGACCCTTCTTCAGTGAGCTTGGTCGTTCTATAGAGACCTTTTTTAACTTAGAAATTTCAATGCGTGAAGTTTTGGCCCTTGTTCGACCTTTCTTCACAGCTTGATTCCACAGTAGGTTTACTCATAGTTCTTTTGTGGTCTAAGAGTGTTTCTACTCTGCACCGACCCGTCAATTTTATTGGACTCCAACTCATTCCTAATCGGCTTACACCTTCGTGCCTAGCCAAAGGCTTGGGTTGGATTGGATGGCTGCGCCTGATTTAAGCTCTTGACTTCTATCAGGATTTTTGTCTCTCTGCCTTAACAGTAGTATGTATACAAATAAGGGACAATTAGGATGGAATTCATGTTTTTTTATTGATGATTTTGGCTCGTTACAACTGCAGCAAGTACATAAATATGTAAGGGGCACCCTTTGAATTTCCGAAGGCACTTCGGAGTTCTATTTAAAAAGACACTTTTTAGAAATAGAACTTTCTAAGGTTTGTAACGTTCCAGGGGCGAGGCACTGCTCGACGATCGATGGTCTCGAGTTTATAATATTCGTTGCCCCCAACTCTAGCCACTTTGTAGGGACCTTTCCAGTTTGCTCCGAGTTTTTCATGGACGAGGTTCTTGGTTGATCCCAATACACGTCTGAGGACTAGGTCCCCATCACGAAAGATCGAGGGTTTACATTCTTGTTGTAAGCTCGGGACATCTGGTGCCAATACGAAGCCATTCTTATAACGGCATGTTCTCTCTTTTCCTCGGCTAAATCAAGATCTCGAGTGATGACGGCATGGTTGGTGCTGTTTTCGGCCAGTTCAATCCTCAAGGTAGGTAGGCCGATCTCTAAAGGTATGCAGACTCAATTCCATAAGCTAGTGCGAATGGTATTTCTCCAGTTGACCTCTAAGGCAGGGTTCAGTACGTCCACAAAACACTCGGGAGCCCTTCTACCCTCTTCCTTTAGCATTCTCAAGCCTCTTCTTGACTTCATCCAAGATTGTTTTATTCGAGATCTCTGCTTGTCCATTGCTCTGTGGGTAAGCCGGTGTGGAATAATGGTTCCGAATTTTGTACTACTGGCAAAAGGCTCTGAACGGACCACTATCTAACTGTGTACCATTATTAGAAATGAGTGTATGTGGGATGCCCAACCTGGTGATGATGTTTCTCTAAATGAACTTTCACGTATCAGTGTCCTTGATATTTGCCAATGCCTCGGCCTCAACCCACTTTGTGAAATAATCAGTCGCAACAAGAAGGTACTTCTTGTTGCCAAGGGCCCGAGGTAGGGGTCCGACAATATCTAACCCCCACTGTGCGAACGGCCATGGGCTAGCCAAGGGAAGGAGTTCGCGGGATGGCTTCCTTGGGATTGCCGCAAATTTTTGACACTTCTCACATCGTCGAACAAATTGTTGAGCGTCCTTCTGCATATAGGGCCACCAGTAACCTCGTGAAATAGCTCGGTGAGCCAGAAACCTTCCTCCAATATGAGCTCCGCAACTTCCCTCATGTATTTCAGATAAAAAGTCGGGGACTGTACTGGGGAGTACACATTTTAAGTACGGGCCTCCAATGAGCGTCGATAGAGTTTGTCTTTTGGGGACAGCCAGAACATGGCTGCTTTCAGACGCAAATTGCCATTTTTTAGGAATCCTATTATTGGGTCCATCCAGCTCGGCTCGGGTATATTACACAATATTTCGTTCGTTCTGGTCGGCCAGACGCATGGTTCTGGTTGAAATTCAACGGTGATGGATCTTTCAGTTTCTTGCTCAATTGTCGAGGCCAGTGATGCTAAGGCGTCGGCATGTGTGTTTCTTGCCCTTGCCACCTGTTGGATTGAATACTCGGGTATCTTACTTAGTTCTTGCTCCACAATAGCTTGATATGCTATCATCTTTTCATCCTTAGCCACATACTCCCCTATTATCTGAATTACAACCAATTGTGAGTCAGAGAATATTTGGAGCTTCCTTGCTCCTAACTCGGCTGCCAACCTCACCTCAGCTATCATAGCTTTGTATTCTGTTTCATTATTTGATACATTGAAGCCGAGCCTAATGGCTTTCTCTAGTGTACACCCATCGGGACTTATAAGAATGATGTCAATTCCAGCACCTTTCTGATTCAAGGCTCCGTCCACTGAAAGTGTCCATCCGATGTCGAGGTCTCGCGTTTCGTTGCCATCAGGATCTTCTCTTGCACTGTCATTTGGCTGAAATTCTGCAATAAAGTCGGCAACAACTTGGCCTTTTATCGCCTTTCTAGGTTCGAATCGGACGTCAAACTCTCCGAGTTCGACCGCCCATTTAGCAACTCGTCCCGAAAGGTCGATTTTGAGAAATAGCAATCTCAACGGCTGGTCAGTAAGCACTATGATTTGATGGACATGGAAATAATGTCTGAGTTTTCGTGCTGAACTGATACGTGCTAGGGCTAGTTTCTCCAATGGAGTGTATCTTGACTCTGCGTTCAAAAGCATCTTGCTCACATAATAAATAGGTTTCAGTTGTCCCCCATCTCTTCTCATCAATGCCCTGCTAACAGCGTGCTTCGACACAACTAAGTATAAGTAAAGCTCTTCCTCGGATGAGGGGGTTGACGAAATAGGAGGAGAAGCTAAATACGTCTTCAGATTAGCAAACGCTTTCTCACTTTTCTGACCCCAAAGTGTATCCTTCTTCCCCTTGATGGACTGAAAAAAAGGTCTGCACTTATCCGATGCTCGAGATATGAATCTTCTGAGTGCTACTGCCATTCCGGGTTAGAGCCTTTGCACCTCCTTAATAGTCTGAGGTGGTTGTAGTTCGGCAATTGCCTTCACTTGTTTGGGATTTACTTCTATCCCTCGGTGTGTAACAAGAAATCCCAAAAAAAATTTCGAGTCTACCCTAAAGGCACACTTGGAGGCATTTAACTTCATATTATACTTTCGCAGAACCTCAAAAGTGGCCTTGAGATTGGCACAATGAGTAGTGGCACTTCAACTTTTAACTACCATATCATCAATGTAAATTTCAATAATATTGTCAATCATGTGGGTAAACATCTTAGTTACTAGCCTCTGATATGTTGCTCCAGCATTCTTTAGTCCAAAGGGCATCACCCTGTAGCAGTACGTTCCTTCCAGTGTTATGAAAGCAGTCTTTTCTTGGTCCTCTTCGGCTAGGGGAATCTGATGATATCCTCTGAAAGCATCTAGGAAACTCATATGTTCTTACCCGGTCGTTGCGTCCACTAGTTGATCTATCTTTGGCAGTGGGAAGCTATCCTTTGGACATGCTTTATTTAAATCAGTGAAGTCGACACAAATTCTCCACTTTCCGTCCTTTTTCTTCACCACAACAATGTTTGACAACCAGGTCGGATATTTTACCTATCTAATTGTTTTGGATTCTAGTAAGTGTGTCACCTCTTCCTTCACTGCCTCCTGATGCTGAGGAGCCGATCTCCGGAGTTTTTGCTTAACTGGCTTGTAGCTCGGATCGATGTTTAGATGATGACATGCTACTGCGGGCGATACGCCGAGCATGTCATTGGTACTCCATGCAAATACATCGGCATACTTCTTCAATAGGGAGATAAGCTCTATTCTCTGGTCAGGGCTAAGAGTTGTCCCTAGCATGAAGTATTTATCTGCATCTCCATTCTTGTCTAAAGGCACTTTAGACAAGTCTTCGATGGTTCGGTCTGTAACCTCTTTCTTGGTGCCTAAAGGTACTTTAGGTCTTTCATCGACAGTAGGGTTGGGAAGATCACCCGAGCTGTCAGCAATTGATTGTTATTTTTTCACTTCTACTACTGAGTTGTTATCTCGACACTTATATTTCGCTTTTATTGAGGCTAAAAGATAAGTCCTTGAACTAACCCGGTCTCCTCAAATGTTTACTGTTCCATCAATTGAAGGAAATCTCAGCATTTGATGATATGTTGAAGGCACCGTCTTCATCTCATGCAGTCAAGACCGCTTTATTATTGCGTTGTAATCTGAGATCGTATCTACTACTAGGAACTCGGTCATAACACAAATTGGTCCTATTTTTATGGGCAACATGATCCTCCCCTTGGGTAGAACTGTTTTACCACTAAAGCCAACAAGCGGTGTATTTGAGGGTTTAAGGTCCTTTTTCCTTAGCCCAAGCTTTTCGAATAGATCCACATACATGATTTCTGATGAACTCCCGGGATCAATCAGAACTCTTTTGAGGTCATAATTAGCAATCTGAAGCATTACCACCAGAGCGTTTTTATGCTGCTGATGTACTCTGACCACATCCCACTCGGTCAAACAGATTGCTTCTGCTGACTCTTCCATCTTGATTCTTTTATGCGTGACCTTCGGGGTCAGCCTCAACTCATAGACCTCCCTTTCCTTAGCTGCCTTTTGAATATAAGCCCGGACAGAGTTATTCGTGGACATATTCGGGTTGGTGGTAGCGTGAATCATATCAGTTACACCAGCTGGAATGTTGTTATCGCTCTTTGGCTCGGATCCTCCTCCTTCGTTTTCTTGTCCTCCTTCAATGAACTCTGAGAGGTGTCCAGCCTTGATCAATTCCTCTAAGTGTTGTTTCAGGGTCCGACAATTTTCAGTCATGTGGCCCACATCTTAGTGATATGAGCACCTAAAGTTTGGATTTCTTTTAGAGGAGTCCCTCATTAGCTTGTTTGGTCATTTGAAGAAGGGCTTGTTCCTGATCTGGCTTAGTATCTTATGTATCGGTTCTTTGAACAAGGTGTTCACCCCTAGGAAGGGTGTCCTCTGGGGGTAACCATCCTTGTCGTTCCTCCTTATTCCTTCTTTGTTTGGCTCTGCCTGCTTGTCTCTATCGAAGTGTCTCCTGCTTGATGGTTCCTTGACTACTTCCCTGGTTAGGTCGTCGTCGACCTTTGTGCATTTTTCAATCCTTGCCATAAGCTCTTCCAAATCTGTGGTCGGCCTAGTGGGTTGCCATAAGCCCAACCATCAATCGTCCCTCTTAGCAGGCTGTCGAACCACTTCATGGTGGACTCTCCAAGGCTGTTAGGGAAGATAATGCAAAGTAGGGGCTCGTTTCTTCTGTGAATTGTCATGAGTTGTATGTAGTGCCTGATATGTGAGGTCGGGTTAGTTTTTCCATCGTATAGTTTGAAGTTCGGGACGGTAAACTTACTCAGGATTCGTCCCTTTTCAATCCATGTTGCGAATGGGGACGAATCCAAACCGTCTCCATACTCTCCAGTTGCCCTTATAGCTAGGTCCCTAGCCGACCTCTAATCCGGTCTCCTCAAGCGATTGTTGAGTTCATCATCGACGTATTGCTTCCATACATCCTCTTGGACCTGGGGCTTCTTCTGTTGGTATTTGTCTTCATCGACAGTTCTGACTCTGCTCGGTTTTCTTTCCAAACTGTCATGCCGAACTTCTATTTCCCGTTTTTCCTTCATGGTCATCTCTCTATCCTTGGCTTTCAATTCTTCGTTTTCTCTTATCAGGTCTTTCTCCCTGGCATAATTTTTTTTGAATAGGTTGTCGTGAGCATTAAGCCAATCCTGCAGGGATCGGACCAACTTTGCCAGGGAATGATTTTCCTCACCGGCACGGAGAGATTCACCATGACCTTCGATTTGTTGACTTTCGTTCCTAAAGGGCCTGAAACTCGCCGAGGATAACTTATCATCCCCATGGAGTCTGGGAGGGCTTCCGCTTGCACGCAACCTTATGTTGCTATCTACCGAAAGAGGCACAGGATCTGAACTTCCCAGAACAAGGCTGCCTATAGGTGATCCGATAGCACTCCTGAGTCTTGACATTATAGCTTTTTGTTCGAAAAATGAGAAATTTTTTCCCACAGATGGCGCCAAAATGTAGAGGCAAAAAATACCTCCAACACTGGATTTATGATATCTCTTCTGGAAATAGAGTTCTGTGTTTTATCTCTCAATCTCCTTTCTACAAAACGAACAAACTGCCAAAGATCGAAATGCTTCGATCGAAGCCACTCCGATGCTTAAGCCACTAATGGAATCGTATGAATTGTAAGAATACAAGGAGAATTTAGCATACCTTTCTCTTTGGTTTCTTCTTCTTTTTATAGGTTGTGTTCCCCTTAGAGTTTTCGTTAATTTAGATACAAGATGACACACCTTCCCTTCCCTCAGTGTTTTAATTTGGGAAGTTCATGATTTTTCTCTAACAATCTCTCTGGATATCTTTCATTTCGTCTCCTTCATTTATCTGATTGCCTAAATTTTAGGCAGTTTTTTGTCTTTCAGTCTATCGTTTGAAAAAACTCGGAAAATGAAGGCCGAACACATCCAATATGTGTCAAACATGTTGATCACCTCGGTTTGGTACAAATCGAGCTCTTCTCTTACTTTGCCGAACACTTTCTAGGAGTTGGCTTGGTACAAGCCGAGCTCTCACCTTGTTTTGCTCCACTGATGCATGGGCTTGGTAACAAAGAGAGTCGATCTATTGTTGATCTTACCGAACCACTGACTAGGTCGGTTCAAATAATAGGCTTGGCAAAGGACTTCAGATTTTTGGTCATGTGCCAAGTCTTGTCAAAGTTACGTGCGCCCAATTAATACTATAATACGTGTAATAATGGGGGTTAATCCCTTCACTAAAAAAAGTGAAAAACTTTTGTTTAACAAAAATAACCTTACAAAATAACTAATGTATATCATATCTTTTTGTAGTTAATAACATTATTAAGTTATATGCAATTGTCATATTTATGTGGATTGAACTGAGCCATTGGTTGCTATTTTAATTATAAAAACAAATTGGTGATGGTTGAGTTGCTATATTAATATCTCTATATCTATATTGCTAATAAAATCAATCTTATTAATTTGCATGCACTTTGGGCCATGGCGTTGGGATTTGAAAAGAACTCCTTCAAACATTAATTCATCCGACAAATAGCCATTAACAATCCACTTTACTATTTTTAACATTGAAGAACTTTGAAGGCTTGGATCTCGGAAAGATGGATGGGGTGAGTTCCAGAAATAATTGTCATTCACTATTTTCAATTAATGTAGTTTTGAAAATATTAATTGATTTGTTCTGTTATTTGCAAGCTAATGACTCTAGATTAGCTTCATATGTTGCTGGTCAAATTGATCGTTCTCTGAGCTGGAAGGTATGGTAGCTGGGGCTGATGGTAAAATGAATATTTTTTGAACTTAAATGGTCATGGACATACTTTCAAAATTTATAGGTTTGGTTGAAACTAAGCACTAATATTCTTTTGACTTTTGAGGTCATTCTTTCTTCTGACTTTCTAAAATCTTGTATACACCATTGAACTTAATTCATATATGATGTAAATTTGTGGGAACTTCATTTGACAAGTCCAGAATGGATTTAGATGGAGAGTTTGAGACTGGATATTTAATGAAGTATTGAACAGTACTGGATAGTTGATTGTTTTTAACAATAGCCTTTAGAAAGACAATATTTCATGGTTACATCAATTTGTTACTATCTCTCTCTCTCTCTTGAAAAGGCCAAGAAGTCGTTTCAATTGTATGTGGAGTCTCGTTTTCATATCATCCTGGATATATTTTGTTAGATAATAATATTATGGTATGAGCAAATTTGTTCTCCTGATTTTTGAAAATGTTTTCAACTATCCTAACTTATTTTTAATTTTTGGCAAGTTAGTGACCCATTGCCCCCCCCCCCCAAAAAATAAATATTTTTATTTTCTAGATTGAGTAAATCAACAAAATAAATGATGATTTCAACTTGTTTTCGCAATATAAAATAAATAATGATTTTGTCATATTGAAGAGAATTTTTAAAAATTTAGTTTATCATCAATACATTATAGACGAATTTTGAGATTTGAAATAACATCGTATTCTACTTTAGTATGTGATTGAGTTGAAATGTAATACCATAAGTTATTTTATGGTTTGTTGTTCATTTTTTTTTTCTCAAAGCCATCTAGTATGGATGGTGGGTTTGACAGAGCTTCTATCTGTACATATAACTAAAAGAAAAAAAAAATACAAGGGATGAGGACATAGAGCGAAGCCTTTAGAAGTACCAAGTGGGAGGAAGAAGTCAAAGAAAAAGAAAGATGGTGAATCACCACAAAAAAAAACATGAAAAATAAATAAACAGAGAGTGGGGACTCCCTAGATAGCAAAATAACTGAAAGCATAGAAATAAAACTCATCAACGAACGTGAGGAGACTGTCGAGTGTCTAAAGCGAGGATGCCAACAATTTCAAAAGGAATGGATAACGAATCAGGAAATCATTGATTGAGGTGTTGAGAGCAAGCCCAATTAGCAAAAAAATCTGCAGCTTGATTCGCCTCCCACGGGACATGACAAACTCGAGCCGAGAGAAGCACACAAGCGTTGAATCCAAGCAAGCAGGTAAGCATAAACTTAGCACCCAGCACCCTGAGAAAAAACCCAAGAAACCACTATAACTGACTCTGACTCCACTACCAACTCTGAAGTTCCCAAATCTGCGGCCAACTCCAACCCAACACACACAGCCTGCAGCTCCGCATACATAATAGGTTGATGCCCTAAAAACAAGTCAAAAGCCCTAAGAACCCGATTTCGGTGGTCCCAAATAACACTCCCTACCGCAGACAGCCCCGGATTACCTTTTAGAACATCCGTTAACACTGATCTTCAGACAACCCGCTACAGGACCAGTCCAAGCAACCAAACGAGGAGGCCGAGGCCGAGGCGGAGGGACCAAGACGATAAGAGAATCCACAAACTCAACCGACTCATCCCAACGCAACTGACTAGGAACAAACCCAAAAGCAAGCTCAACCAACTGCATATCGGTTATAATCCTCTGAACCACAATGGGCACCTGAAAAGCCCATCTATCAAACCTATAAGAATTGCGCACCTTTCATAAGTACCACAGAATAAAGCACGGTGGTAGAACCCGCACGTGACCTGCAGAAGGAGCACAATGCCAATAATGAAACATCAATGCATAAGGAGAGTGAAACGACCAACATCTGATCTCAAACTTCCGATAAAAGTGACCCCATACATGAACTGCAAGCGAAAAATCCAGAAAAAGATGCCTAAGGGGCTCTACAGCCCCACCACACACACAACGAGATACTACATGGAAACCCCATATCTCTAAGCCATCATCTATGCCCAAAAAACCATGAAACAACCGCCACATAAATAAGGAGACCTAAGGCGGAAAATGCCTCTGTCAAACACAAGAAAACCTAGCCTGAACTGAAGCCACACCCCGAATATCAACCCAAGCAATCCTCAAAGAAAAATCCCCATCCAAAGACAAACTCCACCTCATCTGATAAACTCCATCCTCCGAAATTGGAATCTGCACAATCTGCTCAACAACTGAAGAAGACAAAACTCCCAACAATCGGTCTCTGTCTCACTGCTGACCCGCCTAGTAAGTAGAAACAGGGGCCCAAGAAGCTACCCCAGTTACACTAAAGTCAATGGATAATCCCCCAACCAACAATCATACCAGAAAACTGACATCACCGCACCATACTAACCATCTGTTCCTCGACTCAGCCACGGATTAAATCTCACACAACCGCCTCCAAAGAGGTGAATCTAGGTAACGAAACTCAATCAACCCTGGATTGGTAAACCTACAGTACTTGACCCTCATAAAAGTGGATCAAACTGACTGTTGAGTCATATTTTCTTTATTTTATGATTTGTTGTTCATATTTTTTTAATTTAAATGAAAACTGATTTTACTGTTTTAATAGTAATCTAGTGTTGAATCTTAAAATATTTTTTCATGCTTAGAAATATTTGGTATAAACTAGTGAAATTTTTTTCTGTAATAGTTTACTATCTCTAATGGGAAATTCTAGCTCTGCGCCTGTGGGTACACCAGACCTTTGAGACACTAGACAGTTTTTACAGCTCTTGTTCATGATTCCAGCAATGTGTGAAAAAGATAGGAGATAACATTTTTCTTGATTAATTACAGTTTCTCTAAACTCAGGAGTTTATACGTCGAATTCCTCCTTCTCTCTTTATAATAGTAATAGATTCAACAAACATTCAAGAAAATAGTTGTTGAATATAGTCGATTTGTCCATCCAGACCCAACTTCTCTCCTAAAAAGCCATATCAACATTTATCCAATTGTAAACAACTTTATTGATTACATAATAGTAAATTGATTTTATAATGGGATTTATTAGAATCACATACCGCATCATAACTCATACTTATGCTACATTATGTATTCCTACGAAAAAAAATTCAAAGTAAAGTAATTCATACACGTATTTACGTAAGATAAAAGCTCTTATTTTTTCAAAAGATGAAATCCGCTTATCTTAGCCGAGAGAAAGAGAAAGACATTGTAAAAAACATTCAAACTCATTGTTAAGGAAAGCTATGTTACCTAAAAACAATAGAAGCGGTTTAAGTCATTATATATCATCAAAGTGTCATCGCTTTGTCAGATTTATGTAAACTTTGATATTTAAAAAAAATTGTAAGCCATATATAATTAATTAATCTCAATCCAACCATGAGGGATGTAATTGTTTATAAGAGAAGTGATGAGTTTTTTCAGCAAGTCTAGGACCTACCATTATTGTCAACAATTATTGAATTCTCATATTTGTCTTCTCCATTAGAAATTATACTGGTACCCACACTTAAATTAAGTGTTTAGATCAACTTGTGTTCATCTTGATTTATTCTTTTTTCGATTCAATCAAAAACAGACTATCAACCCTAAAAAATTAGAGTATTCGTGAAAAATAAATTTTGTAAAAACATAAAATCCATTTATATTAGCCCAGAGAGAGAGAGTGTTCTAATTGACTTGTGAGACTTATGTAATATTTGATATTTTTTTATTAATTTTTGTTTGGTAAGTTACGCACATTGTGGTTATAAGAATTCATTTATATATAATTAATTTTATTTTTATCAAAAATGACAAAAAAAAATAAATATATTAAAATTGATTTCAATCTAACTAAAGATGTTATTGAATTGTTTATGAGACAAGTCATGAGTCCTCAATACAACAAGATTTTGATTTTAAATGTAATTGGGACATCATTTCTTAAGGACCTTGTCCATCGTGGACCCAACCTTTCACATGGGCTGCAAGATTGTTCACCCTCCCCGACACATGATATGATATGATGGAGTAATGTTAGGGTGATCAAATTTTGGGAACAAATTTAGAGCCCAAATGACATGGCAGTTGAGTTGGGCTTCTTTCTTTGGTGTCATGTCATTTGGGTCCCAATAAAAACTTCAAATAATCAGTTGCCATGTCATTTGGGCTCCAAATTTGGTCCTCAAATTTGGTCACCGTAGTATTACTTGATATGATGTTACAGAATAAGTGATATGACAACGCATACTTTCAATCCATTTAATAATAATTTTACAGGCACAGCTCATAATGTCAATTAACATGGTGTGATTTCACTAAAAAAACAAAAAAAAAGGGAAGGGGGGAGGGGGGGGGGGATTTTCAGCAAGTGTAGACGATGGGTGTTCTTCAATGCGACGTGGACGTTGATTTTATCTAAGATTGTTGTGGACATTTCTTAATGACGTACCCTATCCATTGTTGACCCAACCCTCTCACGTGTTACACATTTGTATTTATATATATATATATATATACACATAATAAATCCTCATATATGGTCTCACTCTATTCTAATAATTAAATTTTTTATTAAGAATGTTATTATTTTTTTATTGAGTATGTTATTATTTTTTGGTTGAGCATGTTATTGTTTAATACTATTATTTTTTTGTTGAGCGTGTTACTGATATATATATATATATATATATATATATATATATATATACAAAACTCGACAAGTTTGCCCACTGGGCATTGCATTATGCTACTTCTATTGATATCTTAATTGCAATTATGCACCGTTGCATGCTGATTTCTTTGAATTTATGTTTTCTTCTCCAGATAACAGTGAGTGGGAGTTTCAGAAGTATGGTCACTAGAGCCTGCAGCAGCTGGTTAGGGGAGCACGTCAAGGTCTTGCACATTTCCTTCTTTATATGAGTTTTGGAGCTGGGAAATATGTTGTTTTTCTTTAGTTGCAGTGTAATTGTTGTTGTTAAATGTGAACGAGATTTGTAGGATGGTCAGACAGCATTAAAAAAACAAAAATGTGCAGTTTTTTAACACTTGCTTTGGAGGACTAATGATATGCATATGCTGTTGAGAGATTGCATGCCCGTTGCTGAACCTCGTTATCAGATGCTTATTTCATTGTTGTTTTATATTGCTATTGTCAGAGTTTCTGGATTATCAAGTTTTAACAGGTTTTTGATGATCCCAATTTGAGATTACTTTCTTCCAAACAAGTTAAAGCTTGTTCAAAACGTATTCAACTTGATTTCAATTGGGCATGCGATCTTTTGTTTCCCTTAGTATTTTTTTATCTGAAATTATAGGGATCATTAGCTAACGTGGAACCCTAATTTAGGTTTGTTGTCTCACCTTGAGTTCGATGATAGGTTTTTTTTTTTTTTTTTGTAATTAGTTTGATATATTCAGTATACAGGATTCTTTTTCCAGCAGTTCAAAACCTTTTTTAAGGGAATCCTTATGACTCAAAAACAATTTTTAGGGAATCAAGTTTACTTAAAAAAGGAACACAGAAACATGCTTTTGTGATGCAAAAAACCAAACAATTAAATAACCAAGACAGGTGGATTCACTTTCAGAAAAGAAGGAAAAGCTCACACTAGCTTACATCATCAGTTCAGATATCAACAGCCAAACCACCAACCCCAACTGAATTATTCTCAATCATTGTCTTGTCAAGCTAAATAAATTAATCAGCAAATCGCCACGACCTTACATGGAAACCATTGAATCCTCACGCCACTCCACAGCAATTGGGCTTCTAACAACATGAACCCCATCAGTCCACTCAATGGACCCAAATGCCGACTTGGAGAACAATTCAACACTACTGAATGTAATCTCATACGATAACGTCTGATTTTCCATACTAAACTCCAGCTTGCTTGGCGATACACTAACCTCAACCCCCCGTGGAGGATCACTCACTTTCACCTCATAAACAACATCAACCAAACTCCCAACGTTTTTAACCACCCTCTTATATTTGACCACACCATTGTTAGTATCAAACACTACAGAGAACGATGGGTAATTCAGATTCCCAGGACTACCAAAACTCAGTGCACCACAATCCACCATAGCAGGATCTCCCACAAACACGGCTATTCTCTTGGAGTCATATCCAATGGCGCAAAGAAATGCTACGTAATCACCAACACCCATATCATATATCAACCCCGGATCCAAAGCTTTGTTTGGTTCCACGTGTCCGGCACCATGAACAAACGGTGTTGATCCTTCTCCAGTAGCAATATCAATAATAGACTTCCCAGTGTTATCTACGTTATTAGCCGTTGTCATTAATGCTGATTTGATAGCAGCTGGGGTCCACTTGGGGTACGCTTTACGCAGCAATGCAGCCAATCCACTCACATGAGGACAGGACATGGACGTGCCTGAATTAATATTGAAATTCACCCTTCGCGTATCGATTTCCAGATCTGTTGGACCAGAATATCCGGTCCAACCGGCCAAAATATTCACCCCAGGAGCTATAACATCCGGTTTAAGAATCTCCGCCGTCAGATAATTCGGTCCACGACTTGAGAACGCCGCGACACGTGGCGCTGATGGTGATGTTCCAATAACCGTGCCTTTGAAGGCAATCGTCGCCGTTGGTGATGAATCAGATCCAATGTAATCTCTGATTTCATCACCTGCGGTCTGACCTACCATAGTCGCCGGAACGAGATGCGCATCGGCGATGAGTTCTTCGCCACTGTCAAACGAGTTCGCAACTATCATTCCCGCACCTCCCGCGAGTTTCACGGCAATTCCTTTCTCTACTCTCGCATTGCCTCCACGATCGCAGAGAACAAGTTTTCCGGCTACTTTTGAAGAATGTAACTTCCCTGAGTAACAATATTTGCTTCCACAGACCTCGGCGTTGACCAACGGGAGTTTGGTTTCTCCTAGTGGATCTCCCGAATACAAGGACGCTCCACCAAAGATCCTACCATCTCCAAGAATCACATCAGCTGGAAACTCTCGATCGATGGTCGAAGCACCGACCGTGAGAATCCAGGGAGCGATGTTGGCGGCAGTGTACGGATCGGGACCGGAATTTCCAGCGGAGCATGATACGAGAATACCGTGTTCTACGGCTCTGAAAGCTCCGATTGCTATGGAATCGTGATCATATTGCGGAGCCTGGTCTGTGTCTCCAACAGACAGAGAGATCACGTGAACACCATCGGTAATTGCTTGGTCCATCGCAGCTAATATATCCGAATCGTAACAACCTGAGCTCCAACAGATCTTGTAAGCTGCAATTCTTGCTTTAAACGCCATACCCCTAGCTTCACCTTTCGCATATTGATAGAAGCTCGCGTTAGCAACCACAGATCCAGCAGCTGTTGAAGCCGTGTGAGTTCCATGACCTTCTGTATCTCTCGGAGACTTTATTTCATCCATTGGCTTTCCAAGTCCAGCTTCATAGCCTCTGTAATAAGCTCTGGCACCGATGATTTTCCGATTACATGACGATACAGGAAAGTCTGGGCCGGTCTCGCAAATACCTTTCCAAGTAGAGGGAACTGGGGAGATGCCATCGTCAGAGAAACATGGGCATTCTGGCCAGATTCCGCTGTCAAGGACACCGATGATAACGTCATCGGCGTAATCGGAGTTGGGCCACAAGCCAAAGGAGTCGGCAAGACCGAGGAAGTCAGGAGTGCGAGTGGTGTGGATGTGACGGACACGGTCTGGGATGACGGAGAGGACGCCGGAGATGCGGCGGAGCTCTGTTGCTTGGGCTGCGGTGAGGCTTGCGGAGAATCCATGGATTGAACGTTGATAGGTGTAGAGGAGTTTGGAGGGGTGGTGAGAAGGAGGGAGTGATGCGATAATGGAGGAGAACCAATGGCGATGGGTGGTGAATATAGTTGGCTTATCAGATCTTGATACGTGGACGATGAAAGTCTCTGGAGATTCAGATGCTATTGACAGAGTTGCAGGGATGAGAAAGAAGGAGAAGAAGACGAAGAAGACAAATGAAGAGATGGGAGAAGCTACTGCCATTAGAGTGTTTTTCTTTTCTTTTCCTTCCTTGCAAGACTTTTTTTTGGAGGAAACATATAGTTTGAAGACTGAAGGAATACACTACAACACCGACAAGTTACTTTTCCGTACCGATCTTTTACTACACGTAATAAATGATCGATGAAACCGTTTAACCAAAAAAATTATTACTAAAAAGTGATAAGAAGCTCAAAAATTGTATCTTTTTCTCAAAACTTTTACCCTTTAAAAATATTGTAATATAACTCAAAAAAAAAAAAGTAAAATGGCCTAAAAATTTGAAATCAAATTCATAAAAATTATAACTTCAAAAAAGTTGTAATCTATCATTAAAATTGTACAATATCCAAAAAGGATTATAATCTTACCATTATCATTAAAGTTGAAACCCACAAAAAAATTATAATTTAACCCCCCAACAACTTATAACATACCAAAGAGTTTGAAATTTATTCTATAAAGAGTGCAATACCATAAAAGTTATACCTCACCATTAAAGTTGTACTCTCATTCCAAAGAGTTATAATCTACCAAAAAGTAATAAATAGCCCAAAATCTCTATCTCTTCCCCAAAACTTATAACCCTAAAAAATATTGTAATCTAATCCAAAAAATTGTAACATGCCCCCTAAAAGTTTGAAACCCAACCCAAAAAGTTGAAATGTAATCCATAAAAATTGTAACTCACTCCAAAAAAATTGTAGCACACACCATTAAAGTTGTAATCAACCCAAAAAGTTAGAACTCCACCCAACAAGTTGGAACCGCACTTCAAAAGGTTGGACCACAATCCCAAAATATTTTAACTCAACCCTAAAAATTGTAGCATACGAATCATAACCCCAAAAATAATAACATATCCCAAAAAGTTGAAATTCAAGTTATAAAATTTGTAATCCAAAATTAAATTTAGGAATTAAATTAAAAAATTAATATTTTAAGGACCAAATTAATAAATATGTATAATTTTAGGGATGAAAGTGGAAGTCTTTGCTACGACCGATTGTGGCTTCCTACGATCGGTCCTAATATAAACAAAAATTTAATTGCACTTTTATCCTAAAAGTTAAATATATTTATGGTTCTTAAAATATTAATTTATCAAATTTATTCAATTTTGTGTTTAAATAGTACATTTAAGATCCAAAATTATCCGATAAAAATTTAACTTATCAAATCAAAATCAAAATAACATGACGAGCCCAAATTTTTCTGGGCCAAGTCCAATCCAATTAAACCAAGGAAGCCCAAGAGGAAAGCCCAATCAGATGGGTCAACCCATCAGAGGAGATCCAAAGCACCCAACGCCCAAATTAGGAGGACAGATAGCTCTTGGGCGCCACCCATGGGACCCCTTGGGCGCCGCCCATGGCAACCTTGGGCGCTGCCTAGGCAGCCCCTTGGGTGTTGTCCACCTCCTCCTCTTTGCTCCTCTCCACTTTGATACCTCAATGCAAGACCAACACAAAACAAGTTCAAGCTCAAGACGAGGATCAAGTCCAGTCTAGCTCAAAGTCTTCCTCTAATTGAATAGGAGCACGAGGGAGAGAATGTCGAGATAGAGATCTATTCCTACCTTAAGTGTGTTTACCAAAGAGGTCTACTCTTACCAAAAGTGTGCTCACTGCCTCATCACACATATATAATGTGAGTCATCTCTACATAGAAATGAGGCTTTTACAATCTTGGCATCACCTCCTTGAGATCTATCTACACTCTTGAGACCTCTACAAGATCCCTACACACACTATTTTTTTTCTCTCTCTCTCTTCGAAAAATATTGTAATACACCTGGAGTGTACTCTCCCGATAACTTTACTCATCAATAAAGATCTCCGGCCACCGTAACCATTCTTGAGAGTGGACGTAGGTCACCCAGACCGAACCACTATATATCTCTGTGTTGATCTATTATTTATTATGTTGCCATTGATTGTCATTGATGGTTTATTAATTGCTCATTAATCACACCCCTACACATTATTGACTATAGATCTTGCATAAGATAATTTTATACATCATCAGTTTAGCGCCGTCTATGGAAATGACTGAGTTTCTACTTCTTTTCAACCCTGTTGCAATCCATGGTGATCACGACCAGGTCGATGTCTCAACAGCCGAAGACGACAATCCAGCACACTAGAAAGAGGTTCCACCCCCCTCGCACCTTCAGAGCCTTTGCTACAGTGACCCCGTTATTGGACAACAGCTCTTACGAACTATGCAGTCACTGTTAAAGTAGAACCAGCAACTCATTCAACTAATACTCACCCAACGAGGGGTCACCCCTTAACCTGTCGCCCCTGTAGGAAGAGTCCCACTCCCTCCAACAGTAGAGGAGCCACAACCTATCCTTTATGGGCATCAGGTAGCCTCTCACCATAAGGGTCCTCGCCAGAACGCCCCCAGGCTACACCAGGGCGCACCTCACCCAGTCCTTCCTCAACACGCAGGGAATCCATATGTTTTCCCTCCTTATGTACCTGCACAGTAGGACGAGGGAGAGAGCCAGTATACTGGTCATGGATGCCATTACAACCACCTAACGGAGGATATCCCCAACCAATGGGATAAGAAAATCAGAGAAGTGCAAAACTAACTTGGTGATGCCCTCAAAGCCATCAAGGCACAAGCGCCCAAGGAGGTTGACTACCTGGTAAGACGCGCACTAATACTCCTTTCATTGCTAATATTGTCAACTATCCCTTGCCCTCGAAGTTTAAGATGTCTACCATCGAGATCTTTAACGACACCAGATATCCCTTGGACCATCTTGACACATAAAAATATCTCATGGAACTCCACAACGTGCCTAAGGAGATTATGTGTAGGACCTTTTCCATCACCCTGAAGGGGTCTGCTCGCCAGTGGTTCTCCAAGCTCAAACCCTCCACCATCGGCTCCTTCGTAGAGTTAAGTAGGTCCTTCGTCTCCCACTTCATTGGGAGACGTCGACATCAGAAGCCCGTGACCCACCTACTCACCATCAAGTAGGACATGGATGAAAGCCTCAGAGACTACCTCGCTCATTTCAATGAGGAGATCCTCCATATTGAGGAACTAGATGACAAGGTAGCCCTAGCCGTCTTCATCGCTGACCTTCGCACTTCCAGTTTCATGTTCTCTGTTGTTAAGAAGCTGCCCTCCAGTATGCCTGACCTGCTGTCTATGGCATAGAAATACATGAATGCCGAGGACATCACCAAAGTCAGTCGGGGTGAGTCTTCCATAAGAGGAGAGAAAAGAAAAGACACCCGCGAAGACAAGTAAGAGGTAGAAAATAAGTGACAAAGAACGGAGAAAGTTTCTGTCAAGGACCGTCTCGGTCCGTACCCCTCGACAGACTGACTACCTTTCATGCCACTCAATGCCTCAGTGGAGCATATCCTATTTCAGATACAGGATGACCCCACGCTTCGTTGGCCTGAAAAAATGAAGTTCACCCCAAACCGCATAAATCATAGCAAATACTATCGTTTCCACCGCGACTATGGCCACGACACAGATGACTGCTATGAGCTCAAAAGACAGATCGAGGAGATCATACAGCATGGCCACTTGAGGCAGTACGTTGCTGATAAAGGACAAGCCCTGCCACCTGGTTAGGACCAGGATGACAGAGAATACCAACAACCCCTCGGAGAAATCCAGACGATCTCTTGAGTGCCAGGAGATGAAGTTGACTCGGACTCTGCCAGGAAAACTTTCGCCCACCTATGGGACACCGAACACCTGAGAATTTTATCTATCTTTTATTGCTTTAGTTGATTTATTTTGTTATTCATTATTTTATGAAATAAAATTTTACAAGATTATTAATTATCTTGTTTTCATCTCAAACAGCCTACGACCTAAACAAGGTAAACAAAGAGTCAAAAGGGGCCCAGTCAAAGGGACTCGCCCTCTTCACCTTAGGTGCCTCCCATGATGTCGCTCAGACGAGGGGTCTCGCCCTCTCCACCTTGGGCGTTCCTCTTGATGTCGCCTTGACGAGGGGTCTCGCCCTCTCTACCTTCGGTGCTGGCCTCGCCCTCTCTACCTTGGATCCTCCTTCGATGTCGCCTAGACAATGGGTCTCACCAGGCACCCAACACCAGGTACCAAGCTCCGAGCTCTCCTCATCTCCATCCCAATTGAATGAGTCTTAGGTGCCCAGCTCCTTAGATCCCTCCTCATCTCCATCTTAATGGAATAAGAGCACCCTCCTCATCTCCATCTCAATGAAATTGGAGCATCCTCCTTATCTCCATCTCAATGGAATGAGCCTCAGGCGCCCAGCTCCTCAGATCCCCCCTCATCTTCATCTCAGTGGAATGAATATTCACCACGGTGGCCTTCTTCTAAGCTATACGTAGCTCTACCTACTGCTTAATGGCATCTTATCGTCCCGGCAACCCGAGCCCTACCTGTTCCGCGACATTCTCTCATGTCTGTCGCTCCAGTCCTACTGCTTCATGGCATCCTCTCGTGCTTGCCACCCAAGCCTTACCTACTCTGCGACATTCTCTCGTGTTTGTCACCCGAGCCCTACTACTCCGTGACATCCTCTCGTGCCTGTCACCTAAGCCTTACCTGTTTCGCGACATTCTCTCGTGTCTGTCGCCTAAGCCCTACTGCTCTGTGGCATCCTCTCGTGCTTGCGACCTAAGCCCTACTTGCACTTTAGCAGCCCCCCGTGCATGCCTCTCTGATATTCTAGGGGCCACAGACCTCTAAAGCCCCTCGCTGATCAAAGTCAAGTCAAAAAGGACAGTTATGTGGAGCTATAGTCCCCGTAGAATACCGCATAGGAGTCTCAACTCCTATACCAGTACAAAGGCTAGCACAAAAGTCCCAGTCTAAAAAAGAGTGGGGCACCACCAGGACCCATCTCCTGGGAAGCAGCCTGGCATTCAGACCTTGACCAAGAAGCACTGAAGGGATCAAATCTCACCCCCTTAGAAGGAAGGAAAGACACCATACAACTTTTCACCACTATCGATTTCACTGAACTATGCTTAAAACTTAGATTTAGAGAGATAGAAGTATTTTTTGGAGAAATTAGTTTACCAAGCAGTTAGAATTTCGTAGATCTCAAAAAAGTACTTGGATTAAAAAAAATTCGCCTCAAACGGACTTCGAGCTAAAAGTTATGGTCATTCAAAGTTTTACCGATTTTTCTGATACTCCACCAGCGCCTTGGGCATCCAACAGCCCCTTGGGCACCTCCTGCAGCTCCTTGGACGTCCCTATAGCCCCTTAGGCATCCCTGCAGCCTCTTGGGCACCTCCTGCAGCTCCTTAGGCGTCCCTGCAGCTATTTGGGCATCTACCAGCCCCTTGGGCGCCTCTTACAGCTCCTTGGGTGTCCAACAGCCCCTTGGGCGCCTCCTGCAGCTCCTTGGGTGTCCCTACATCCCCTTAGGCATCTCTGCAGCCTCTTGGGTGTCCCTCAGCTCCTTAGGCCTGCCAGCAACCCCTTGGGAGCCGCATCTTGCGCCATGGGCGCCTCCCGTTTGCTCACTAGCGCCTTGGGCGCCGCCCACATGGCCTTTTGCACTATGGGTGATGCCCACTCTACCACAGGGATTGCTTAAGGTCTTTTTCCTCACGAATGATGCCAAACCAAAAGTTTCAAGGGAGCATTCGTTAGCGCCTTGGGCGCCGCCCATATAGCCCTGGGCGTCGCCTCTACTGACCCTAGCGTCGTCCGTGCCTAAGGTCATGCCTCTCCTCCATCTCGTCTTCTCTCCACAGTAAAACCAGCGCCCAAACAACCAAAGGCGTCTCTCCTCTCGCCCAACCTACTGAAGGCGCCACCCTTGGGGCCTCGCCCACAAGGGAGCCACTTTCATCTCCCTCTACCAAGGCCATGTCGCCTCTTATCAAGAACCCAACTCCATGGGTGCCGTCTCAAGCCCCCACATAGGGCGTCACCCAATGCATCTCCAACATGCATTGAAGCCCTCTTCACCTCTCCATCTCCAACAGGGGCGCAGCCCAATACATCTCCATCATGGGCGTCACCTATGAGATCAAGGGCATGGACTCTTCCTTGCTTCTACTCTTTAAGCTCCTAGTTTCCACGAACTTCTTGTGGTTTAAAAAAAAACCAACACCCCATTTCCTTTTCCTAGCAATGCCATCAGCAAAGGTCACCCCAGTCTCCATAAGAATGGAAAGCAAGCCACCATGCAGAACAAGAAAAATCCTGCTCGCTCAGATAAAGACGAAGCACATGCCCTTAACCCCTTTCTCCCGCTGAAAATCAGAGGTTTGGGGCATGGAGGGCAAATGACGAGCCCAAATTTTATTGGGCCAAGTCCAATCCAATTAAACCAAGGAAGCCCAAGAGGAAAGCTCAATCAGATGGGTCAACCCATCAGAGGAGATCCAAAGCATCCAACGCCTAAAATAGGAGGACAGACAACTCTTGGGCGCAGCCTAGACAGCCTCTTGGGTGCTTCCCACCTCTTCCTCTTTGCTCCTCTTCACTTTGATACCTCAATGCAAGGCCAACACAAGACAAGTCCAAGCTCATTACGAGGATAAAGCCCAGTCTAGCTCAAAGTCTGCCTCCGATTGAATAGGAGTACGAGGGAGAGAATGTTGGGATAGAGATCTATTGCTAACTTAAGTGTGTTTACCAAAGAGGTCTACTCCTATCAAAAGTGTGCTCACCACCTCACCGCCTCATCACACATATATAATGTGAGTCCTCTCTACATAGAGATGAGGCTTTTACAATCTTGGCATCACCTCCTTGAGATCTCTCTACACTCTTGAGACCTCTACAAGATCTCTACACACACTGTTTTTTTTCTCTCTCTCCCAAAAGAATTGTAATGCACCCGGAGTGTACTCTCTCGGCAACTTTACTCATTAATAAGGATCTCCGGCCACCGCAACCGTTCCTGAGAGTGGACGTATGTTACCCGGACCGAACCACTATATATCTCTGTATTGATCTATTATTTACTATTTTGTTATTGATTATTTGTTAATTGCTCATTAATCACACCTTTACACATTCTTGACTGTTGATCTTGCATAAGACAATTTTGTGCATCATCAACATGCAAATTAATTCAATTAATATTATATTCATCAAATTGACACCATATTAACATTGAATTCTTCAAATCAACATTCAATTTTAATCTAAGTAATATACTAATATAGCATATGACCTATGAACTGGAGTAATACAATGCGTCAACTTGAGTTTATGGACGTAGACTTGAGTTTATACGTCGAATTCCTCCTTCTCCCTTTATAATAATAATAGATCCAACAATCATTCAAGAAAATAGTTGTTGAATATAGTCGATTTGTCCATCCGGGCCCAACTTCTCTCCTAAAAAACCATATCAACATTTAACCAATTGTAAACAACTTTATTGATTGTATCGTAAATTGATTTTTATAATGGGATTTATTAGAATCACATACCGCATCATAACTCATGCTTATGCTAAGTTATGCATTCATGCGAAGAAAATTCAAAGTAAAATAATTCATAAACATATTTACCTAAGATAAAAACTTTTTTTTTTCAAAGTATGGAATCCGTTTATCTTAGCCCAGAGAAAGAGAGAGAGATTGTAAAATACATTCAAACTCATTGTTAAGGAAAGTCATGTTACCTAAAAACAACAGAGGCGGTTTAATTCATTATCTGTAATCAAAGTGCCATTGATTTGTCAGATTTATGTAAATTTTGATATTTAATTTTTTTTCTTATAAGTCATATATAATTAATTGATCTCTATTCAGCCATGAGAGGTGTAATTGTTTATAAGAGAAGTGATGAGTCTTTTCAGCAAGTCTAGGACCTACCATCATTGTTAACAGTTATTGAATGCTCTCATCGATGTTCTTATTATCATTATTCGACTTAAAATTTTCGTTATAAAAAATATTTTGTGAATGAGATGAAGTCATTACGTAAATTAAACTATAAAAATAAAATAAATACTTAAATTATGTAAAAAAACTTTCTCACCAAATGAGACCACTTGACAATCTTTAGTTGAGTCTTTGAGACAGTTGAAAATTTAGTCTTGAGACTTTAGAATACTTGAACAAATGACTGAGTGGTTGGAAATGAGACTCGAGAGCTCAGAGAATGAGAGTTTTTTTTTTTGTAATGAAATGTGAGCAAATGACTGAGTGGGTTGAAATGAAATTAACTATTTATTTATAAATTATACATTAAAAAGTAGTCGATCGTTGACTCAAATGAAATTTATAAATTTATGACTCTCTAAAAAGATTGAAATTTAAAAATGTATGGCTACCTGTCTCACAAACTGAAAAAACAATACATAGCCACTGTCCACAGAGTATGAGACAGTCAGTTATAGATCGGAAGAAAAATGCAAAGTCTCAGACTCACATTCAAAATTTTGAAAAAATTTGAACTTAACTCACCTATCAAAATCAAGTTTGATTCTAACCCACCAAATTCAAGTCTCACCTACCAACCACCTACCATTCAAGTCTAACTTACCATTCAAGTTTAACTTATCATTCAAGTCTCCATCTGTAACATAGTTAGTTAGACACACTCATATACATTTGACATATTAACATAAATATTATGGGCGGGTATGTGACGGGTTATTGGGTCGGGTTTCGGACTGAATAGTGAGTTTAGGGGGAAACTCAAACCCTTTCTTAAATGATATTGGGTTCGGGTTCGAGCAAACCAACTATCGGGTCTATAAGACTTTGAACCTATTTTTTTGGGGTTGAATAATGGAATTCATGAGTAATTCGGTTCATA
>CM042196.1:24049152-24094382 GCA_023539305.1 Ilex asprella
AATACATATTTTATCATTGTATTTTTATATGAAATTAATGTATACATAATATATGTATATATAAAAAGATATATAGACAAATAAGATACATCTCAACACAAATAATTAACTTTCCATCCACTTTCCATCCGATTTTGGAGGAATTGATTTTGGTGAGTTGGAAGGAAAGTTAATCCATCAACTTTTTCATCCTTCCTACTTTCCTTCCTTACCAAACATGATGTTTTATTTATCTCTCCAACTTTCCATCCTTCTAACTTTCTATCCTTCCATTTTTCCATCATACCAAACGGAGCATTAGACCCAAAAATAAATGCTGGACCACATAGATAGATCATCATCATGGATTGTTTATTTCAGACAGAACACTAATATGTCGATTAAAAATTATATTTTTTACGTATTAAAATTTGAGCCGATTAAAATTTTATTTGAGACTCAAATCAAATTTTAATCGATCCAATTTTTTATACATTAAAAAATATAAATTTTAATTAACTCAAATTTTAATACGTAATAAATAAATTTGAATCTAATTTTAATAAATAAAAAATATAAATTTTAATCGATTTGAAATAAATTTTAATCGGGACTAACAGCTTAAGCAGTGTTCAAATAGACTCGAATTTTAATACGTAAAAGACTTTTAATAGACTCAAATTTTAATACGTAAAAAAAATAAAATTTAATCAGTTCAAATCAAATTTTAAACAACTCAAATTTTAATATTTAAAAAAATAAATTTTAATCGACTCAAATTTTAATATAATTTTTTATAGAAAGATTATTTAGAGTTTATGTAGGAAAAATTTTAGTATTTTAGATAATTTATTTTTATTATAAATGGTGATTTAATAAAAGAGGGTGTCAGTGATGTTTTTTGATAATTGAAAGGGTGTCTTTAAAGATATAATAAACTAGAAAATTTTTCAAAATAAAATTTTGTTTTGTATGGAACATATTAGTGTTCTTTCCAAAATAAACAACTCATCGGCCCCGTTTGGTAACGTTTAAATTTTTCGTTTTTCGTTTTTATTTTGATATTTAGAGAAAACAAGAAAAAAAAAACTCGTTTGGTAACCGTTTATGTTTTTCGTTTTTGTCATCGTTTAATAAACGAGGGGCAATTTTCAAAAACAATAAAAAAATCGTTTTTAGTTTCCGTTGAAAACGTTATCAAACAGGGCCGATGATAATCTATCTATGTGGTCCAATTCTTATTTTTTGGTCTGATTGGTTTTTTTAAAAAAAATATCAAACGGTGCCGTTTTAAGGGGCTGATGTTCCTCCAGAACAGCATAGGAGCCGGATCCAGTGTAGTAGTTGATGGGTGTTCTTAAATGCGACGTGGACGTTGATTTTAGCTGAGGTTGTTGTGGACATTTCTTAATGACGTATCCTATCCATTGTTTTTTTTTTTTTGATCAACTCCTATCCATTGTTGACCCAACCCTCTCACGTGTTGCACATTTCGGGACCAAGTTTACGTAATGAAATTTACAAATTTTTAAGGTGGAATTATAATTAATTATGAAAATTAATCATATACAAATTATATGTGTATGATTAATCTTAAAATATTATGATTAATTATGAAAATTATAGTTTTTAAAAATAAAATTATTTATACTTTTTGTAAATGTCAATATCTGAGATTTTTTTTGGATTTCTTATTTTATATCTAATTATTATAATAAAGTCAATTATATATATACTTTCATCTAATTTATGTTTTTTTTTTACATTTATTTGACTTTCAATTTGTTTTGGACTTTTTTGTACGAACTTATAATTTTTTTTGAACTCATTTATTAAAAGTATAGTTACATGCAATTATCTATTTCTATATATGTTAAATTATTACACACATATAGTTACTAAGTTGAATTCTACGGTTAAATTATTATACACATGTAGTTATTAGGTTGAATTCTATAGTCCAATATGTGATATATTTTATTTTTTTGCTATACAATTATATAATAATATTATAAATGATCTAATCAATCTATTTAATAAAATAAAAAATAATTATTATATAATATAATTAGATCTGTAAATGTCTAAAATAAGTGAAGAAATACCTAAATAAATAAAAAAATTAGGTACTCCAAAACTTATAAAATAAATCAGTAATTAAATTTAATAATAATTAAAATCTGAATTAATTATTTCAACACCTAATTTATTATTTAATACATATAATTTATATTTGTTATAATATTATAAAGGAACGTTGGCAATGATTACATCACTTTTAAATTAATTTTACAGGTGAGAGAAGAAAATGTCTATCCCGTGGAACTCATCATGGAGAGGATGTGCAGCAAACTTTCTTCAACCTGTCAGTGAAGAAAGTGAGCTTGGAGCTCAATTTTTTGGTAGAAACTGTTTACTACTATAATTGTCGTATTGCAGACCCTCCTTTGCCTGACACAGTGTACAGAAGCAGCGATAGAGAAGTAGACATCCTTCGCCCTGTCTTTCGCTGGGATCCTACCCCCTATCAGGATTCAGGAGGTTTTTCAGAATGGCTTCCAAGCAAGGCGTCAAGAATGCCCTTTAGATGAAATCTACTTCAATCAGGATCACTATGTCCATCATGGCGGTAGGTCTCTTGATTCCAGCCGGCCCGCCACCCAGGCCAGCCCAACAATAGGTGTGAAAAAGTTTGGGCCTTACGCTCCAATTCAAAAAAAAAATCTCAAATTTTTAAATACAGTAAATAACTCATATAAAAAAAACCTTATAAAAATATAAGCCCAATCAACCAAAAAAATTAACAATATAAAAAAAATTGAAATGCCATATCAACGCCACAAAAAAAAAATTCAAAAGTCAAATCATATATTCATTTTCACACTCTATCGATAAACCAACTAAACCAACAACACAAACTCAATTCTTTTGCTTTTTCTTTTTCTCTCTCTCATTAAACTGAAACAAAAAAAAAAACTCTTCTTCTTCCTTCTTTTTCTCTCTCTCACAGTGCTCTCAAGTCTTAACTTAGTGAACTCACAGTCACATATCACTTTTTTTTTTGCCAAGTGCTACAGGGGAGAACTCACAGATAGGGATGGCAGTGGACCGGGGAAAAACGGGTACTCGTCAAAATCCGTCCCGTTTGGACCGGGGATGGACTATACGTATTGGACGGTGGACGTATACGGGGATACCCGTATAAACCTGTGCGGGGATGGAGGAGGGGATGGACTTACCCTTACCCCCGCCCCGTACCCGCCCCGCCCCGTCCCATCCCTGTTACCCGCTAAATAAATAAATAAATAAAAATATATATTCAGTTGATTGTGATGATTTTACCACTATTATGTTGTTTGTGGACATTTATTTGTATTTTGTTCAAATATGTAGTATTTTGAAGTAGTATTTTGGACCTTTGTTGTTTGTGTTTTATTCAAATATGTTATGTTAGATGATGTTAGATTATTTAGAATATTGTTGGATTATTTAAAATATTTGATTTATTTAGCTTGGGCTTTGGCGGGTACGGGGGAAGCGGGGACAGGGACGGGGATTAAAAATTTACCAGCGGACGGGGATGGGGATGAAAATTATACCCGCTAACGGGGGTAGACCGGGGATTGACGGATTTTTTTTAAGCGGGTACGGGGATGAAGACTACACCCCCCCGCCCCCGGTTCGGTCCATTGACATCCCTACTCACAGATCACACACCAACGGTGATTGACTTGGTGACGGTGACTCGGCCTCCACTCCACCCTCCATCATCAACTCGAGTTTTCATGGCAATATAAGGGACATGGTTTAGAACAAAAAAGTCAACATTTGAGATCATTCAAGTCAGGTTCTATTGTTTTATAATTTAAAATTTTTTTGTTATATATTTTTAACTATACTATATATTGTGTTTGTTTGGTTGTTATATAGTTATAATATATTAATAATATGACACCTAGAAGATAACCAAGTGGATACGAAAAAAAAATAGATCAATTAATAGAATCTAAAAAATGATCTCTTGATAAATTTGTTACTAGTAACAAAACTAATGTAAAAAAAAAATTAGATGAAAATTTTGAAAATGAACAAGTAGATAATTAAATAGAAAAGAATAAAATAAGAAATATTGAAATAGAAGATAATGAAATAAAAAATATTGAAATAGAAAATATTGAAATAAAAGATAATAAAATAGAAGATAATGAAATAGAAAATATTGAAAAATAAAATAGTGAAATAAAAGATAATGAAATAGAAGACAATCAAAATCTTAATGAAACAAGTGATTAGTCATATAAATATTTATGATCTAAGTCAATTTTAAAAATTAATTTTAAATAAAAAATATTAACACTAAACATAAGGCCTTATTTAGAAGTATCGATTTAGGCCCCAAATTATTTTGAGCCACACCTACCGCCACCCACGCCTTCGTTAGCACCACTCTTAATAGTTATTGGCATCCTAGCCTTGACCCTGAGACTACGATGGAAGTATATCGACACGAGATATATGCTCCGGGTGGCATTTGGGTTGCTGAGACTCTTGGTGATCGTTACCAATACCGTTCCCGAGATGATGTTTGCTTTGTTGCTGGCATTGCCCCTCAGTACATTCGGTCTGCCCAACGCTTCAGGCTTATTCGTGGTAGGACGAGGTTATCCGTTACCATACACATCCCAACTTCAATATTTCTTCTTATCCATTTTCATTGACTACAATTTGTTTTGTTTAGATAAGTTTAATATATTAGTGAGATAACAAATTTATATATTACAAAATGAAAATTAAGGGCTTACATGACAACAGTTGTGCAATGCATGCAAGTTTACAAGATGAGAGAGTATATAATATAATAAGAGTAAATGGGAACTATGATCCACAATCGCATCCACCAAGATAACTCAACATTTAAAGGCCAATGTTCGATTACGTGGATGAAAATAGTAGGAGACCGCTTCTAACCATTAGCATTAGATGCTGCATTTCGTTCATCTAAAACAAATGCAACCTATCTATTCATGAAGAACGAGTATGTGCTAGTGAACTATGCTCCACACACAATAGATGACAAGGTGTTGAATGAACCGCTTTTTATTTGCGATGGGTATCCATCCCTCACGGGTACAACCTTTTCAGAACATGGAATAGACTGTGCTTTTAGGTCTCATCGTGAGGATGAAACGTTCATTTTCCCTAGGAATCTCTGTGCACAAATTAACTAAGCACCACACACCACAAATGACAAGATAATCAAAGGCCCAATGACCATCACTACAATGTTCCCCTTCTTCAAAGGGACGGTGTTTGAAAGCGGCATAGACGCCGCATTTGAGTCAACAAAAAAAAAAATGAAGCTTACCTTTTCAAAGAAAACTAGTATGCTTTTATAGACTATGATTCTAATTCCCACCTCATCGCCATCCGTCTCATCAATCAAGGCTTTACTAGTTTGAAAAACACCATCTTTGAAAGTGGAATTGATGCAGTGTTTGCTTCGCACAAGACTGTGTAAGAAATTTAATGATTCGTATATGAAATTTAGAACACCTAAATTACAAGATTTAAATTCTAAATTCAAGATTTAGAACATACCTGTGTGAGCCATGATACTCGACTTCTTGATTTCTTTCTTGAAAGGGCAAGGTCTTCCACTCCTTCTTCAAAATCAATAGGGGGTTCTCAATGGGACAAGCCAATTTAGGGTTATGAAGTGGAGAGGGGACCTAGCCTGTATTTATAATAAAATCTAATTGACTCTCCCATTACGGCCCACAATTAGGTTAAGGTCTACACTTAACTGCCTCAACCACACCAATTAAAAGATGTACATAAGTCCATCAAAATAGATCACTTAATAATATTGAGCTCATCTTATTGGACCATAAATTCAGCCCGTTTTTCACAAACTAAAAATTAACTATCAATTAATGGAAGTCTAATATAGAAAAATTCCAACATTCTCCCACTTGGACAATATTAATTATAATCAATAAAATTATATATATATTTTTGAAAAAACGATTCTCGGGCTAATCAAACAAAACTCAATGTGGCCATAATAAAAAATAATATGGTCCTGAGACAACATCTCAAGCACAAACCAATTCAATAAAACTATTATTTTCGAACCATGACGGCCTTTACATCCTTTATTGACATAAGACCAATCCATGATTACAAAAAATAATAATTATGTTTACATAGATCAAGATGTAGTAGTGTAGCAAGAAAATAACATCTCAATATGTGATCTGATAAACATGTTATTTTCATTGTCAGTCCTCAAAATGATTTCTCTTTAACAACATGCTTCAACAATAAGCTAGAGAAATCCATTAGTTTCAATAATAAGCTAGTATGTCTCCAAACTTAAAATCACAAGATTTTCTCAAATGGTGTAATCAGAGACATACACAATTGATAAAACAGTCATACTTAAGACATACACCAAGCCTTAAGATTTTGTACAAAATGACATGTTATAAATGTGCACACATATAACATAGTAAAAACATCATGATAGCAATAAGGATAATCATCGGAATAATAAATAAGGATAATCATCCAAATATTTATTATTCATCAAATATATGTATCTCAACCATAATGAGTATCAAATATCACATATGAAATTAAATCAATACTAAAGTTCTTAATACATAAATAAACTCCCACTAACCAAGTACATCAAAAGACCCCAAAATACCCATGTTACCAACATGTTTATTAAAAATTACAGGTCTCAGTCCTTTGGTTAAAGGATCAGCAAACATTGATTCTGTATCAATATGTTCGATCACAATGTCACATTTCTTCACAAGATTCCTAACATAAGGATATTTAATTTTCATATGTTTAAACTCACTAGAATGTTTGTTGTTCTTTGAGAAGAACACAACTGCACTATTATCACAATAAATTGTTAGTGGTCTAGAGATGAAATCAACAATCATAAGTCCTGAAATAAAATTCTTGAGTCATATAGCTTGTGTTGCAGTTCCATAACAAGTTACAAATTCAACTTGTATAGTAGAAGATGCTGTGAGAGTTTGTTTAACACTCTTCCATGCTATTGCTCCTCCAACTAACATGAAAATATATCTTGAAATGGATTTTAAATCATTCGGACATCCAGCAAAATCTAAATCTGAGTAACCAATCAACTCAAGAATATCAGCTCTCCTATAGACAAACATGTAATTTTTTTTGTTCTTTGCAAGTATCACATAACTTTCTTAGCCAACACCCAATGATCTAATCTTGTTTTGGAAAGATATCTACCTAGAACACTGACTGCAAAAGCAATGTCAAGCTTAGTACAAACATGTGCATACATTAAACTGTCAACAACACTTGCATAAGGTATATTCTTTATAGACTCTTCCTCAAGATCATTTTTGGGGCTTTGACTTTAACTAAATTTATCACCTTTCACAACAGGTACATTCCCAAACTTACAATTATGTTTATTAAATCTTTCAAGCACATGATCTATATATGCTTTTTGAAAAAGTCCCAACAACCCACGACTCTTATCCCGATGAATCTAAATGCCTAACACAAAAGATGCTTCCTCAAGATCTTTTATGTCAAATATTTTGCACAACAATTGCTTAATCTCATGAAGTAAGCTCAAATTATTACTTACAAACAAAATATCATCAACATAAAAAACAAGAAAAATAAATTTGCTCCCACTGACCTTAAGATATATGTATTGATCCATCTTGTTCTCAACAAAATCAAGAGAACTTGCTATCTCATCAAATTTCAAGTACCACTGATGAGAAGCCTGTTTGAGACTATAGATAGACTTTTTTAACTTGCACACTAATTGTTCTTTCCCATTCTCCTTAAAAACCCTAGGCTGCATCATATAAACTTCTTCACTAAGCTCACCATTCAAGAAAGTTGTCTTCACATCCATCTGATGAAATTGTAGATCAAAATGAGCAACTAATGTCATAATGATCCCAAAAGAATCTTTAGTAGAGACAAGTGCGAAAGTTTCATTAAAATCTATACTTTCCCTCTGACTATACCAATTTGCTACCAATCTAGTCTTAAATTTTTTAATCTTACATTTGGAGTCCATCTTAATTTTAAACACCCATTTGCAGCCAATGGGTTTACAACCCTTAGGAAGTTCTACAAATTCACACACTTCATTGTGTGCCATAGAATTCATCTCATCTTTCATGACACTTACCCACATATTAGATTGAGGATAAGTAACAACATCATAGTATGTTACAGGATCACCAATATTATAATTACTTTCCCAAAGGTATACATAATATTCATCAGAAATAACATATCTCATTGGTCTTGGTCTTGTAGACCTTCTCAAGGAAATTTCAGTAGTAAACTCTAAAGGTTGAGGAGCCTCAATAGGAACAGAAGGGTCAATTGCAGGAACAGGAGGATCAATCACTGGAACAGGAAAATTAACAACATGAGCAGGTATAATATTTTCTTGCACAACAGGTAAAGGAATAGAAATAAATTTATCTTGCTCATGCTCACTAATAGGCTGCGAAGCAACATCAAACTCTAAAAATTTAGTTGTTAAGGACTCAACAATTTTAGTACCACGTGTAGGACAATAGAACCGGTATCCTTTTGAATGTTCTGGGTAATCTATGAAGAAACAACGAGTAGTTCTAGGATCAGTCTTTTTCTCAAAAAGGTTATAGATTTTGACTTCAGTAGGATAACCCCAGACTCGAAAATAGTTAAGGTTTGGTTTCCTATTGGTCCACAATTCAAAAGGTATTTTTGAAACAGATTTACAAGGAACTCTATTAAGAATGTATGAAGTTTAATGGCTTCTCCCCAAAGATAACCAGGAAAGTTACACCTACTCATCATACTTCTCATCATGTCTTTAAGGGTGCGATTACCCCTTTCAGCCACACCATTCTCTCGGGACTACCATACATGGTATATTGGGCAACAATTCCACAATCTTGTAAGTATTTGACAAACGGTCTTAAATGCTGTCCAAACATGTCAAGTTTGCCATAATACTCACCACCACGGTCAGACCTAACAATTTTGATGACTTTCTATAATTGTTTATCTACTTCAGTTTTGAAAATTTTAAAATTTTCAAGAGAATCAGATTTTTCATTAATTAAATAAATATATCCATAATGAGAGAAATCATCAATAAATGTAATAAAATATTTATTACCAAACAAGGTATGTGAGTAAAGTCTATTGATATCAGTGTGAATGATTTCTAAAAAATCTAAACTGCGAGTTGCACTTATATTCTTAGTCTTGGTTAATTTACCCCTAATACAGTCAACACAAGTTTTAAGGTTTCGAAAATCAAGGAGATGAAGAATATCATTCTTTATTAATCTTTCCACTATTTCTCTAGAAATGTGACCCAAACGTTTATGCCACAACTGTGAAGATTTTTCTTTAATGAGAGGTCTTTTAAATACAACATTCACAGTATTTGAAAGATCATATTTATTATTAGTAGCCAAATATATACTATAGAGATCATCTGATAAAACACAATGACAAACAATTTTAGAGTTTAAAGACAATTGAGTTTTACCATTACTAAAATTAAAACAATATTCAATTTTATCAAGCAAAGAAACTGAAATCAAATTTCGCCTAAATGACGGTACATAAAAAGTATTTTCTAAAACATGTTAAAAATCAGTGTCTAAATTCAACCTAACAATTCCTATAAACTCAACATGGACTTCATTATTATCTCCTACTTTAAGCTTGGCTTCCCCTTCACTTGACCTCCGTTTACTTGTGAATCCCTGCAAAGTCATGGCAATATGAACAGAAGCCCTACTATCAATCCACCAAAAATTTAATGGGACATTAACAAAATTGGATTCAAAGCAAACAAAGGCTAGTGATAGTGAGTTACCTTTTTTTTTAATTCTTTTTTTCTAACCAAGACTTGAATTGAATGCACTCATTTTTTCTTATGACCTATTTTCTTGCAAAAGTAACACTTGACATCTTTAATGGTAGTCTTAGGACCTCCCACATTTTGACCAGTACCATGTCTTTTAAAATTCCGACCATTCTTTGGAGCATTATAATTAGATTTCAATTATTTCCCTAAAACCGACCTTTGAAACTAGATTTAGGCTGAGAAACAAATAAAACAGTTTCACTCTTTTCTTTTCTAAGTTTTTTTTTCCTCATAATCACACTTGGAGATAAGGTCATTTATTGTTCAGGACTCATTTTAGGTATTGTAGGCAGTTTTGATTTGACTAAACTCAGGAGGCAAAGAGTTAAGAGTGTGATGAAAAATGAAATCATCAGGAATAACAATTTTGAAGGCTTTGAGTTTGGTTTGAACATGAACCATTCTAAGAATATATTCCCTAACACTACCTACATTGTCATATTTCATACTCGTTAATTCATTTATTAGACTCCCAGCTTCAGTCTTATTGGATACCTTGTATCTCTCTCCTACAACGGTGAAAAACTCCTTAGCATTCTTAGTTTTAGGCAAGCCACTCATAAGGTGTTCAGAGATAGACCTTTTCATGACAATTATACTCAGCCTATTAGATTTCTCCCACTTTGCATAAAGTTCTTTTTCATTAAAGGAAACTCTCACTAGTAGGTTTAGCAATTTCATTCTCTTTCAAGGCAAAGTCTATATCAACAATTTCCAGGGGCAAACTCAATATTTTGCTTTCATCTCTTATAATTAGAACCAGTCAAGACTTCAATGTTGACATTATTACTATTCACAAAAAAAGAGATTGTACAAGGTAACGAGAATATAAACAGTTAGTAAAATTGGGCAATAAATAAATAAAATATGCTTTGAACATAATAAGTCATATTTCATTAAGAGAGTCCAAATACATCACTACAAACTCTATTTTAGGCAGAGAATACAATATGCTATAGGTTCTCTCTTTCATGAAACTAACCAATGAGAATGCTCAAGTTTAAAAAATTTATTCCCTTTGGACGGATAAACCTTCTAGATTATTGCACCTCTACCACAATGTTTTATGACATCTCCAAATTACAATACACAACATCCCCCTTTGGGCAGGTAATTGTATATTATAATTTAAAGGTAATCCCGCAACAAAAGTATGAGAAAAAACTTTAAATTTCAAAGAATAGACCACCTTGGTGGCAACCATCCATCTTAGTTCATAAAATTTCTCAAACTGGGGTATTATAATAAATTACCTATAATTAAATATTATGTGATCAATCAATATGAGATATTAGTCAATATGTATCTCTTTAGATCACCCATCATCAATCGTTGCATTCATGTCTCAATTCTATTTTTTTTACTATTAAAATTAAATAATTTAAATTCACATCTACTAACATTGAATGAATAATATGTAGATCATAAAAAAAAATTATCATACCAATCATAATAAAATTAGATTTGTACAAACGCACTCTATAAATTATATCAATTCAATCAAAATTACATCAACATGAAAAATAATTTATATGGATAAAGTCTACATCTATTCATCAACATGACCCCATATCATTAACACAAATCATCCACAAAAAAAGAGTATATATTAATCATAAAATTTTAACATATAATATATATATATATATATTATATACTAACCATTAGGCATCATAATGACATCCTTTTTTTTTTCTTTCTTGGCCGTCAACTTGATGCAAGGCCAAAGTAAATTTTTTTTCTTTTTGTCACGTATTGTCACCGCCGTGTTTTTTTTTTCTTTCTTCGCCATCAACATGATGCAAGGTCTAAGTAAATTTTTTTTTCCTTGTCACGTACTGCCGCCGCCGTCTATATGATGATTTCCCCCTTTTTTTTTTTGAAATTTTTCACCAAAAAAAAAAAAACAATAACCATAAAAGAATGTGAAACTCTACAGTATCGAAGCTTTTTCCTAAAAGAATTAACTCCTTTTGATTTTCAAACAATTGATGACGACTGTATGTTAAGAAATTTGTTGCCACTGTCTCAAAAATATTTTGAGATCTCAAATTATACAAATAAAAAAAATTTGGTTCTAAATTCATATACGATAGACTCTGATACTACATGTAAGAAATTTTAATTATTCGTACATGAAATTTAGAATACCTAAATTGCAAGATTTAAATTCTAAATTTAAGATTTAGAACATACCTGTGTGAGCCATGATACTCGATCTCTTGATTGCTTTCTTGAAATTGCAAGGTCTTCCCTTTGGAGAGGGGACCTAATCTGTATTTATAATGAAATTTAATGGCCTCTTCCATTACAGACCACAATTAGATTAAGCCCTACACTTAACCGCTTCAATCACACCAATTAAAAGATGTACATAAGTCTATCAAATAGATTACTTAATAATATTGAGATCATCTTATTGGACCATAAATTCAACCCGTTTTTCACAAACTAAAAATTGACTATGAATTAATGGAAGTCCAATATAAAAAAATTTCAACAGAGTGATGAGGCATATCTGCTCAAAGGAGATTCCTACGCACTCATCAACTTTGCTTCCGACACCACATATGACTACATCATTGATGGCGTGAAGAACATCCTTCTCAATTGGCCCTCTTCAAGTAGCATATTGCCTCGCAAAAATTGTGGTCTCGGCATTCATGATCACACTCAACCTGATGCTGACCGTGACCACGATGAACTTTAAAAAGGCAGTCTTATGTGCCAAAGAGTGAATGGCATGATTTGAATAAGATTTTGGCTCGGTTTGGCAGTTTCTACTTTATCTTTAGTTGGAATAATTCAGGATGTAGTGAAGATTGGGGTTATCTTCTCCTCCTTGAACCACCTTATCCTTTACCTTAGGCTAGAGGTTCTTCGGATTATTTTATCTTTCAATGAAGTCAAAAATTTAGAACCAGGCATCAATAAGTTTTTATTCTTGTAAAATTATTCAATGAATGTTATGTTCATTATTGCCAGAACTTGTTGACTTGTGTCAATGAAGCTTAGAGGTTCCCTTTAATAACCAAACTTATTTTCATTTCCTGCCTTATATTTTAAGTGTTTTCATATCAGGGAAGCACAAGAACTATTAGGCTTGTAACAATTAGTTTCTCTACTAGTACAATCTATCAGAGAAGTTAAAAGAGGAAGTTTCTCTCCAATGAAAACCTGCTAAACATGTGTTGTCATGGCAGGGATTGGTACACTAGTTTTAGCACTGTGTAGCTTGGTATAATCTGAGCATTTCAAGCTAATTATGTTATGAGTTGTATTTAGAGTATGAGAATGCTTGACCATGTACGCTATGATGATAAATGTATTCTACGCATGCATCTTCATCAAACAATCAAGGAAAAGTCATTTATTGGAATAGTTGATTCACCAATGCCTGATATGATCTATAGTCAATCTAATAATTAAAATGAATTAAGTTAATAAATTAAAACTCAGTCGCCAGATGAGTCACTACAAGAAAAATTATTTTTTGTGACGTTTTTTTTAGAGGAATTAAATAATGTCTAAAAAAATATACTATCTGCGTCGATTTTATAATTTATCGCAAATTTCTATTTTGTAATTTTATTGCGGTGTTTTTTCCAAGCGTGTCGCTAAATAGCATTCCCTCCCAATTTTTTTTGCTCGAGAAATGGTGGGAAATGACAAGTTTTTATAACGAGTATTTTTTTGTCGAAGATAGTATTAGACCGTCGCAAAAGTAAATAATTAAAAATAGAGTCAAAATATTATTTCGTGAAAAGAATTCAAGAAACTGCTCCCCAATGCTGTGCTAAACGTATCGACTATAGTAAAACTGACTGAGTGAAAAGACTGTTGGTTGATGGCTGCTTCATTATTGAACTTTTCCTACGGTGCAGGGATAAGAATAAATCCAATGAAGACCACCATTTTTGTCCACCATGACCTTGTTTCTCACGAATTCTTCTTTTTATAATCACTCAGCAACCATCCAAAATTGGTTTTGTTTTTCTAATGGAATTTGATTTGTCCGAGTGTTTCTCTCGAATTCTTTTTTTTATTATAATCACTTAACAACCATCTAAAATTGTTTTTTTTAATGTAATTGATTTGTCAACTCTGACCCCCTTTTTTCTTGAATTAATTTCATAATCATTCAACAGCTATTTGAGATGATAGTCGTTAAATGTAGTTGATTTCTCCACCATGACCTTGTTTTTCTCTTCTTCCTTTTATAATCACTCAACAGCCATTCAAAATTGTTTTTTTTTTTTTTTACATGTAGTTGATATGTCTGCTCCGACTCCATTTTCTTGAATTCTTTTCATAATTATTCAACAATCATTTGAGGTTTTTTTTCTTGAACACGCACGAGAGAATATATGTAAATTTTAAACATATTTGATCAAAAATCAGTTATAAAAGCCCAAAAGACCAATAGTTGATTTGTCCACCATAACTTTGTTTCTCTTGGGGTTTTTTATTATTAATATTTATAATCATGCAATACCCATTTGAAAATATTTTTTTAAATGTAGTTGATTTCTAGAATTCTTTTTATAATCATTCAGCAGAAGCTATTCGAGATGATAGTTGTTAAATGCAATTGATTTGTCAACCATGACCCAATTTCTCTGAATATAGTTTCTTTGTCCACTTTAATTCGGTTTCTCTGGAATTCTTTTTGTTGATATTTAATCACACATAACACAAAATCAGTTCTCGTTATACCTCTTGAGAACCCAAAAATAATCGGATCGTTACTTTTTGTTACAAGCCCAACAGTGTTAATTCCGAACTTTCTTAAGCTTCATTACACACCTAAATCTCGTATTAGTTTGAAAAAGTGGCTACTAGAGTCTCCTCTTGAATTCTCACACTCACAAATTCAAGGGTGTATAGTGTTAACTCAAAGAGAATGCAAAGAGAGATAAGAGTACATGGACAGTGAGAATATTTGCTTTGGAAGACTTATATTACTTAGAAAAATTCTGAGTGGAGGTAACCACCACCAACCTATTAGAATGAAGGTTTACCGATATGTTACCTAATCATATCTCACCCAAGCATGCCTCATGAATATATCACATATTTCCAAGTCAATATATCCTCATAGCATATGCACAAATAAATGCATAGGTATAATATGGAAAATAAAGGCACTATTGCCTTTATTGCTAGTATTCAATAACAAGAGTAGAATTTAAATCAGAACTGCAATATAAAACATGAACTGAAACATAATGGGACATGACCCCATTTTAAACAACATAATCTAAAGCATCTACTACTCTCATATGACTGGCGTGCTCTACATTTCCCATATCCTTCATATCAAAATTATTTAATAAAAAATGTTTTGTGTCATAGAGCATATGGATGTCATTACTGGCAAGTAAGATGTCATCCACATAGAGAATAAGAATTATAAATCGGCTCCTACTCACCTTGAGATATATGCATTTTGTCAACAATATCTCTTTGAAACCATATCCAACCACAACTTGATCGAATTTCAAATATCATTATCTTGAGGCTTGCTTCAATTCATAAACGGATTTCTTCAATTTGCAAATAATATGTTCCTTGCCTTTGACTGCAAAACCATCAAGCTGCGCCAAGTAAATATATTCCTTAAATCACCATTTAGAAAATTTGACTTTGCATCTATCTGATGTAGCTCTAGATCGTAATGAGTTACAATGACAAGAATAATCCTTAAGAAGTCTTTGGAGGAAACGAGAGAGAATGTCTCTAAAAAATCAACTCTTGGTTTCTACTTGAAACCTTTAGCCATCAACCTGGCCTTAAATCTCTCAATTTTCCCTGTGAATCCCTTGTGGTTTTAAAGATCCATTTACATTCAATCATCTTATGGTCCTCGGGAATGACTACAAGATTCCATATATCATTCTTCTCCATGGATTATAGTTCCTCTTGAATAGAAGCCTTCCAATGTTGAGGTTCACTACTTCCCATGGATTTTTCAAATGTCAAGAGATCATCTACATTAAAGCATTTCAATTCATCCTCTTGTAATTAAATCTCATACTCATCATGTAAGACCGATCTATGCACTTTAGTAGATCTCCTTAAGGAAATGGGCTCCACCACCAGGGCAACAAGTTGTTGAGGTCTTGGAACAACTACTTTTTCCTCAATTGTGTGAGGGATCGAAATATCTGTAGGAGTTGAAAGAACTTATGGAAAATTAAAAACTGGAATACTCCCATTATCTTAATGAAAATCAATTTTCCTATATTTCGAACTTTCATTGACTTAATCATTTTCAAAAAAATTAGCATGACTGGTCTCAACTATCTCCACACTTCTAGATGAACAATAAAATTTATAATTCAAAGACCTTATGGGATATCCAATAAAATTGCAAGAGATGGTCCTATGGTCAAGTTTCTTTATCTCGATGTTATATAACTTAGCCTCGGAAAGGCATCCCTAGACATGATTGTGACCAAGTTTTGATTTTCTACTAGTCCATATTTTTTATGGAGCTTCAGGTGCAGTCTTTCAAGGAACTCGATTTATGATATAAATTGTGAACTTTAAGGCTTCACCTCAGAAAGACTCTGATAAGTCAGAATGACTCGTCATGCATTGAACAATATCTTGGTATGTACAGTTTCTCCTTTTTGAGGCGGCAATATTTTTCTCCTTTATCTATTCGAACATCTTTCTTCTTCCTATTTTACTACTTATTTAAATTATAACTTCAATTTTCTTCTAGAAACATGGCATGGTCTCTTATGCCAAACATTGATTAATACCCCCAACAAATGAAAGCACTTAAGACTAGAAGAATTTAGTGATATAGGTAAGAGAGAAGATGTGTAACTTATAATAAACTATGACCAATAATGGTTGAATACTAATAAAATAATGAAGAATCCTAAAAGACAAATCTTAACCAACTGTATCATGTCTCAAAACATAAATCATATTTCGTATAAATGACAAGATATAAAAAGTGTCATCTAAGTATAAAAGGAAATATGAGAATGTAATACAAGTCAACATGCCCCAATAGATTCGACCTTTATCTAATGCACATTTTGGAGGAACAACTTATCTTCGGGCCTGGGGTTTTTACTGTTGTTGAACCACTCCTTTCTTCTTCTTAACCCATGTTTTATATTTAAAACAATGTTTACTTAAAATGGACATTCTTATTTTTGAACTAACAATCAATACATTTTGACTTCCCTTGATTTTCTTTATTTATTCTTTATTTATGGAAGCCTTTCCTTTATTTTAATTTTTTCTTTAACCCTATCTTCTTAAATATCCTAATGCCATTTAAATGAACTCAAAAATATGCTCACTTTGTCCTAGAACCCATCAAACGTTCTTCCTCAGCTACTCATAATGTGATAAGCTGGTGCAAACCCCACTTGGTCTCTTAAGCATTATACTTCACCTTGAATGAGAAAATATTCCATGCTTAGCAGGTACCAAGCTGGCACCATTATGTGGTACTCAACACCAATCAAAACTAGCCACATAAAAAAAAAGTCAGGTAGTGTCATAAAAATGCCATGTCAGCAAAGTGGACTGAATTTTTTGACAGTATTAACGGTTGTACAACTTCCGTTTTCTCTCTCCTCCTCCAACGACATTCTCTCTCCTCTGTGTCCTGTCATTTCTTTCTATTTTATATTTTTTTAAAACTTTCTCATCTCCTGAGTTTCAAAATTTGGATCACCCGCCTCTAGTTTTGAATTTTGAGTTTCTACAATAAACAACCACCAAATATTCTCGCATCATTTTTTTCTCTCTCCACAATCCACCATTTCTTTCAGCTTCTCTTCAATGAACTAGTTTTCCCTTTTTTCTGTGCTTCAAGTAGTTCATTGTTTTTCCCTTTTTTTGTGCTTCAGGTAGTTCATTGTGGCCGGATATTTGAGCTGCTCTCAAGGCTTCCATTTAAAGCTTTAGGCTTCCAGTTAAAACTTCGACGGCGTGAATGCGTGAAGATGGAGTAGGAGGATTGATCTGTCCATAGTCTTCAATCTTGTTTTTATTTGTTTACCAAGTTATCCCATTTTAGTTGTGTTTTTATTTGTTATCCCAAGCTATCCCATGTCCATGTATTTAAAATTTTACTACCCTAAAATCAAATTAAATTACACTGCCATAAGATCAAAATTATCAATCAATGAAATCAGAAATATCCATATGGATCCTAAAGATAAGTTTTATGCCATATGGTTTATCCATTGAGTTAAATGTGAATCCATTGAGGGAAAAGTGAATCTGCTCTGGTGTAAGGAAGGGAAACTTAGATTGAACTTTGTTCACCAACTGCTGGATAAATTGTCTCTATTGAAATTGTTATGTTTTGTGAACTCATTTAATTTTGTAAATGTTAAACAATGAAAAAGAAAATTTTTCTTTTGCCTTTGGAGTAAGTTTACAGGTTTTATTAAACTTCTCATTTTTTCGGTATCATAACATTATGCGCTTCTATCAAAAGAATCATAAATTTACAGGTTTTTTTAATATTATAGAATCATATTTGGTTTGTTTAAGAAGACTTCCCTTTCCAACGGTGATCAAAGGAATTAGTGGGTTAAGTAGAATTCCTACAATTTACTTCTTAAATAAAAAGAAAAATAACTAATTAAAAAAAATAAATAACTTTTGTTTCCAACAAGATTACAAGGAATAAATTAGGAATTATAAGAACAAATAATAATACAAACTGAAGTCTGAACTATTAGAACTTTGAATTTAGACAAGTAAATCCAGTACGTGACTTCTAAGAAATCATCTAAAATGTTAAATTACTATAGCTACAAGACCCAGCTGAAGTAGCTTTACAATCCAATTAGATAAGGTGCAATATTGTTCTTGTCTTTTACCCCTTGGCCAACCAGGTCTTCAGGGAGCTAGCACCTTGGCAAAAATGAGTGCTACCATCTATTTAGTTTATTGTAAATATCTCCCAGAGACCAAGCCTCTTCCTATAATGAATGGCCAGCCAACCCACAAAAGAGAAATACCCAACAAAGAAACAAGTTCGCCTTAAGCGACAGAGTATCCTCATGGCATTCATTAGATGCAAATACTTGGCATTCGCTATAACTTTCTGCAATTCTTTGATACAAAAACTCTTTGTTGTTCCATTTGTTCCCCCACTTAATTTTTGATCTTTTCGATCAACAAAATGGAACTTACTTTCTCTAGCTACAATTCTGATGCATGAGCTGATGCTTGATTTATAATTAATGGATTGAGAGAATTTTGACTTTCTATTATGCTGTTGTTGAAATTTACAAGATTTTTTTTTCTTAGTTAATTTATATATAAGAAAATATATTTAATCAAGTTTTTTTTTTATATTTCAGATTGAATTTAATCAAGTTAGATATTGAAAATATGATTCAAATTGGGTGCAAATAACTGATCTGTAGCAAATTGAGTATTGAGACATTTTCTTCTATAGCAACTATGTATTTTTTCAAACAGAAACTCTGTAAAAATGATGAGAAGATCCGGCTTCGGAGGACCATCTACATATTTTTGGATCTTTTGTTTTAAGTACATTTTGACATATTTGCACACATGAATGTGTGAATACAGTTTACATTCCGAAAGAAAAAAAATTTAGCAACTGAGTTGTATTTAAAATATATACAACTTAGAAACGAGAAAATTAAGAAAAAAAATGATGTTCCAACTTGTTCTTCTTTTTGATAGAGCAACCAAGTGCCACAATATCCCAACACAATGCAAATGTCTTGCAAAACTAGACAATCTTTCTTCCACACCTGCCACAAATTAATATAACAAAATAAATTACTGATTCAAGTTTAAGAAATATGAAATTAACTCAAGAACATCACCGAGCACTCATCAATTCAAAACAAAAATAGCAATCAACAATGAATCCTAAGTATCTCAAAACAAAAATTAAATTTCATACACCTAGTTGTACAATTTATTTTCCTTTGCTTGATGTCATTGCTGAAATCTTAAAAAAATAATTATTGAAAAATAAAAATAATAATTAAAATTAAGGTCATAATAAAATTAATCATCTAAATTTTTTAAATAAAAAAATAATTAATCTTTTCCATGCCTCCACACGACACACATATACTAACCCACACAATCACTACACCTGCACATTGCACACAACACCCACAAGGGAGCACACAACCACTACACATGCACAACACCTTCAAAGGTCAAAACCGACACATTAAACACCACTCACAAAAGGCAGCGCTCAAATGTAATATTGGAGAAAACAATACCTGTGATTTTTTTTTTTATCAGCATCTGTGTAAATGTTACTTGCCGGAAAAAATGGCTATTAGTGAAACATGTTTGAAAGGGAGGAAGACGGATGGTACAACTTAGAGAGACAAAGTGTGTAAAGTTTGAAAAGTAGTAAACAAATTCAAAGGGGAGAAATCTTCTTTGGCAGCAATGAAGGACGTCTGAATGGCTGAAGTCGGTTGAAGTGATAGGCATGCAGTGGAGAGAGAAAAGTTGAAGGAGAGAGAAAATAAAAAATGTTACCTCCGTTAGCCGATTTAACTAGTTTGGCGGACCTGTTATTTTTTTTATTTCATCTGACTAGTTGCTGAGATGGCTACTTTTAATTGGTGTTGAGTACCAAATAAGCATGCCAGCTTGGTACCCTCTAAGCACCGAATATTTTCTCCACCTTGAATGTATCAAAATATCTATGCAAGGAGAGTGTTGCCATGTGAAGTAAAAAATCTTCCTTAAAAATGATACCACACTCTCTCAAACCAATTGTTGCCTTGACATCTTTAAAAGATTCTCTAAAACTTTCCCATTCCATCATATTTAAAACTCATTAGTTTGGACAGATAGTCGTACTAGAGAGATTTCTTAGTCCCGACAAAGTACTTCTTAATCATTGATAGAAGTTATTTTACAATGTAGTCACCTTAATACCTTCTCATAGAGACTCCTGGATAGAGTCAACTTAATCATGATCATATGATTGACAATTCTTTCACTTGGCATAATAAGCCTTCACTGGCTCTGTAACATCTTCATTTGGAGCCTTAGGCACATCATCAAAGATAACAAAATCATAATCTTCAGATCTCAACTTAAGGTCAATGTTAATATGCAAGTTGTAATAATTACAATCATTTAATAGTTCTATCCCTACTAATTGTTTCGGAATTGAAGTATTATCCATAGTTGTATTGACAAGAAATATAATCAATGCCATATCTTTAAGAGGGACCACAAAAAATTTAATGTTTCAATCCATACTTAAGGCTAAAGTTGAACTGATCAAGGTGTTTTAATTTTATGCATGAACTTTCCATCCTGCAGAAACAGATAAGGTACATAATCTAGTCTCACATTTTGATCGAGATTTTAGCATGTTATTAGTCTCCCAAGGTCACATTAGTCAAGCTTGCATAGACGTAGTCAATCATGTTTTAGTTTGATTCAAACACGTTCATTACCTTTTGGTAAAAGGGTTATCCTAATCTCTTTATCATACTTATGACTATTATATTCACTAAACTTATTCAAAATATCCAAATCACCTTTAGGCTGGATTACAATTTTGTTCAAATCAGTGCACCTTGTGGCCTTAGTAAGATTTAATTCTCCAAAATTCAAAAAAAAAAAAACACAACCTCTATAGGTCAGTCACCTTTTGACAGAGCACAATTCTACATTAGTTATATTTCCTTAAACGACCATTTTACGAGTCTTCCACAGCCTCTAAATGTAAGACCCTCTACCATAAAGGCATAGATCACATGTCTAGGTCTATTAATTTAATCATCCTAATTAAATTTTAAATAAAAATGCATATACATTATGAATACCAATATTTAATTTCTCAAAAGTTATGAAATTAAAATTTCATGTATATTTAACCTAGGCATATAGAGCTGAAAATAATCTTGCATAATGTATAAGTTGGTATGGGCTTTAATGTCAACGGACAGAGCCTTTATTGAACTTTAGATCAATCAATCCAATTAGTGGGCTAGACCTTAAATAGCCCAAACTGGTAAGTCCAACTAACTGGGCTGAAGATTGATTGATCCATTGACCAGACTGAAAATTAACGGTCCATTATGCCAATTTCAAGACTCAGGGTTGACACATAGTATTTAAGTGCGACTAAGTTTTAATGGCCCAAGCGTACTCTTAAAAAGGGCTAATTTTAATAGTGAAAATTGGAGGTGAGTCCCCCTAAATATACTTGTTTGGAGATAAGTCCTGCAAGGGAACTTATAAGGAGCTAAGTCCATGTTTAAAATTATATGTAATGACTTAAGTTCACTTTTTTTTTATCTCAAAAATACCCTTTCTTGAAAGGAAGTTAAATTAATTTCCTATTTTAGAAATTGTTATCCCTTAATTCATGTCAATTAAATATGTTAATAAACCCTTTATCATAAATTTAAAATTAAAATTCAAAGTTCTATCTCTCTTTCTCTTTCTCTCTCTCTCTCTCTATATATATATATGTATATATATCAAATTCAAAACTCTTATATATATATATATATATATATCAAATTCAAAACACTATCTATCTATCTATTTATCTATCTATCTATCTATATATATATATATATCAAATTCATTCAAAGCTCTCTTTCTTCCTCTCTCTCTCTCTCTATATATATATATATATATTAGAGTGAAACTTGAATGGACTTTTGTGTGGTGGTGATGGTGGTGAGCGTTGTTGTGGAGGTGATGATAGCATGATGGTTGGCGTTGCTCGGGAGGTGACAATTGTGCAATGGTATGATGAGAAAAGTGGTATATATATATATATACTTAACTTATATATTCAAATTCATGTTACTGTTCATGTCACTATTATTTTAAGCATGCTAATATATTTGTTGAACATGTTACTGTTGTTATTTTTTTAAAATATTAATATTGAATATTTCAATTTTTTTATGTTTAAATGTTACTATTTTTTATGTTTAAATGTATTATTTTTTGTGTCCCAATGATAACTTTTTTTTTTGTATTTGAATGTTATTATTTTTTATTTTTAATGCTACTATATATGTGTATATATATACCTAACCTATATATGAATGTAGATAGATAAGAGAGAGAAACAATTTTAAAGTTAGTCAAACTCTTAACCTATATGTGGATATAGATAAATATGAGAGAGAAAATACTTTAATATTAGTCAAACTCCTAAGATTTATAAGTTTTTGATTTTTAGTTTTATTTCACTTCTAAAACAAAAGAATAGTATGGTAAAATTGACAAAAAATGGACTTCATAATAAATAAGTTTCCTTGACGGACTTAAGTCCAACAAGTCCATATAGGGGGACCGGCCTCCAAATTTCCCATTTTAATAACCCAAAAATAAATATATTTATTGAATAAAGTAGTTAGAAAAATTTGGATTGAACTTTTCACGGCTCAAATCACTTAACGATTATTGATCCGATGGTCTTCAAGTGAAATTTTTCTGACACTCTTATCTCTCATCTAACTCGATCTCTCTATCTCATGCTAACTGATACAACTCTCTCTCCCTATCCCATATTATAACTCTTTGTCTCTGTCTCATACGAACTGATATAACTCTCTGTCCCTAACTCTAACACTCCTATTTCTCATCTAACTCTATCTCTTTATCTCATACTATCTAACTACTCTAGACTTCTAACTCTCTCTCCCTACCTCACCCAGCAACTCACAGTCCTCATGCAAAATTAACTCTACCAGTCTCTCTCCCTAACTCTAGACTTACCTCTCCTCTAACTTCCTCTCCTTGCCTCAACCATTTTTAAAAGTAACCTGTCTCTCCAGACTACTTTCTCCTCTAGCTCTCTCTCTCATTTTAAAACAAGTTATCTCTCATGTAACTATACTAACTGCTACCTCACCATATGCAAATTTTTAAAGCAAGTTATCTCTAACTCTCTCCCCTATCTCATACTAATTGCTACCTCACCCGGCACCTCTCTATCTCTCTCTTTCTTATCTCTCATCTAACTCTCTCCCGATACTCTTTCTCTAACTCTCTCCAAAAAACCTCTATTACGAATTTATTGCAGGTATTTAATTGGTCCTTTTTGCAAAATGAAAACATTAACAAGTGATATCGGCGTATGTTAATGGCAAAATTATGAGGAGATACCTTGTAAACCACTTGATTGTCAGAAAATATCTTAACTAAAATCTTTTGAAGATTAGTATTTTGGACTTGAAATGTATTGCAATTAGGTACGCATTAACAAATTTTCAATTTTTTTCTTCGTTAAAATACTCTTTTCCATATTTATTGGACTATTTAGTTTGACAGTCCATTTTTTTATGGAATTTGATTTATTATATTGAGAGTTTCCTATTTTAATAGATCAACATATTTGAATTTGAAACATCTTCTTTATTGTTCGTCGTTTCAAATTCTAAACTACAACATCTTTTTCAACGTTTAAACAATAATCGAGTTTTTCATCAGGTGAAAATATCATTATATTGAATTACTGTCTAATCTTCATCTTTTCCAATCAATAAATTGAATTAAGATATTTTTATAAGCATTTTTCAAAAATGTCTCCAGTGGATCTTTGACATCAGATTTTGAATAACATCATCAGTTTTGAGTTCATATTTTCGCTTCTAATGTAATTCCATGTTGAAATTTGTTTTTTATATTATTTTTTAATGTTAAACAACTCTAGTTGTTCTCAAATCTAACAACAGTATCATTTTACAATATTAGACTATGATGTAACACTGACATTCATTAAAAGCAATATATATAGATTTTACATTTGTGATGTCACACTATATGATGCATACCATTTAAATTGTGTATGAATAATTAAATGTAATTTCACAACTTTTTGTCAGTGATTAAAGTGTTAATAAAGGTATTACACTGTCATATATCACTATAATGTCACATAATCGACAATTTGAATTGGAAAAACTGAAAGATCGGTCTTTAATGGTACTTCAACGTCTACTCTATCATTTCACATGCGAATGATTCAATTTCCTAAAAATTTCAGATGCTTGCGTTATTTTTTATTGGTTGGAAATTGAAAAATTCTATAGCAGATTTTTTTTAGAAATTTTTAAAAAACCCATGTTTTGAATAATATAACAATTGCCGAATTTAATGGGATTATTGCATGATTTATACCAATTTTTTACCCACTCTTTGTGTCAAGTAATTTTTACCTTGTATGTCATTAAAAAAAAATACTTCTATGCAAAATATTTCCTATTGAATACTTTTCCACAATTAAGTGATAAATTAAGTATTGGCTCACAAAACACCTTATGTTAATTTCACGATGGGCCAAACTGGTGGACCCAACAGATTGTGTCAAGTAGTTGAATGACAGATGATAGGGCGAGGAAAAGAGCAACGGACTGATAAACATTCATGGGCTCGAACAGAGACCATGCCTTCACCCCAACATGAAGGGATTTTGCTGCCATTTAATACTTCAAATCCAAAAATTAAATAAAAATTACTTTATAATAAGAGAATGAGAGAACTAGTTCCCCATCAATCGAATATGGACATGCACTACCTATAAAATAATAGTCCAACCTTGTATTAGCTGATGCATTCCAACCCTTGTCTTTTCCTAGACAACTCAACATTCCTTGAACAACCGAAAGTACAAATCACTTTCCACAGCCGGCTTTGCAATATTGTAATGGCAGTCATGGCCCTCTCAATTCCTTCACCTATGTGGTGTTCCCTTGTTGTTGTTCTTCTTCTACTTTTTAAAACCTGTTTCTTTTCAATCCATTAATCCAACAAGTCCTACAATCCTATAGAATATATGACTTCGGAGATTACAGAAGATGAAGATGAGGAAGCCCTTTTTACCATTGATACAGAAGCTAAGAAGGATAAGATCAGGAGGATTATAGAGTACCAGAAATCTTTGTACTTTTCTTCGTCTTCTTCGTCTTCCTTTTCTTCTGCAGCTGTGTCGTGTTCTTCGTTTTCTTCTTCACGCAGACGTAATAGTCTGTTAGAATTGATGAAAGAAGGAAGCACTTCTCTGAGAAGATTATTTGACATGGAACATACAAGTTTGGCAGCACATTTGAGAGACTACAGTTGCTCACCTGTAATAAAGCCTATTCTTTTATGGGGCAGCGATACAGATGATGGAGTTCATGATGATCCATGGAGATCTATAAAGCAGATTGGGGACACGGTTCAGTCTAAAAGTGATGTCCAAAGTGGATTGACTTCAGAAGGCAGCTTCTTTGATGGAGTTTCTGTCCACCAGAATAGAGAAGTTAGAATGTTTGGCAAGCGCAAGTTGACTAGAACAAAGTCATTTAGGAGATTGCCAAGATTCAGGGTAGGGAGATGTGGAGGGTTTAGATTCAGGTTTAGGTTGATCAAAAGATTGAGGATTATGATATGCGGGAGAAAGTTTTGAAGTTTTAGTCGCATAATCAAATTCTCTATATACGAGCTAAGACTGTATATATATCTGACCTTCTAAGAATCTACGTGCGAGAAACTCGTTCTCTGAGACGACCTTTTGTATTCAAACAAATGCCACAGGTACATACATAGACAATATGTGAATATCAATGGCAATTTCTTTTGTGTAGGAACTATCGTCTTACATATTTGAAGTTTGGAAGTTGGGGGCCTAAAAGCAGAAAAAATAAATTGAATGAATATGGAATTGATGCAAATTCCTAAATCCTTGAGTCATGAGCTTATTCAAGCGAAGGTAAATTCCTTTGAAGGTGAATAACGTGATCCTAAGTATTTAGAGAGTCTGCTACTTCACAAAAGCAAACCCTCATAGCCGATCCACATCTTCCCTTCATTGCACTTTTGTCAATGATAAATTGCCCACTACATATGAGTTAGTGATCCACCTATACTGAGTTCAATTTCAATTCATGATAAATAATTTATCATTCAAAAAAAATTGAGAAAATGTGTAATGGAGATGATCGAAAACCTCCTTAAGCCTTGTCTAGGATGCGAAGGGGTTTCTTCAAGAACTATATATGGGATTGCAGATGATACAATGCTAAAAAATTGATCGGGCTATCATGCTTCCCTTCTTCAATTCTGAATCTGCCATGGATGCACCCCATAGGTCCCCCCCCCCCTTTCTTAGTTGAAGCAGCTTGGCCTACACCCCTTTTGATTGAATCTGATCATTAGGCCATGTGAAAAAACCCTGAAATCCTAGACCAGTCCAGTGGATAAAACGCTAAGGGCGGCAATACAGTAAACTTAAACTTAAATTTAAATTGTTGGCACTCTCTCCAATCACTCTTGAAACCTAGTAGGGTCCATTATGTCCCCATCTACTTCCATCAAAGTTTAATTTGATGCAAATTCCTCTATGAACTTGTACAGACAATTGGGTGTTTCTTTCCAAAAAATTACAAGAACTGCATTATTGAATCTTGTCCAGGTGCCAAACACATCAAATGCTTTTGTGCTCCAACACAATTACTTAGCCCAGAAAAATCTTTTAGAATTAGGGTTAATCTCAAATTGCACCTGAAAGGTCGTTCGAATCTCAATTTATACCCTCCAAGATAAAAATATATATCAATGCGCACCTCAAGCTAACAGCCGTCAGTTTGTCCTCTAAAATTAAATTAATAAATTACACCTAGATCCCCTCATACTTGTCACTTAATCACCTAAACCCCTCACATTTGAAATATTACACCTACATCCTTTAGAATCCAAATATGACTAAAAATGTTCCCCCAATTGAGCATCCAAATAATTCTGTTTAAGTGATGTACTGTATTGGATATAAAAAGCATTATATAAATACCTGCATTATATTAAGCATTCAAATGGTAAGCTTGATTTTGAAATAGAGTATAACTGGATAACAAAATAAAGGGTAGTATAAGAATTATAATTTTTTATTATGATGAAATCATATTTTTTAACGGTTATATTAACAGATAGCAACAACAATGAGTTATGTGTTACACATGCACAAACGTCAGGAGGTGTAAGAGTAATATTTTAAATGTGAGGGGGTCCAAATGATTAAGTGATAAGTATGAGGGGATCTAGATATAATTTATCTATTTTGTTTTAAACGGCAAACTGACAGTTGTTAGTTTGATGTGCATATTGATACAAATTTCTATTTTTGAAGGTGCAAATTAAGATTTTTGGTTTTTGATGGTATAAATTGAGTTCAAATATTTTTTTGGGATACAATTTGCGATTAACCCATAAAACTATGAGATCTGTTTCTAACTGAACCTCTCCATATATATTTGTACAAAACTACCAGTCTAATCAAATTTGATATATTCTGTGCCAATGGAATTTCTTCAGGGTAGTCGTGGTTTCCACTCCTCATATATATCGGCCAACCATGACTCACCGGGCGTGTTCCTGAATAGAAAAGATGTTTAGAATAGATGAGCCATATTCAGAATATGAAGAGGTATACTAGGATCAAGAATAATTGGTCAGTTGTCAGAGCCCACGTGCCTTTAGAATTTGTTTTAATTAGACTTATAACTTATATATATTAAATTGTAACCCTAATTGTTTTAGTGTGGAATAAATATAAGGTAGCCGTAAGACAGTTGCTTTCTCCGTAGGTAAGTTGCCGAACCCGTAAAATTTTTATGTTCTTTCTTCTAATTAATTCTGTTTTTTTTATTGTTCATAGGACAGTCTTAAACCCGCCGCCTGACGTGGTTTCAGGATCATTAAATATGCACGATGGTTGGATTTGAACAAACTTTCAATGCCTATAAGCTTTCTTTGCCTAGTGAATGAGGTTGAAGGGGATATCCATGTCATATGAAGAACTGGAACTTGGCACTTGTGGCTGAAGAACTCTCTCATTTGACCATCAAATTGTTGGGTACGTAAATCTTTCTGATTTTAATATTTTGATCTCTGGCAGCATTTTTCTTCAACCAAGCAAATCTCTCTTCAGCGGTAACATTGACCGGCCGGAGGAACCAATGCCACCATATTGGAGCATTTGAAAATCCTAAAATTACTCCAACTGATGAAGCCAATTCTCAAGTTGAACAGCCAAGCAATAGACAACCAACACACAAGGTAATAGGAGCAACGTAAATCTTGGGATTTGTTTCTATTTCAAATAGTTTTGTATTTTAAAGATATACGTAATATGTGAAGTCTGTTACCCAAGGATGTGTATTTAAAGATAGCTTTGTAATTAGAAATTATATAGAATTCTATTCTCCTTTGAATTCTACATGGTATCAGAGCCCAAGGACATACGTCACTAAGCATTCTTCCCTCTCCACATGACTATCTCTAACGACTCTACCACATCTGATACCCAAACCAATCAACTTCCGTTGTTTAACCCTTCCTCCTTCCTCAATGTTATGAAACTTAGTCGCCAGAATTTTCTCACTTGGAAAGCAACTATGTTCCTTATTTGAAAGGCCAAAAAGTCTTTGGCTACGTGAATGACACTCTCAAATCCCCACCCAAGGAAATTTCAGCCGCCAACGACACTAAGTCTCTCAACCCCCTGTTTAATTCTCAGTTTTCTTACTGCCTCCCTCACAGACGAGGTTCTTGCACAGGTTGTCCACTATACCACCTCTCACACTCTGTGCATGGCCCTCACATCTACCTTTGCTTCCCAGTCTCGGGTTCAAGCCATTAACGTGTGTTCTCAGCTTTCCTCAGTCCGCAAACCACTCAAATAGCCACTAAATATTTTATGCAGATCAAGAAATTAACAGATGATCTTACCTTTGCTGGTCAGCCCTTGAAATGTGACGATATCATCTCTTATATCCTCGCAGGTCTAGGACCAGAATATGACTCACTGATCACCACTATTAGAGCCCGTGATGATTTTCTTACTTTGGAGGAAATATATTCTATGTTGCTCACATGTGAGGCAAGAATTTCACGTCACTCAGTCGATCCCTACTGTTTCTACTTTGACAAATGTTGCTACAAGGCAACAAAATTTTTCTGGCAACCGTGAACGCGGCAATACACGAGGCAGGGGACGTGCAAATGCCACTTCCCGCGGCTCTGGACAAGGTAATTATCCTTCTCGTTCTAATAATCTTTGGTGCCAGTTGTGTGAAAAACCTGGTCATATTGCCTCGAGGTGCTTCAAGCGTTATGACCCTCACTACCTCCCACCTCTACCCCGCCCAAATTCTCAAGCGAATATTTCTACCATCCACAGTCAGACATCTGTTGATCAAGAATGACATGCTGATACTGGAGCAACGCATCACCTAATGAATAATTTCAACAATCTTAATGTATGTGGTGAAGAGTATGTTGGCACTGACCAAATTCAAGTTGGTGATGGTTCAGGTTTGCATATAACTCACACTGGCACGGCTCTCTTACCCTCACGTTCACAATCTTTTGTTCTTGACAAAATACTAGTTGTCCCACAAATTACGAAAAATCTCTTATCTGTCCAACAATTTACTCAAGATAATTCTGTCTAGTTGGAGTTCCATAACACTTTTTCTGATGAAGGATTACTTGGGGAATATTCTATACAAGGGCATCAGTAAAGATGGACTATACTGCTTCTCGCAGCCTCTCTAGCAAATTGTTCCTTCCGCTTTCATTGGCGTTTGTGTTTCTGTCTTAGACTGGCATTGTCGTTTAGGACATGCCTCCTTTCGTACTATCAATCATGTCTTACATGTTAATAAGCTCCATGTTGGTTTGAATAAGAGACAATCTATTTGTCCTGATTGTGAATCGGCCAAAAGCCACAATTTACCTTTTTTTTACCTCTGTACATTGTGCAAGTCAACCTTTAGATTTGATTTATTCCAATGTATGCGGACCAAGTTCTGTTATTTGAAGTTATGGATCTCGATATTATGTCTGTTTTTTGGATGATCACACCAAATTTATTTGGCTCTTTCCTTTAAAGCATAAATCCGATGTTGAAACTATTTTTATTCAATTTCAAAATTCTGTAGAATGCCACTTTGACACAAAAATTAAAGCTATTCAAACAGATTGGGGTGGCAAATACAGATGTTTACATAATTTTTTTAAACATTGTGGCATTCAACATTGCCTTCCTTGCCCTTATACGCATGAACAGATAGGCTTTGTCGAAAGGCGTCATCGTCAAATAGTTGAAATGGGTTTAGTCTTACTATCGCATTCCAACCTTCCCAAACCTTACTGAGAACGCCCACAAAAATTTTGGATTTTAAATCACCTTTTGAGAAAGCTTATAATAAAAAACTAGATTACAACTTCATGCGTATTTTTGGATGTGCTCGTTGGCCCAACTTAAGACCTTTTAACAGACATAAGATTGATCTTCGCTCTAAGACCTGCATTTGCATTGACTATAGTCTCTCACATCAGGGTTACAAATGTCTCGATTTATCCACAGGAAAAATATTTGTGTCTCGACATGTCATATTTGATGAATCTCACTTTCCATATAAAGCACCAGAACTAAAAAAAAATTATGTCGCGTCTAGCACCACCTTGCTGCCTCTGTCCTTAAATTCTGCACATCCACGTAGCTTATATTTGCATACAGGTGATCTTTTATGTCCCCCTGCTCCAACACCTTAAGAATTTGATCATGTCTCAACTACTTCAGCCGCGGCACGACAATTATTAGTTGATGCACCCGCTCCAAGTCAGCTTGCTATCTCGGATTTACCAGTTGTCCACCAACATGAAGCCTTAATAGATCCACAACTAGCCCAAGCCGAAACCTCAATCCAACCTCGACGCATGCTTACCAGATCTCAAACCAACAAGCTGAAGCCGAAAACTCCTTTCATTGGTACAGTCAAACATCATCTTCCACGTGTGCTTGTTGCTGAATATGGTTCCCCTATTGAACCATCTTGCTTCACTTAAACATCAAAAAATGTACTTTGGAAAGAATCCATGAACACAAAATTCAATGCCTAGATCAAGAACGACACTTGAGATCTAGTTCCTTCCCGTAGCTACTATGACCTTGTTGGAAACAAATGGGTATACATAATCAAATGTCGTGTAGACGACAACATTGAACTTTATAAAGCTCGATTGGTTACCTAGGGCTATCATCAACAGGAAGGTGTTGATTTCACTGACACATTCAGTGTCGTGGTCAAGCCTAGCATTGTTCGACTAGTCCTTTCCATTGTTGTTACTCATCACTGATCCATTCGGCAAATCGACATCCAGAAAGTATTCCTTCACGGTCTTCTTCAGGAAGAAGTTTACATGCACCAGCCGCAGGGATTCATTCATTCCAATTTTTCCAATCATGTGTGCCACTTGAAGAAAAGTCTATATGGTCTTTGTCAAGCCCCTAGGGCTTGGTTTTCTCGGGTTATAGAAAAATTGCAAGATTATGGCTTTCAGGGGTCCAAAGCTAACACATGTCTTTACACCCTCCATCATGGCCAACATCATTTGATTATTCTAATTTACATAGATGATATTATAGTTACTGGATCTGATCCAAAGACTATTAATCATCTCATAACCCAACTATCAAGTGACTTTCCTGTTAAGGACTTGGGCTGCCTGTCATATTTCCTATGGATTAAAACCATTCGCGATGGTAGTAATCTTATTCTAACCCAACGAAAATACATAGCTAATCTACTTCACAAGGTCAAGCTCGACAAAATTAAACATGTTGCCACTCCCATGTCTACTACTTGTCATCTTTTCAAATTTGATGAATGTGACTTTGATGATCCCCCAACTTTATAAAAGCATAGTGGGTGCTCTTCACTACCTTGGCTTCACACGATCAGATATAGCTTTCAACGTCCATCGCGTAAACAAATTTATGCATCAGCTGAAAGTCCCTCATTGGCAAGCTGTGAAGCGGATTCTGCGATATCTGAAACAAACTATATCCTATGGACTGTATTATTCCAGTCAATCTGACCACTCACTTCATGATTACAGTGATGTCGATTGGGCAGGGGACAGTGATGATCGTCGAAGTGTTGGTGCATATTGTGTTTTTCATGGTGAAACCCTCATTTCTTGGAGCTGCAAGCAGCAACAAACAGTGGCTCGGAGTAGTACTAAATCAGAGTATAAATATTTATCCAACACGTCAGCTAAAATTCAATATCTTCAGTCCATACTTTCTACCCTCAATTTTCCACTACCTAGTTGTCCAAAGCTATGGTGTGATAATATTGGAGCTACATATCTTTCCTCAAATCCAGTGTTCCACGCACACACAAAACATATTAAAATCGACTTTCATTATGTTTGTGATCAGGTTTTCCAAAAGAAGCTTTAAGTCTCCTTTCTGTCCACAAGAGATCAGCTCGTCGATCTTTTCACTAAACCGCTAGCAATTGCTCGATTTCGTTTCCTCAGCAGCAACCTTCATGTGCAGGAATTGCCCCTTCGGTTGAGGGGGCGTATTGGAGCATTTGAAGATCCTAAAATTACTCCAATTGATGAAGCCAATTCTCAAACTGAACAACCAAGCAATGGTCAACCAATACACAAGATAATAGGAGCAACGTAAATCTTAGGATTTGTTTATGTTTCAAATAGTTTTTGTATTTTAAAGATATACATAATATGTGGAGTCTGTTACTCAAGGATGTGGATTTAAAGATAGCTTTGTAATCAAAAAATATATAGAATCCTATTCTCTTTTGAATTCTACACACCAAATGACCATGATCTTTGCTATATGTTTCTTGATTCTCTCTTCTTTCACCAAATGCAAAGGCTCAAATGTCGAAGTTGACTTTAATGGCGGCCATGGTTTTTTAGGATTCCTTTGTATTAATTTCCAAGACCACAAAATGGATTGAAAGTTTGGAGATGAGATTGAAGGCAAATAGAGTAATGGAGAAAATCACACCAAAGGAGAAGAGATGCAATTTTTTCATGAAGGCATGCATAGTCGGCGACAATCAAACATTTTAGAAGTACTTCTTTTGGATGGCATGAAGATTATGGGAAAAAAAAATTTATGGCAAAACGTTGGTCAAGGTAAGTACTTTTTGGTTCTCTTCCACCATCAAAGAGAGTGTGTGTGTGCGTGTGAGGGAGAGGGAGGGGGAGAGGGAGAGAGAATTGTTAGAGAGGGTGTCCGATTTGATGTAAGGGTGTAGCTTGGATGGGTCAACCCAAACACAAACCGAAAAAATAGTGTTAGGATTGAAGCTTTTAGAGTTAGGATTGTTTTGGTGGGATTCATCTTATTGGATCGTGCAGACCTATGTAATAGTCCAATATTGTGCAAAGGTTCACACTTTATTTAAGATTATTGTTTGTTGAGCTCAAATTGCCAACCCGAATTGGTTGAATTTGTTTGAAATCAACTCCGACGATACTTAGGTTAGGGGTTAGAATTAGAGTTGTAGATTTTTATACATAAGATTAGACTAGAGTTGATCCCTCAACCTATCCAAGTTTCACTTGATGGAATAGGCAGCTTCATGGAAAAAACTTGAAATTCTTTTGAGTGGCCAATCATCTTTTAGTTGTTCTTGGCATGAAGGATAATTCTTCAGATTAGGAATGTGAAACCAAGTAATGCTATTGCAATCTAAAAAATTAATCTAATGATACACTACTATTAGAGGATAGAAAATGATTTTTTTTTTTTTTGGTTGGGAATGCTTTGTCTGGTAGAGTAGTTGGTTTTAATTTACAAAACAATAAAATAATGTACTTGCCAGATAAAATTTATCAATTGAACTTGGATAGCTTGACCTGCTAGTCTGTTGATTTGATAAACTGTTTTATAACTTGTTTTTTTTGGGTAAGCATCGAAATACTCATCTCTCTCTGAAATAATCGATAGGCAACTCATATCAATTCTTGTCGGTTCTTATGGATTTATCATTTATGATAAAGATACGGTGGTAGTATAGAAGTATCGTGGTGAATTTTTTCAAAACTGTTAATTCTAGCTATATAATTTATATAATAAGAAAACTAGATTATGTCTTGAGTTTTTCTTGACTCAAATCGTTTGAGAATTTATGGATTTGACGGTCAAAATTTCCCCTCTTCAAATTTTTGAGCAAGACTTTTATTTCTTCCACAACTCTAACAGTACTCCTATCTTCCATATAACTCTCTCAATCTATCTCACACTATCTAATGGTCGTGCAGCTCACACATCTCTCCCACTTAACTCTATGTCCCTCCCTGATACCTCTCTCACTTAGCTTTCCAATAGCTCTCTCTCTCCCTTCCTCTTTGTATCTGCCTATAACCCATAACACACGCGACGACGCCGATCACTGCCTCAATCATGGTATTTCTCTTTATCTCAATCATGTTTAGAAAATGAATTTTTCTTTTTCAAAATTATGGTTTCAGGTAATGATTCATGTTTTCATGAAAATATTCTCTTAAATTGATCTCATTCTTTTTTCTTATGTCATTGATGCTAATGAAATTGATAGTTTGTGTAGTTGATATTGTGTGTTGGATTTGCCTTTGTCTTATGTCGTTGGCCTTTGTGTTTTTTTTTTCTGTTCACCATTGATTGCATATTTTTTCATTCCCTTAGGGTACAACTGGATTCCAAGGTAGCAGTATTTGAAGGAGAGAATATGGCATGAATTTTATGGCTACAATTAGGTTTGATTTGATGTAGTAATCCAGCTGCATTTTGTGTTTGGTGTGGAAGTGTTTTTTTTGGGGGGGGGGGTTATTTGAACAAATGAGTAGTGTGTGGAGATCCCAGATCTAACTGGGTCAGGCCCAATTCATAAGTTATGCTCAATTAGAGTAAAAGGCATGACAAGCTTATCTTATGATCTCAGTCCAGTCTAGAGTTCAACAGACCCAAGGAAGTCAATGCACAGGGGAGTAAACATCGGGATAACTCCTGCTAGAAGATCATGCATATCCTTAATTGTATCTATCCTTAGTCGTAGTCATCTCCCCCAAAAGCCTAATAGCCTGGCCTTCATGCCACCGCCTCAACGAGGACTATGTGCCTATAAATTATAAGCTCTCTACACATGAGGGGTATCTCTCTCACAACTATCTCACCATACCTAGAGCTTACTTTTTCTCTCTCTCTCTCTCACCCCCACCTACTACTTTACTCTCTCATTAATAAAGTTCTCTGGCCTCCGTCGTTGCCTTTAGTGGTTTGGTCACTTAGGCCCAACCACCCAATTTTTATCTTATGTTATGAATTGCCTCATTAATCATCTTGTTTTTATACACTCGACTATTTGACTATGCCTAGCCTATCTTGTGCATTATCAGTTTCGCACCGTTTGTGGGAAATGACAATTTTTCTACTACCTTTCTATTTTTTTTCAAATCTGTGAAAATCACAACCAGACCAATGAATCAACAACCAGAGGATAACGACTCAGCTCACGGGGAAGATGTTTTGCCTCCGCCTCCACCTCCGCCTGTAGAACCCGTCACGAGAAATCTTGTGATTGGGCAACAGCTCTTGGAGATCATGCAGCTGATGGTGAGTCAAAACCAACAAATCCTCTAACTGATGCTCGCATCAGAAGGTGTCGCCCCTAACTCATAGGAGGAGAAGCACTCCCTCCAGCAAGGGAGATCCCACAACCTCTCCACTCAAGACGCCAAGATGCCCTCCAGCATGGCGCCCAGTGCTAGGCGCTCTCATGCAATGTTCGAGAGCCCCCCGCCAGGTAGTCCCTCCTCAGCGCTCAGGTGCCCCACATGCTCATCTTCCTTATTTACCTGTTTCACCTCTATACGAGGCCGACCTTCCTGGGTAGGAGGATAAGGGGGAGAACCAGTATGCGGATCATAAGAGCTGTTACAATGATCCGGCTGAGGGTGTCCCTAACCAATGGAACAAAAAAATTAAGGAGGTGCAAAACCTGCTTGGCAATGCTCTCAATGCCATCAAGGCACATATGCCACAAATGGTGGACTATCTAGTAAGGCGTACTGACACTTTGTTTGTGGCAGATGTTGTCAACTTCACTTTACCCTCAAAATTCAAGTTGCTTACTGTGGAGACCTTTGATGGTGATCTCCTCGATCATCTTAACACGTACTAATCTCTCATGTAACTCCAAAATGTACCTGACGAGATCATGTGTAAAGCCTTCCCCACCACCCTTAAGGGATCTACAAGACAGTGGTTCGCCAAGCTCAAGTCTTTTTCCATTAACTCCTTTGCTGAGTTAAGAAAATCTCTCATCTCCCACCTCATTGGGGGTCACCAACACCAGAATTCAGTTACCCAATTGCTCACTATCAATCAGGATCAGGATGAGACTCTAAGGAGTTACCTCACTTATTTTAACGAGAGGTTCTCCAAATCGAGGAACCAGACGACAAGGTGACCATGGCCACCTTTATTGCAAGTCTACATTCCTCGAGTTTCATATTCTCCGTCCTAAAGAAGCCACCATCCAGCATGCCTAAGTTGTTGTGAAGCACAAAGAAATACATGAATTTTGAGGATGTCACCAAATCCAGAAGAGGTAAGCCCTCCTACGGGAGTGAGAAAAGAAAGGACACCCACGAAGACAAAAGGGAAGTAGAGAACAAGTGGAAGAGGACAAAGAGAGTCTATGTCAATGACCGCCTTGGGGCCGCACCTCTGAGAGAGCAGCAAGCCTTTATGCCGCCCAATACAAGACTATCCTACAATACGTTGGCCAGGAAAGATGAAGTCTGCCTTGAATTGTAGGAACCCAAAAAAAATACTACCATTTCCACTATGACCACGGCCATGACACTGATGACTTCTTTGATCTAAAAGGTAGATCGAGGAGCTCCTATAGAGTGGTCAGTTGCGGCAGTACGTTGCTGGTGGAGGGCAAGCATTGCCACCTGGCGAGGACCACGATGATAGAGAACGCCAGCAGGCCCTAGCAAAAATTCAGATGATCTCCAAAGGGTTAGGAGGAAGACGTGACTCCAACTCCGCCAAGAAAATTAGATAGACATAGTCAAATGACTCTCACCCTACGAAGACGCCCCGACACGAGGAAAGGGAGGTCATCTCGTTCTCAAACATGAACCTCAAGGGGATCTAACACTCCCATGATGACCTATTAGTCTTAACTATGATGGTAGCCAACTACCAGGTTAAGAGAATTCTGGTGGACAGCGGCAGTTCTATCGACATCCTGTTTACACTAGACTATGACAACCTTCATGTCTGCATGGAGAGATTACAACCTATTGAGTCATCCTTCATTGGATTTTCAAGGGAGATGACCTATTCTTTGGGTTCCATCAGCCTACCAATCGCAGCAATGACAACACCAAGAAATTCCACCATCATGGTGAACTTTATAGTATTGTATTGTCCCCCTGCCTACAATATCATCCTTGGACTCCCTGCACTCAATACCATAAGGGAAATGCCTTTTATCTACCATCTTCTCCTCTATTTCCCAACCCCCATTGGGATCGGATAAGTCAGAGGAGACCAGGTCTTTGCCAAAGAATGATGTGTGGCCTCCATGAGGGTCACGAAACCTTAAGTGACCCTCCAAGTGGAAGTGTTTGACCATTGGGATGACAGCACGTTAAAAATGGTAGAGCCAGTAGAGGAACTCGAGCTAGTAGAGCTGGACGAGAACCTTCTAGGAAAATGAATCCATATCGGTTCCTCGCTTCCCCAAGAGAGAGCCACCCACCTCATTGACTTTCTTAAGCGGAACATGGATGTCTTTGTTTGGTCCCACGAAGACCTGGAGGGCATTGATCCCGAGGTATCCACCCACTGGCTTAACGTGGATCCCAGATAAAAACTTGTTCGCCAAAAGTTGAGAAGTATAAGTGCCGAGAGAGCATAGGCCATGGAAAAAGATGTGGAAAAGTTGCTTACCAACAGGTCGGTAAGGGAGGTAGCCTATCCAGTCTGGATATCAAATATTATTATGGTAACCAAAGCCAACAAGAAATGGCGCCTGTGCATGGATTTCACTAAGCTCAACAAAGCTTGCCCTAGAGACAACTATCATTTGCCACGCATTTATGTCATTATCGATGCTACTGTTGGACACGAGTTGTAAAGCTTTCTAGATGCTTATTCTAGGTACAACCAGATTAACATGTTTCCACCTGATCAATAGAAAATCTCATTCATCACCCCGAAAGGAACCTAATTCTATAGGGACATGCCTTTTGGACGTAAAAACGCCAGAGCCACATATCAAAGCCTCGTGAACAAGATGTTCGAGGCACAAATCGGGAAAATCATGGAAGTTTATGTGGACAACATGTTGGTGAAGATTTTGGCTACGGCAAACCATGCACATCTGCAAGAGACTTTTAACATCCTGAGAACCCATCGGATGAAGCTAAATCTTGAAAAATGCACCTTCGACGTTAGCCCAGGGAAATTCCTAGGCATCATGATCAAAAAAAGAGGCATTTGAGCTAACCCAAAAAATATTAGAGCTATCTTGGAGATGAGATCCCCCTCCTCTCTGTAGGAGGTTCAACGCCTTAACGGAAGGATAACAGCCCTCAACAGGTTTGTCTCAAATTCAGTAGACAAATGTCTACCTTTCTTTAAGATTCTTTATAAGTCTTTCTAGTGGGGACCAGACGTAGAGGAGGCCTTTCAAAAATTAAAGGTCTACCTTGTTATACCCCATTTACTCTCCCATGTTATACCATAAGAGACCTTGTATCTCTACCCCTCCTCCTCGTTCTAAACTATGAGCTCCATCTTAATTAGGGAGGATGAAAGGATCCAAAGACCTATGTATTATATAAGCAAGGCGTACCAAGGAGCAGATGTGAGATACTCCAAATTAGAGAAATTGGCCCTCGCACTTGTCATCGTTGCCAGGCGCCTATGCCACTATTTCCATAGCCATACCATCGTGGTTATCACAGATCAACCACTCAAGAGAATTTTGGGAAAGCAAGATGTATCTGGTCGAATCCTCAAATGGGCTATCGAGTTGAGTAAGTTCGACATCTAGTACCAGCCGAGGGTGGCCATAAAAATGCAAGCAATTACGGACTTTGTGGCCAAACCTATGCCACCTGAAGATTCCCAGAAAGGAGTGTCATGCGCCCTTGTGCTCACCTACCTAGCACACAGCGCCACAACTCCCCATGAGGCAAGCCTATGCGTCATCCCTAGAGAGCCTAGCACCTTGGAGTCAGCCCTCTAGGCCTCTAGAGCCTAGACTCATAGGCTAGGGGCGCCCAGTCCCCTGCACTTACTCCTCTAGAGGCCCCGACACCCTCGTTTCCCATATCCCAGCTTTTTGTGTCCTTGCCTGAGTGCCTTGCCACGCCTAAGTAGGAGTCCCCTATTGGTGTAATAACATGCTGGAGACTATACGTTGATGGATCCTCAACTAGCGAGGGTGGTGGAGAAAGGCTGGTGCTGATCAGTCCCTATGACACTCCACTCAAGTATGTTGTCTCCCTTCATTTCGCAACATCAAACAACCAAACAGAGTATGAGGCCCTCATATTAGGCTTGAAGCTCACAATTGAGATGGAAGTCCTCTGCCTAACAGTTTATAACGATTCCTAGGTGATAGTCAACCAAGTGAAGGGAGACTTTAAAGCGAAGGAAGAAAAGATGCAAGAATACCAGTCAGTGGTCCAAGCTTTGTTGAAAAATTTTAACCACTTCCAAATCTAGTATGTGCCCAGGGAGGAGAACGTCATGGCAGATGCACTTGCCAAGTTTGCATATGCAAACATACTGATGGGTCCCGCACACACAGATTACCTGTTTGAGCCAAGCAAACTCAAGACAGAGGAGGATGATGTCAACTATTCATCATCTGAGGCTAATTAGATGACATCTATCCGAGCCTATCTAGAGGAAGACGCTCTCCCAGAGAATCTAGTAGAAGCCAAGAAGTTAAGAATGAAAGCGTCTAGGTACGTAATCTTCTGTGATACCCTTTACAAGAGAAGTTACTCATTACCCCTGCTCCGATGCCTCTCTTCCAAGGAAGTCAATTATGCCATGAGAAAAATCCACAAGAGAATATGTAAAAATACTCAAGAAGGCATGCACTAGCTCACAAGGCAGTGAGGTAAGGCTACTACTGGCGTAGCATGAACAAAGATGCCCATGAATTCGTAAAGAAGTGTGAAAAATGTCAAGGCTTTATAACAATACAAAGACAACCACTAGAAGAGCTCACTACCATCCTAAGCCCATGACATCTAAGATCCCCTACCCATGAGTCAGGGTCAATGTAAATTTATGGTAATAGCCAGTGACTACTTCACAAAGTGAGCAGAAGCGAAGTCCCTAGCCAGAATAACATATCAGAAGGTGAAGAACTTCATCTAGAATAGCATAGTATTGCGCTTCAGAGTATCTCATCCAATAGTAAATGATAACGCCAAATAGTTTGACAATAAACTCCTGAATAGCTTCTGTGCAGACTTACTAATCAAGCAACCCCACTCTAGTCCAACCCATCTACAGGAGAACGAGCAAGCGGAGGCCACCATCAGAACAATCCTCTGCAACCTGAAGACCAGACTAGAAAGCAACAAAGGCGGTGGGTGGACGAGCTCCCAAGGGTACTATGGGATTACTGGATAACGCCAAGAAGCTCTACTAGTGAAACCCCATTCTCCTTAGCCTATGGGACAGAGGCGGTTACACTAGTCGAAATTGGGATACACTCCCTTAGGGTCCGACAACATGACCCTACCACCAACGAAGAAGACCTCAGTATCTACCTCGATTTGGTACAGGAGGAGAGGGAGACGGTTACGCTCAAGAATGTTGGAGTACAAGTGTCGCAAGGCCAAGTACTGCAACTCGAGGGTGAAGCCTCGTTCCTTCTTGCTAGGGGACCTAGTACTCAAAAAAGTAATAATGTCTACCAAGGACTCTCAAGAAGGAAATTTAGGCCCTAATTGGGAAGGAACCTACATGATGACAGAAGTTGTAAGACCAGACACCTACAAAATTCATAATTCTGAAGGAAAAGTCTTGGTTCATCCATAGAATGCTGAGCACCTGAAAAGGTACTATCAATAGCAGGGTACAAGATAGTGGCTTTCATTTTAGCAGTCTTTTGTTGGCTTAGTAGATCTCTTTTTGTTATCTATTACTTCAAATTATGAAATAAAACTTTGCAAGAGTTATTTTCTCTAGAATTATCTTTCATTCCATGGAATTTTGTAAACAATTTACAAAAGTTAGAGTATGACCAAACAACCAAAAGAGAGACAAAAAGATAAAAGTCGTCATACTCCCGACATCATTCATTGCTTCCCGATCTGCTCTTATAAAACCTCGCTCCATCACCATCAGTCCCCGGTGCCTCATAAGGGACGAAGTAGAAAAGTCAATGGAAGGTAAAGCTACTGAGGTCTTTTCCCTAAACTCCTCATAACCATCGATAAAAACACCTGCAATGACCCTCTCAACAGCCTCCCTCCTCATCTCCATCTCAATGGAATGAGCCTCTGCCCTGTGGCTCTCTCACAAGCTCCTCACAGGTCAACATCTGCCACGACAACCTCTCCTGAGTTATCCATAGCTTGGCCTCAGCTTCAGTAGCCCTCTTGCAGGATGCTTGTAGCTCTGTCTTTGTTCTTGTGTAGGCAGCCTCCCTATCAACCTCTAACTTGGCAGCCCTCTCGTGGGACGCCAAAATCTTGGCCTTAAGTGGCGTAACTCTCTCATAAGCTAGCCTCAACTACTCCTCAATAGCCTCTCGTCCATGCCTCTCTTTTGCCAAATCCCTTGATTTTTCATCAAGCTCGATTATCCTCGAAAAGAGGCATGGAAAAGCAATAGCCACCTACAAGCATCCAACAAGCATGATATGAAAACGAAAGAAATACAGAAATCAAAATCAAAAAGGAGAAAGCTATACCATAGCAAACCCCTCCATCACAATATCAATGATGCCCTCTAGACCCTAAAAACTAACCTCTTTGATATCCTCGATCATCACAAACCTCCAAAGTCGCTCCTTGGCTAGATTCACATCCCGCAGCATGGACTACTAAAAGATGGATGACTACGTGGAACTCCAGTCCCGACAGGGGGTCTTAGCCCCTAAAGAAGCAGCAGGACTAACCCCAGCACTCGAAAGGGCTATGTGCTAAGAAAGAGTTGAGGCATTATCGGAGCCTGCCTCTAGAGAAATAGCATGGTTGTCAGACCTCCGAGAAGCACTGAGGGCATCATTCCTCGCCTTGTTGGGAGGAGGATAAGATGTAACCATATAAGTTGTTCTATAAACAGTAGCACCTATGCAACTAGCATAAGAAAAGGAGTTCAAAGACAACATCAAGTTTATGGAAAGGATCATATACTTTTCCTCTTGTGCCTAGGGGAGGCCCTGGAGTGACCTGATGTAGACATAAGGGCTAAAAATTGCTCCATATGATGATCTCTCACAGCCTAGAGCTTATTCTCTTGCTCCGCATATAGTATGATTGAAGCTACAGACAAACAAGACATGCGGTAAATACGAGAAGGATATGATACTCAGGTATAAAAGCAAGGGTAAAAGTCATACCTACCTTGGTCCTCGAAAAAGTATCCCACCTTAAGGGCACCAAGTCATGGTCCTCCTCAACAGCCCACTCACCTCCAACGAAGAATAACCTAGACTTCTAACTATGATAATTGGAAGGCAGTCCAGTGATCAACTTGCCCGACCTCGGAACAAAGTGGCACCATCCTTGATAAGGAGTAGGATTATTTAAAAGCACATACGAGACTAGGAAATACTCGAAGGGGGAGGAACACCCTCGCCATAGACCAACCTCCATAATGAAAAGAAAGCCAGAAGTACCCTCCAACCATTCGGGGTCAATCTCTTCGGAGTAAGTGACAAGTGGCCCAGAATCCGAAAGATAGGCCCAACTATAGGAAATTTCAACCCTGCTTCCAGGATATCCTCATAAAAGAAAATCTCCCCAAAAGAGTCGAAAGCATACGGGCTCTTCCACCTTAGCTCGACAGCACAGGACAGCAGGGAAAATATGAAAAGACGACATAATGCGATCAATGTCATCATCACAATCTATGGAGCTGAAGATAGAGGTTCCCTTTGAACTCTCACTGTCAGTCGTCCCCTTGCCTCGCTATGAGTCCTGCATAGCATTCTTCATCACGTCTTTGTCAGAGTGAAAACTTGCCAAAAATCAGAGCCAATGTCAATGAAGTGAAAGTATCAAGTGAATGCTAAATTTACTAAAATATCGAAAGGTAGATAGAGTCGTCTTACCTAGTGAAAAAGGCATCACGCTCTCCCCCTCTGGTAAAGCCCAAGATGAAGCCTGCACCACCTAGCTCCCAACCAGCGTTGCTAGCATCCAAAGAACCACTTCCCAACATGTCAAGACGTTGCCAACCATCTCCTAGCAGCCCAAGGGGTCGTTTGACACCGCTGAGCCACCCCCTAGAGCACAGCATTCTAGAACTGTTGCGTAGTAGTCCCCATGAGTGGGCACCAACACCTGAGCGCGTGCGCGTGTTATCCCTTTTCTCCCTGGAGCCACCCAAACCATCACTAGCCATGCCAAGGGTGTTGCCTACACTGTGGCCTCCATCGATGACAGTTGTGCGAAGGGCGCCGTCTGGGCCTCCTTCAACATTACCTCCAGACGCGCTAGGCCCTTAGTCACTCCAGCAGCGTCACCAAAGCCAGCTGCGATGCTTGAGGCATCACCGTCTATACATCTGACGCCTTCGCCTATGAAGCCAGTGCCTCTAGCTGCTACGGCATCGTCCCTTATGCCATAGGCGCTGCCCTCCTAGCTTCTCACGATGTCACCAACTGCGTCATGGACGCCTCTATTTGCTTCTCATGGTGTCACCAACAATGTCATGTGTGCCTCCCTATTTTCCTCTCACGACATCACCAATTATGCCATGGGCGTCGCCCCCGCTACCCCTTTCAACGTCACCCTCACTGGCTCCTTTTGCACCGCCTCTTTGCCCTTCAATTTGCCTGGACTTGGAGGATCCTATGGCACCAACCATGGATTCCCCTAGTTTTGAGGTCCCCTTCATCATCATCTTCCCTATCTTTTCTCTCTCAATGAGTTATGGAATAGGGAGGTGAAGGGTTTCTAAGCCCTGGTTCCAAAGGAGATATTTTAGGTAAAATGGGGGAGATCTTGAAATTTCTAAAGATCGGTGCCCTAGATAAAAAAAAGGGGGGGTCTAAGTTCAACGGAGACCCAACACAGGGGAAGATGGTTAATGCAATGGGTGCCCAACCATGGAGTTATTTTGAATGGAAAGGGATGGAAAGTTGTAAGAGCTACCATGGGTAACAAGGCACCTGATCTTCCTCAACGATGAGCTCACTCATGCCCTCAATCCCTTGTCATTGCAAGGGGCTTGGGGCAT
>CM042196.1:24094392-24117024 GCA_023539305.1 Ilex asprella
CTCACTCATGCCCTCAATCCCTTGTCATTGCAAGGGGCTTGGGGCATGGGGGACAAATGACGAGCCCAAATCTAACTGGGTCAGGCCCAATTCATAGGTTAGGCCCAATTAGCCTAAAAGGCAGGACAAGCTTATCTTATGATCTCAGTCTAGTCCAGAGTTCGAGGGATCCAAGGAGGTCAACGCATAGGGGAGTAAACATCGGGATAGCCCCTGCTAGAAGATCACGTCTATCATTTATTGTACCTATCCTTAATTGTAGTCATCCTCCCCGAAAGCCTAATATTCTGGCCTTCACGTCATCGCCTCAACTAGGACTATGTGCCTATAAATTGTAAGTCTTCTACACATGAGGGGCATCTCTCTCACAACTATCTCACCACACCTAGAGCTTACTTTTGCTTTATCTTTCTCACCTCCACCTACTACTTTATTTTCTCATTAATAAAGTTATCCGGTCACCATTGCTGTCTTCAATGGTTTGGTAACCTAGGCCCAACCACCCAATTTTTGTCTTTTGTTATTAATTGCCTCGTTAATCATCTTTTCTTTATACGCTTGACTTTTTGATTATGCATAGCCTATTTTGTGCATCATCAATGTGCATGTGTTTGTGTTTGTGTTTGTGTTTGGTTATGGGTGTGTTTTGGTTTTTCTGTTTTAGGCCTTCTTTTTTTCTTTTTTGGTGATTCTACTGTACTTCATTATGGGTTTATAGCAGAGGTTGATATTTTATAGTTAACAACTTAGATTGCCACTTAACCCATTTTGTATTTCAAGTTACAATTATGTAGTGTTTAAGGTTTATGTTAGCAAGGAGTGTTCATCTCTATGTCATTATATGTGTGTTTGGCCTTTCCTTGAATATCATCTTTCTATGATACGAGGTTGAGATTGCCAATGAAGAGTTTGCTAATTTTTTGATTTTTCAGGGGGGAACAGGTTGTCTTGGGGCAGTCCATAGTATGTGGCACGAGAGGTTCTAAAGTCTATATTAGAATTTGATGATACCAAGAAAATATTCTAAGTATGAGCTTAGACCAAGAGGTCAACCCAGAAGGGAGGTCGGATAGGGAATCCTGAGCTCAGGGGGGCTGACCCAGAGCTCACCCCAGGCAAGGTGATAGAAGAAACATGGAGTGAACAATTGGCTAATAGAAAGTGCTCCCAAAGCAGTAGGAAACGACGATCAAGGCATGAAATCTCAATCAACCAAGATCCTCTCCTAATTAAAAGGAGAATCCCACGAGAAAAGGGAAAAGATTTTGCCGGATATCCCCTAGAGATAGGGATCGTATTATAAATATTGTATTATACCTTCATTGCCGAGGGAGAGGGAAGAGAGACCGGAGAGGCAACCCTAGAGGTTACAGAGTCATGACAACACCCTAATTTCTTTCATATTGTACCAAAAAAAAAAGCACTCAAGCGATCTATAAAGAAAAAGGAGCAAGAGTCTCCATTAAAAGAGTGGATTAGCCGAGCTCCAGAGTCGGTGAACCACTATAATTCTTACTGTTCACATTCCCCCAGACTCCCCTGAATACACTATTACAAATCACGAGAGCCATATAGCTCAGATTCATCTCAATCGTCACGGTTTACACACCCCCTGCTCATCCGCGGTGAAAAAGCACCATCAGTTTGGCGCCATCTGTGGGAAACGACAGTTCCTACTACCAAAAAAAACTGATTTTTCAGTGATTGATGGTCTCGACTCACGGTATGAGTAGAAGTCAAGCAAATCCGCCTCGAGTGATAGGTCAACGTGATGCTAACAACGACAGACAATACGAAAATGCTCCGGAGACAGATCCCCCTATAAGGGATCCCCGCATCAACGACGAATTGGTTGCTCTTCGCCAAGCCAATGAACGCTTGGTGCAACAGAACGAGGAACTCATGAAGCTTCTCCGACGCCCACAGGAGGCACAACGGGCCCAAGAAGGCCAGTATAATCCCCCTCCGAGGGAGCAACAACACCTCGATCCCCTCAGGGAAGCCGATGAAAGGGGGGAAAATAGCTAAGCCATGGGAGAAATCCCCCCTTTAGGAATGGCCACAACGAAGAAAATAGCCAGAACGATGGGGGAGAGAGAGACGACTTCTTCCCGTATCAGCAGGAAAGAAGGGAGCAATACTGGGAACAACGTTTCAGGGGCATCCAGCAAGAGCTCAGTCATATGAAGGAGGTCATAAAGAGCAAGATTCTGATAACAATGGATGCCCTCGTGCAGCAGACTGAATCCCCATTCACCACGGGAGTGCTACGTTTTTCTCTCCCACCAAAGTTTAGAATGCCACAGGTAGAGGTCTTCAACGAAACAAAAGATCCCGTAGATCATCTCAACACTTACAAAAATTAGATGGAGTTGCACGGGTACCAGGATCCAGTGCGCTGCAGGGCCTTTGTTATCACCTTGAAAGGCTCAGCTCTGGCATGGTTTAACAGACTTCCCCCGGCCTCTATCTCATCCTTCAAAGAGCTCCCCATAGCTTTCGTATCTCATTTTATAGGGGCCCGAATATATAAAAAGCCGAGCTATCACCTATTGAACGTGAAGCAAGGGCCTCAAGAGAACCTGAGGTCTTACGTTCAGAGGTTCAATTCAAAATTGTTGAAAGTAGATGTCCCAGATGAAAAGTTTGTCATCACAGCTTTTATAGCTGGATTGGGGGTGCAATCCAAAGAATTAATGTTTTCCATCTCAAAAAACCAGCAAGCAAGCATGGCAGAGGTCCTCGCAAAGGCAAAAAAGTATATTAACGGTGAGGAGGCTCTTCTCTCTAAGGTGGGGGTTTCAGCGGTGCAAAAGGATAAAGAGAAAGAAGAGGGACCGAAGTCCCAGAAGAGAAAGAGAGAAAGGGAGAGACAAGTCTCCCAGGAGAAATAAGGATAGATCCCCCAAAAGAAGGGGAGACGTCAGGGATCGCTTAGGTACTCCGCAGCCAGAACTGTAGCCAAGGTACGCACCTCGGCCGTGGCCCCAACTCACCACAACAATTTCACAAATTCTGTTCGAGGTACAAAACGAGAAATTCCTGAGGTGGCCATCTCGGATGAAAGCTGACCCAACCAAGAGAGAGCCTACTAAATACTGCGAGTACCATAGAGATCATGGCCACCACACCGACGATTGCATTCAGCTCAAGAAGGAGATTGAAATCTTAATCCAACGGGGGCATTTGCGCCGACACGTTGCTCAAGACAGCCAAAATCAAGCTCTTCCACCTCCGCCACCTAGACAGCAAGCCCATGCCCAACATCAACGACCCCTGGGGGAAATCAGGGTGATTTCGGAAAGATTTGCCGGAGGTGGAGAATCCAGCACAGCTAGAAAGGCTCATCTGCGAAGAATCAGAGCAGGAGAACCACTGGAAGTACATACCATGTCCAAGGCACCTCGGCTGGATAACACAATTACCTTATCAGACTCAGATATGGAAGGTTTCCCGCACCCCCATGATGACCCATTGGTAGTAAGGGTCGTTGTGGCAAATAGAACAGTTCACCGAGTCCTAATTGACAATGGAAGTTCTGCAGACGTCATCTTTGCCTCAGCTTTTGACAAGATGGACATAGGAAGGAAAATCTAGAGCCAGTGAGTACTCACCTGCTGGGATTCTCAGGGGAAAGAGTACTGCCACTTGGGTCTATTCAGCTTGAGCTCACGATGGAAGACCCGCCATGTCAGGCCACTACGACGGTGAAGTTCCTAGTGGTGGAGGCTCCCTCCGCATACAATATGCTACTGGGAAGACCGTCGTTCAATGCAATGAAAGCCATCCCCTCTGTCTATCATTTGGTTGTGAAGTTTCCAACAGAAAATGGAGTTGAAATGGTCCGAGGAGACCAACATGTCACGAGGGAGTGCTATGTTGCTTCTATGAAGCAGAAAGAGGTTGAAAACATACAACTGGACGAGCTTGATATGAGAGATGAGCTGGGAACCAGACCAACGCCATCAGAAGAGCTAGAACCTATCCAGCTCGACGAGGAGCCGGAACACCTCGTCTACATCGGATCAAAGTTAAGCAAGGAAATTAAGGATCGACTTATACAGTTCCTGAGGGAAAGCACAGACGTATTTGCATGGAAACGGGAGGATATGGAGGGCATCGACCCTTCAGTTGTCACGCACAAACTGTGTGTGAATCCTACCTGCAGGACTGTTAAACAAAAGAGGAGAAGCTTTGTCTCAGAGAGACAGAAGGCAATCAACGTGGAGGTCAGCAAGCTCCTCCACGCCAAAGCCATCAGGGAAGTGGACTATCCCGTCTAGCTAGCCAATGTGGTACTAGTCAGAAAGACCAATGGCAAGTGACGGCTCTGCATTGACTTCACTGACCTTAACCGAGCATGCCCGAAGGACAGCTTTCCTCTACCTCGGATCGACCTCATAGTAGATGCCACTGCTGGCCACGAGCTCCTCAGCTTTATGGATGCCTTTTCAGGCTATAATCAAATCAGAATGGACCCCAATGACCAGGAAAAGACCTCTTTCATTACGAAACAATGAACGTATTGTTACCAAGTCATGCCCTTTGGTTTGAAAAACGTTGGAGCCACTTATCAGCGGTTGGTGAACAGAATGTTCCAAAAGCAGATAGGGACATCCATGGAAGTCTATATTGATGATATGTTGGTAAAATCCCTAAAGGCAGAACTCCACATTACGCACTTGGCTGAGTCTTTCCAGATCCTCAAAGAGTACAAAATGAAGCTCAACCCGGTGAAATGTGCGTTCGGGGTCTCGGCTGGGAAGTTCCTGGGCTTCATAGTTAACAGCAGAGGAATTGAAGCCAACTCGGATAAGGTTAAAGCAGTGCTAGATATGAAGCCACCATCCAACACTGGGGAGGTACAACGCTTGACAGGCAGGATAGCTGCCCTGAGCCGTTTCATCTCTAGGTCGAGCGATAAGTGTCAGCCATTCTTTCACATCTTGAAGAAGGCATTTCAGTGGGACACACAGTGCAAAGAAGCGTTCAAAGCTTTGAAGAGATACCTGAGCTCACCACCGGTCTTGGTAAGTCCGTTGGAAGGAGAGGTCCTGACCCTCTACCTAGCTGTTTCGAACTTCTCAACTAGCGCAGCACTGGTTAGGGAGCGAGACAGATCCCTGAGGGGAGCAGAGGAGAGATACCCAAAGATGAAGAAACTTGTTCTAGCCTTGGTCACTACAGCTAGGAGACTCAGGCCCTATTTTCAGGATCATACCATCGAAGTTCCAACAGAACAGCCAATGAGACAAGTGTTGCATAAGCTGAAATCTTCTGGAAGGCTAGTTAAGTGGGCAATAGAGCTCAGTGAATTTGATATCAGGTATAAACCAAGAACCACCGTCAAAAGGCAGATTTTGGCAGAATTTATTGCAGAGTTCACGGCAGCGGCATCAGCGGAGATCACGGAGTTAGTCCCCGACCTCCCTATATGGAAGCTTTCGGTGGATGGAGCAGCTAATGCACAAGGGAGCGGTGCAGGATTAATCCTGACCACTCCAGATGGAATAGATATCGAATATGCCCGCAGGTTTGGGTTCCAGGCTTCGAACAACGAGGCTGAATATGAGGCGGTCATAGCCAGGCTTAATCTTGCTTACTCTATGGAAGTTGAACAGCTGGAGGTCTGCAGCGATTCTCAACTAGTGGTAAAACAAATAGAGGAGTCATATGAGACCAGGGGGGAAAAGATGATCCTTTACCTAAGAAAAGTACAAAAATTGATTAAGAAGTTCGTGCAGGTTAAGGTCAGACACGTCCCCAGATCGAAAAATTCACGGGCAGATTCTTTGGCAAGACTAGCAACGGCCTCTCAGGAAAGCTTGGACAGGCTGATACCAGTGGAACACCTTTCAGAGCCTTCAGTGAGCATAGAAGAGGAAGAAATACTTACCATCTCAGCTCAGCCGAGTTGGATGGATCCCATCATGGAGTATCTACAGAACGGAGCTTTACCTAGCAACCCCAAGGAAGCTTCCAAGCTAAAGTCCAGGTCAGCCAGGTTTTCTTTATTGCAGGAAAGTCTGTACAAGCGAGGCTTTTCAGCACCTCTTCTTAAGTGCGTGAGGGATAAAGATGCAAACTATATACTCAGAGAGGTGCATGAGGGAATCTGCGGCAATCACATCGGAGCACGGGCCTTGGCAGGAAAGGCATTAAGGTAGGGATACTACTGGCCCACCATGATCAAGGATGCCGCTGAATTGGTGAAGAGATGCAAGACTTACCAAGAACACGCCAACATCTCCCACTGCCCACCTGAGCTGTTGACTTCAGTGGTAAACCCATGGTCATTCCAACAATGGGGGCTGGATATACTTGGACCCCTTCTCACTGGCGTGGGGCAGTGTAAGTTCGCTATTGTGGGGGTGGACTACTTCACCAAATGGGCAGAAGCTAAAGCATTGGCAACAATAACCGAGCAAAAGGTACAAAACTTTGTTTAGAAATCTATAATTTGCAGGTTCGGAGTTCCCAGGGCAATCGCATCTGACAACGAAAAGCAGTTTGACAACACAAAGTTCAGAGAGTTCTGTGCCGAGCTCGGAATAAAGAACTATTTTTCAGCTCCGGCACATCTCCAGTCCAATGGGCAAGCAGAAGTTACTATCAGAACCCTAAAGGCTGCCCTGAAGACCAAGTTAGAAAACTTGAAAGGAAAGTGGGTGGAGTGCCTCCCTGAAGTGTTATGGGCCTACAGGAGCTTAAATAGCTCATTCTTAGATCCAAGTAGCTCACGCCAAAGCTTAAATAGCTCATTCTTAGAGCCAAGTAGCTCACGTCAGAGCTAAATAGCTAATTCTTAGAGCCAAGTAGCTCACGCCAGAGCTTAAATAGCTAATTCTTAGAGCCAAGTAGCTCACGCCAGAGCTTAAATAGCTCATTCTTAGAGCCAAGTAGCTCACGACAGAGCTAAATAGCTCATTCTTAGAGCCAAGTAGCTCACGTCAGAGCTTAAATAGCTCATTCATAGAGCCAAGTAACTCACGCCAGCGCTTAAATAGCTCATCCATAGAGCCTAGAAGCTTGCGGGAGATCTCAAAGAACTCATGTTTATAAACCAAGGAAGAGCCCAGTAGCTCATGATAAACTCACGATTATAAACCAAGAAAGAGCCTAGTAGCTCATGGTAAACTCGCGTTTATAAATCAAAAAAGAGCCCAGTAGCTCACGATAAACCCGCATTTACACGTGGAGATTCTCCTAAGCAATCAGAGCCTGCAGAGACTAAAATAAAAAGGAAGGCACAGAGGGTAGGGCTCACACATCATCATCTTCCTCGACCTCGAGAACGGTAGAAAAATCAGGAATATCCGACCTCAAGGGCCTGACCTTCCAGCACAAAGGGGGCTTGGACAAACTTCCAACCCTTCAAATAGAAAGCAAAGAAAAGAAGGTCCAGTACAATACGCTGCAGCTCCTGTTCGAGGGGTGAACCAAAACCTTCACAAAACAGACGTGAGTTGTGCAATCATTTCCCGACTAAGTCACGCGTATGACGAGCTGATAAGAAGGCATAAGAAGGTACGCGGTGTTAGCTCTTGTCCTGATTAATGAAGCGAATCCAAGAATAACCTCCAATTTTAAGTCTTGATGAAGACCATAGATGCGTCAGCTCAAACCTCTTTGAGTACTCTCCAGACCTCACAGGGGAGTTCGAAGGTGAAAACCCTGAAACTCTTTTAACTCGGTCAGATTACCTCCAAGAAGCTTGTAGATCTCTTTCAAGATCAGGGAAAAGAACTAAGCATACATAAGGCTCGATGGAGTCAAGGTCATAGAAGAAAGATATGCAAATTCCATGCGTTGGAACCACAGATAAAAAAAAGGGGGGTGCACCAAGGTCGTGATTAGTCCAAGTAAGTTCAAAACAGCGAAGTCTGTTCAGTACTCGCCCAGAAGCAGACCGCCCTCAGAGTCCAGCCAAGTTTTGCTTCAAGGAAAGCTCAGCACCCCTCAAAGCAAAAGGGGGCAAGGGAAATATATCAAGCTTACACGAAAACAGATTTCAAAAATAGATCAAGCTTATACGAAAGCAGATTTCAAAATCAAAAGTCCTCCCCAGGAGCAGAAATTACAAAAAACATGTTTCAACAAACAAATTACAACCAATTTCAACAAAAATTACATAATTCTAGGCTTCCGAAGGAGGGATGGATAGAAGATCCTACAAAACGGTAGATTCAGCCTCAGCAGAAGGGACAGAGTCCGGCAGCTCGGCAGAAGAGGTCCCAGAAGCCGGAGGAACTGGATTCTCAGAAACATTGGCCCCAGGAACTTCCACTCCATCTGTTTGCACATCTCGGGCAAACGTCTCTTGCACGAGGTCAGCAGAGAAGGAGGCGACTTGGGGAATAGCTGGCTGAATGGGCGCCTCCAGCTTGTATCTCCAGCAGGCAGAACCGAGGGGTCTTCCTCAACATCAGATCCAGATTCTTCCAATTCCTCCTCAGTTGGGATAGAGAATTTGAAGTCCAGATCTGGGAAGGTCTTGAAGGCTTTGCGCTTAAAATCTAGCCATCCAGAAGCCCATTGGGTGTTGGCTTCATCCCTCAGCTCCGCCACCTCTTCATCCTTCTGCCTGACCAGGTCTTTTTGCACCTGGAGCTCCTCGCAGAGTTTACCATTTGCCTCGTTGAGGGCCAAATAATCCCGCTCCATCAGCTTGAGGGAATTTTTGGTATCACAAGCCTCTTGGTTGGCCTTGGCCCAAGCCCCTGTTCTGAGCTCCAGCTCCTCCTTGATCATCCGCAGCTCATCTCGAGCTCTCTTCTCTCCCTCCTTAAGGTATGCTTGAGGTCCGAAGCGTCCTTCACCGCTTACTCCTTAAGGCTCTGCATCTGCAATTGGAGGCGCTCGTTCTCACGAGTCAGCTCGGTGACCTTAGTCTCGAAGGCTTTCAAAGCCCTAGACCTGTGCTCCCTTGTAAATGAATCCGATGTAGTAGACCCTTCACATGAAGAGCTGTCTAAAAATATAGAAAAAAGTTTGGTGAGAATCATGAGGATATGATATGAAAAGAGGACAAGATCGAAGGAAAGAGCTAGCACTCACAGCAGCCACCCCTTGAAGGGCTAAAGCAATAGAGTCCTCAAGGGGTATTGAAGCAGCCTTCCGGACATCAGACTCTGAAAAAATGGAAGAAACGGCTGTTCCATCAAGGTCCACGTTATCAAAGTAAAAGGCCTAATCCTCCTCCACCTCAGGTCTGCTCCCTCCTTCAACAGTCTTTCCGGAGGAACTGTATTTGGCGGTGCTGGGTTGGAGGTGCGAGATCACCCCCAAGGCTTTCTCGACCTCAAAGGAGAGTGGAGAAGTAGGGCCTTTGTAGAATTAGGTTGAGTCTCTGGAAGGGGAGGGATCAACACGGCTGAAGGAGCATCGGATGAGGAAGTCGGAGCTCTGACGCCTAAAAGAGAAGGTGATTCCCCTAATTTTTGGGACTTCTTAGCTCGAGAAGCGAGACTGCTCTCAGCACTGACCTGAGCTTTCCGCTTGCTGCCTCTCCCACTCTACGACAGCTTTTCAATCTTGGCTTGGAGATCCTGGGGGGCAAGATTCATGGTGGAGGACCCTGAAAAATTCAAATAAAGTCAGCTAAATAAAAGCAAAGGAAATAAAGAAGAAAAAGGAAGGAGAAGGAAAAGGTACCACCTTCTATACCTTCAGCTCTCACAGCAGAGATCAGAATAGCCAAGGTCACTGGAGGGGGGCTCAGACCTAACTCAACCAAACGTCGAGAAACAATAAGGTCAGCATACCTCTCAGGTCTAAGCTTTTCCAGCCTATCCAGTACCTTATGGTCTTGAGGGCTGAGCTCAATTCTGGAACCTAATGGAAGAACGCACAAACCAAACAAGGTTAGTAGCTCGTCGGTTCCAGATTAAAACTCGGTCAACTCTAACCAAAAACTCACCCAAATTTTTCGGTTCATTCCACCCCTTAGGGATACCAAGAGTATCTGTTTTGTCAGCATAATTGAACTCCCAGTTGGTACCCCCAATGTAGAAGAGTGTTTTTTCCATTTTTTATGTGAAGAAGGGAGGTCAAAAATAATCTTCCTAGCACCAGCACGCTTGGAAATGTCTAAGAAACCCTCAGAAGAGGTCAGCTTGACGTTGAAGAGTTCTGTGAGCAGAGGAAGACTAGGAACCCCAAGGTTATGCCTTACAAAATAAACGAGAAGTCCGATCAAAACCCCATAGAAATTGGGAGAGAGCTGAGAAGGACAGACATTGAAATGTTGTAAAACACTTTTAATGAAAGGGTGCAGGGGAAACCGAAGGCCGTTCTCAAAGGCCGCGAGGAAGAAACAGACCCTATCCTTGACCTCTTCGACGTAGTAAATAGAATTATCCGGACACTAGGGCTCGACTCCGGGAGGAAAACCATAACGAGCCTTATAGGCCCTCATCAAGCCAGGTACCTCCTCACTAGGACCCTCGAGCCTGGCATGCTTGTAGGCGGCCCCTAGGTACGAGGAGCTGTTAATAACCCCGATTCCACCTACCTTGCCTTTTCCTTTGTCAGGCTTAGGAGGCAGGGGGAGGACGTGGAGGGGGGTTCCTCGGTATCGACCGCAGAATCCACAACCTCAACACCAGGAAAGTTGTCAATTTCCAAACCTACGTCCCCTAAGTGGGTATCTCCATCGACAGACCTATGCCCTAGGAGGGAGACAAAGGAACGGGTAGCTCTAGAAGAAGCAGGCATGTTTGGGCAAGAGTAGGGAAGCTTGAAAGAGCGATAGAGATGATGAAGGTGTGTCAGACACTCTCTAACAATCCCAAGGCTGGCACAATAACTTCCGAAAGCAAGAATTCGCACAATAGAATCCCAATCCACAAAATGAGGAAGGGGCGATAAGCAAAAATCCTGATTTCAGAAATAGAAGAACCGAAAAGCCCAAAAATGCAATAACCGCCTCGAATTTAAGGGATCCAGAACGACAAATCTAGAAATGGGGGTAAAGGGACGTACCTAAACAACGAGCAACGATCCAAAGCAGAAATTCGAAGAAGAGGGGTTACAGGAAGCTTCAAATCGAACCTGGAAAACTCGAATCGTGAGCAAGAAAGCAGAAAACCACAGGCCGGAAAATCTGAGAATGAAAGGAGGAGGAAACCAAAGGCTGGAACAGAAGTTGAACAGTGAAAATGGCGGTTCTGATAGCCGTTCGAACATTTAAAGCTTGAGAAACGTGGGCAGGAACGTGTGCAAGAATCGAGGAAGGCATGATGAGTAAAAACCGTCAAAAGGCGTTAACTCACGTGCACTTCAAAACCAACCACGTGCAGGTCTAGCTCGGTTTGAGACATGTCAGCCCTTGCCCAAGTTTACTTGAACCAAAGACTGGGGGGCAACTGATGATACCAAGAAAATATTCTAAGTATGAGCTCAGACCAAGAGGTCAACCCAGAAGGGAGGTCAGATAGGGAATCCTGAGCTCAGGGGGGCTGACCCAGAGCTCACCCCAGGCAAGGTGATAGAAGAAACATGGAGTGAACAACTGGCTAATAGAAAGTGCTCCCAAAGCAGTAGAAAACGACGATCAAGGCATGAAATCTCAATCAACCAAGATCTTCTCCTAATTAAAAGGAGAATCCCACGAGAGAAGGGAAAAGATTTCGCCGGATATCCCCTAGAGATAGGGATCGTATTATAAATACTGTATTATACCTTCATTGCAGAGGGAGAGGGAAGAGAGACCGGAGAGGCAACCCTAGAGGTTATAGAGTCATGACAACACCCTAATTTCTTTCATATTGTACAAAAAAAAGGCACTCAAGCGATCTATAAAGAAAAAGGAGCAAGAGCCTCCATTAAAAGAGTGGATTAGCCGAGCTCCAGAGCCGGTGAACCACTATATTTCTTACTGTTCACATTCCCCCAGACTCCCCTGAATACACTATTGCAAATCACGAGAGCCATATAGCTCAGATCCATCTCGATCGTCACGATTTACACACCCCCTGCTCATCCGCGGTGAAAAAGTACCATCAGAATTAGTTCACTATGCTGCAGATATTATTGGTCTAGTTATTTCTTACTTTACCTCTTCTGTTCTTTTAAATTTTTTGCTTCTATTACAACTATTCAAGAGCTATGATGGCTTGCAAGTTAGCAGCAATGGTGCTAGATAGAGTGTTGTCTTTCGCTTTGTTGAATGTAACCGATGGATGTTCTAAATGTTTGCCCAATATGTCATTTTTTTTGGAATTATACCTATTTCGTGTAGAAACTAAAATCAGTAAAAGGAGAAGGATCCTAATGTTTTTGTCCCCATCGCAATGGTGTCAAGAAAGTCTCTTGAATTAGATATTATGCAGAACTTAACATTCTTAGTTCACCAAGCAAGAAAGAATATCCGAATTTGATATAAATAATGAAATCCATTTCAATTTGATCCACAAAGTTGTGAAGAACCAATTTTGTACCTGGGTTAAACTCTCATATTGATGTCCGTGTGCATTAGAGGATTAAAAAAACAAAACAAAAAATTTGGGATTTTTGACTGCTGAACACTTCAGTGAAAGTTATACACTAAAGTTGAGTTTGATTATGTATACCTCTTAAGCTTTACTGATTTTAATTAAATGGCATTTTTAATAATTTTGGTTTCTTAATTTCCTATTTTGTGGAAATAGTTTGAAGAAACTTTTTATTACCATAACTCATGTGGTATTTATTCCTACATTTTTTTTTTTTTGTTCATTTGTATCACGCCACCTTTTTTTTTTTTTATCACGAAATGAATCATTTAATTTAGGCATTGTTCAAGTATAATATTATATGTGCAATGCTATATGAATTTAAAATATAGAATTAATCAATCACTGTCATTGATCTCATTGTGGGTCTCAGTAATTATTAGGACCCACTACTTATTTAATGGTTGTGATTGATCAAGTCTACATTGTAAGTTCAAACAACATTTCTCATATTATATAGATGTTGATTTTTTTTTTTTTTTGAGGTCATGTGTTTTGAGAAAAGTTTGTCAAATTTTTTAAAAAACATAATTGACACAAATTAATTTTAAAGTATGGAATTCAAGAAAGAGAATGAAAAAAAAAATATGTTGTATCGTGTCTTCAAGTATAGAATTATGACTAGTTTATAAATATAGATTAAAAAAATTTAAAAATTATTAAAATAAAAAATTAATATTTGACATATTTTTTATTAAAGAAAAAGTTAATGAATCATATTGGATTCTCTCTTTATCTCTCTCATATCACTCCAACTGACAATTCCACTGCCACAACCGTTGCCATTTTCAACAAATCACTATGAAATAGAGATACAGATATAAAATACGGATACGATACGATATGCATACGATAATATAAAAAAATTTAAAAAAAAATATACAAGTACGGTCAAGATATGTCTATAATAAAATATATTTAATATTTTTATTATTTTCAGTCAGCATAATACTTATATATTTTGGTAGTTCTTTAACACAATAAGGAAAATTAGTAATTCTTTTTAGTTTGAAGAAAATATATATCGTATCACTATGGTATATTTACAAAGTGAAGTGATTAATTAAAGAATCAAAACTAACATTAACCGAGTCAATTTATTTAGAAGTAATTTTTGTTAAAACTATAATGTAATAGATTTATTTTATACTTTTTTGACCTGTAATTGTAGATAATACTTAAAAAATACTCATGTGCCTTTGAAGTAATATGAATTTTTGTAAATGTATTGCATGGTATGTGAATTCGAAAGAAAATGTTAAAAATTCAACTCAAAAATTATATATATTACTTGAACACAAAAGCATACATAAAGTATACTAATATTTAATTATTATCGAATACGTATGAAGTGTATCCGATACGTATCATTGAGTATCGGACGAGTATCGTATCCGACACGGATACGTCAACCTCAACGAAGTATCCATATTTCATAGACAAATCAGCATCCATCAATGTCCATCCCCCCTTCCCTTTCCCTTTCCCTTTCCCTTTCCCTTCCCCTTCTCCACCCCCTTCTCTCATTCTCTCTCTCTTTCTCTCTCTCTCTTACGGTTCCGGCTCCTCTGCGGTTGGGAGAAAATCGCATAGCATGCGGTTTAATGAAACTGCCACGTTTCAGACATTTTTGGATTTTTTTTTTTGTTTTATTTCCCCTTACCAAAACGACGTCGTTTTGATCCTTGAAATTTCAGCCTTCAACCTCAGCCTTTTCTCTCAACTGCAAAGAGAGAGGAGATAGAAACCCACAATACACCACAAACCAACCCACCAACACTCCTCAGTCCAAACCCACAAATCAAAATCATAGATCTCTCACTCTTTGATAACCCACTTCTTTGGATTGAGGTTTTGCTATGGATTTTCTTTCAAAATTGAGCTCAGTCTTAGCTTGTAAGTGTAGAAAATGTCTGGGTTCTTCTCACTCGGTGGAAAAGAGCAAGACACTACACAAAATTTGTTTCTATTCAAGAACGAAGAGATCTACAGCAAGGCTATGACGATGTGTTGGCCAACCGAAATTGAGCTATGGAAACAGACCATTTGGATTCAACCCAGAAGAAAACCAAATCTTCAATGAAAACCCACCAATCTAAGCGAAATTATAAATCAAACCCAAGAATTTAAACGCCAATTCAGATCGGGCCACCTTCAGAAAATCGAAAAAGAACGAGTGAAGTGCAACCGAAGATTGAATTTTATTAGGTGTTCGTCAATTTGTGCAATATGGAAAACGCAACAGTAAATGTCTATCGTTGTGTGCTTGAGTTAATGACTGAGAATTGAAGATTACAGTGAGTACAAATTGAAGGAGAGACGGAGAGGGGATGTGTGTGAGATAGAGTCTGGTTCTGGTTTATGACCGGCTTGAGAAGATAAAGAAACAGAGACGACAAATAAGAGTTATTCAAGTCATTAAAATCCCTCTTAAGTTCTTGCTTCTGAATGGTTCATCTCTGTGAGTGAGACTGTGAGAGAAGGCAAGTGAAGGGATTTCAGATGGAGAGGAGGCAACCACAACATGAAAAAGCGGAAGGTAGGAGAAGGGATTGCAGATGGGGATTTGAAGGACAAAAAACGACGCTGTTTTTGGTTAGAGGTGTTTAAAAAAAAATTGCAAAAAGTACCCAAAACGGTGTCGTTTTATTAAACCGCATGACATGCGACAACCTCCTTACCGCAGAGGATCCAGACCCCTGGCCGATGAGCCAGGAGGGGTCGGGCTTCTCTCTTACACAGTGGCGGAGGACACATGGGTCAGGAGGGACCGGGCCCACCCTGAATATTTTTTTTTATCTATGTATATTTTATGTATTTTTTTAATATCTTTAATTATGCCCACTCTTATAACATTGAATAACCAAAATTGGGATTGAGAGAACAAATCTCTTGGTTAATAGATTGGAATAAAAATAAAATAAGCTATAGAAATTCTTGGAGTCAATAATAAAATAATATTAAATAAAAAAAAGTCTGGCTCACTCCATCCTCAAGTTCTCCCAAAAGCACTAAAACAAACAAAATACAGTAATCAGTGAAGTGTCGTATGCTACAATCTTCAAACTTTGGTATTGATATTACCAGCTGTGACTTTGACTTTAATATTTTCATCACATCTCTTATATAATTAACCTCATTTTTTGTAAAATGTTATTATTAACCTCTTTTTAGTTTCTTTTTTTTTTTTTTGTAAACTTGCTTTTGGTCCATTTATATTTAATCAATTTTAAATTATCAAATATGATATAACAAAAATAAAAATGTATCACATTATTTTTACCTATTAGAGAACAAAATAAAATTTATAATTAAAGTGTGCCCAATTTAAAACATATTTCTGACTATGCCACTAATAATACATGTGGACCACCCAACCCAACCATTTGTCACCCGCCACAATCGCCATCAACGTTCTCCATTCGTTATAAGGCCTACATTTCGGCACAGATTGGAGCCATTCATAAAATCGAAGAGCCGGTCCTCTTTTTAAATTATAAATCTTTTTTTATCATTGGTATTTATTTTGCGAGATGGGGATGGTATAATATCTGTCTTTATGAGTAGGCGAATGGGGATAAATATATATTGTGCCATCACCATCAGGCAAAATAAACACCAATGATCAAAAATAATTTATGAGTAGACGAAATGGGCATTGGTCACCTCACTGGCTCACCCTTATTAGACCTAAATAATTAATTAACTGCACCAACGATATGGTCCAAAATTGATAATTTTTTAAAATTAAATTATAATTATTTTGAAGTGTAAGTTATAACTTTTAAAAGTCATAATCAATTATGAAATATTGAAATCGATATCTAAGTTACAATTCATAAACGAGAAATTATAAGTTATAATTGTTCAAGGGAAGTCCGTGATCTATTATGGGTACTTCTGAATGACTATAATTTTCTCTTGAATCGTTGTAATTTTTTTTTTTGAAATTGTAATTTTATCATAAAATATGATAACCGATAATACATATCTAAATTGTTTTTTTAGTACCGTAGAATTTCCTTTACCTATGCGATAAGTGAGGGATTTGAAGACATGGTTGCCTGGTTCTTTCTTCTCTCTTCACACTACTCTCTCTTCTGCTCTAAGTTGTGGTTCTTCGGGTCTCTCGTGTAAAACTTGCCTTGCTACTGTCTTTATCATCAAAACCTCCATTCTCCCAATAATAGAGGTCCCTAGCCTGTTCAAACTGAAAACCCAATGAACTTCTTCATGCTATAAAAGAAAATGACCTCGCGCCGACAAATTTTGTGACTTACTTATTGATTTATTATTTGTTTTTATTTTTTGATTGATTGATTTTGGTATATAACATATTTAATTTGCATAAAGTGAGTAGAAAAATTAATTCCGCTAATTTTTGTGAGTTCATGCTATCACTTTGAAAGTGGAATCGATGTCGCGTTTGCTTCGTCCAAGCCCAAGACTAGGCCTGTCAATTTTAAACATGACTTGTGAAATCGACACGAATCCAACACGGATTTATGGGGTTTAGGTGTAGTCTTAACGGGTTAACTTGACAGACCCGTGAAATAAATGAACCGGTTTCGTGTTTAACCCATAACTTCGTTTTAACTCGTTAACAAAGTTAGGCCTCTCAACCTCTGCCTCATCTCACACCTCCCATCTCTTAAACTCATTCAAATTTAGTAGTCATTTAATGTTTATTTTTTGTCTTTATTTTTTTGCTCAACATGATTTATTGTTATAGTAAACAGGTCAAACATGTGTAATGTGTAACAAGTTGATAATTTTTCGTGTGTACTCGAAATACTCTAACTTATTATCTTATTTAGCGGGCGACATACGGGTTATATCGGGTAACCCGTCTAATAAATGATTTGTGTATGAATGTGATACTTGAACTCGTTTATATAAACGAATAAGATATAGATAAAAGATTTTTTTATACAAACTCATTCTATCCAACACAAAACCGTTTCACTCGAAACGATTGTCAGGGGTACCCAAGACTGATGATGCATACCTATTAAAAGGAGATTCCTATACACTCCTCAACTTTCTCTAATGAGGCGTACTTATTAAAAAGAGATTCCTACACACTCTCTGATGAGGCATACATGTTAAAAGGAGATTCTGACGCACTGATCAACTTTTTCTAATGAGGCATACGTGTTAAAAGGAGATTCATATGCATTCATCAACTTTCTCTCGGCACCGCAAATGACTACATTATTGGTGGAGTGAATATTATCCTTGCCAACTGGCCCTCATTACGTACCATCTTGCCTCTCAAAAATCTTAATCTTGACATTCATGATCACACTAGATGGTGACCGTGACCACAATGAACTTTAAAAAGTTAGTCTTATGTGCCAAAGTGTGGATGGCATTCTTCGAATAAGAGTGAGCAGATTCTAGTTTATCTGTAATTGGAATAATTAAGGATGTATGTAGTGGGGATTGGGATTAATTTATCTTCTCCCCCTTCAACTACCTTATAAATAAGCTAGATCATGCACGTGTGCTTTGTACGTAAATTGTTTTAAATTATAGTTTTTGTTTCAATTTTTTTTTTGTTTGTAATTGTTTGAAATAATGATGCAAATACAATAGCCTATAAATACTTATGAATCAAATAATGTAGTAAACTTGATATAATTCGTACAATTTATACTAGAATGTTTTCAGAAAGAATATTATTTTTTATTTCTTTTTCTATTAACTCCTACATTTTTGAGTAATTATTTCCTTATAAAGTTATCACGTAAGATTTATAAATTTTGACATGAAACTAATAATTTAGATGAATTATATTTGTAATATCATTGGAATGACACAAATGCATAATACGATATATATATATATATATATATATATAACAATAAAAAAACACGAACACTTGTTGAATTGTAAAAAAAAAACATAAAAGGTTGTAGAAATGAAATAAGTAATTAAGTTAGTTTCTATAAACCAATCAATTTAATCTTGACCATTCTCTAATAAAAACTAAAATAAAAAAATAAAAACAACCCTACTCTATTGTTACAAATAAGATGATACATTGATACTAAAATTGTAAAATAGAAAAAAATGAAAAGTTGGGGTTTGATAATATTATTGAGGATACATCAAAATAAGTTTTATAATATATAAGGCCCAGCGTGTCTTTATTCATAGTTTTATCATTAACTAATAAAACTAAGTCTAATTCTTTTTAACAGTTAAAGTTGCTTTTTAAAAGGAAGAGGAAAAACTTGAATATTTATAGTACTAATGAATTTGTATTAATATGAATTTCATATTAATAAGGTTAGTATTGTATTTATGCTTTCTTTTAAGAGTAAAGTAGTTCAACAAAATTTAATGTTAATCAAGTTCTATTAAAATGAGTTTTACATTAAATATGGTTAATATTGTGTTTATGTTTTCATGTAGGGATAAAATAATCAAACAAAAGTTTTTCTTGATAGTGATGAGCCCAGATTTAGACCAGGTCTTGGCCCAATTCACGGGTTGAGCCCAAATCATCAAAAAACGGGTCAGATTTAGATCATGACTTCAGTCCAATCCAAAGCTCAGGAGTCTAGGGAGTGTCAATGCATGTTGAGAGCAATCATTGAGATAGTTATTACTCTAAGATAGTGTCTATCCCCGATGGTAGCTATCATCTCCGATAAATGGGTGATATATATTGGAAATTAATAAAACAAAAAAAATTCCAAACAATTTAAGGTTGCGCTTGGCGTAACTTCTCAAAGTAAAACTTCATCTTTAAGATAAACTTTTTAAAATGGACTTTTTGAGATGCACTTTTTAAAACACCTAACTGTTTGCTAAAGTTGTGTTTTAGAAGTATTTTTGAACTAATGTCTATCTACAATTATCTAGTCGTGTCTATCAACAACTAGTGTTCTAGTACAATATTTTATTTTATTTTATTTTACTTTCTATCTTATAATCTGATATATGTAATTTTTTTATGAATTATGGTTAAAATAGATATTTAATTGTAAAAATTATGGGTAATTTGAAAAGTAAGTTGAAATTAAAAATGGACATTTTGATAAGCTTCCCTGAGGAATTTCTTTAGAATGGACATTTTGAAGATTCACTTTTCGATTAAGTCCAAATTTTTTGGACACCAAACATCCTAATTTGTAGCAAAAGCACTTGTATCTTTATAATGAACTTTTAGACAATGAATTCTTAGACCTTGCGGCAAACAGACCCTAAATCTTTGTCAAATGTAGGAAACCATAATATGAGAAGCGACAAAGTGACATCCTAAGTGAAGGGATTGAAGACATGGTTGCCTGGTTCTTCTTCTCTCTTCACACCACACTACTCTCTCTTATGCGGTAAACAAATCAATTTAATCATGACCATTCTCTAGTAAAAACTAAAATAAAAAAGTAAAAACAACCATACTCTAGTGTTATAAATAAGATGACGCATTGAAACTAAAATTGTAAAATAGAAGAAGATAAAAAGTTGGGGTTTAGTAATATTATTGAGGATACATCAAAATAAATTTGGGGTTTGATAATATTTTATGGGTCAAGTCCAAGGGCCCAACTCATGTTACAAGTCCAAGAGATCCAACTCCAAGAGGTCCAACAAATTTAGTCCAATGTGATCAATTCGGTCAAGCTCATCTTGCTTAAAGAGCTACATCGGCATGGAGCAGCTCATCATGCTCAAAGAGCTACATCATCACAGAGCAGCATCAAACTCAAGGAGCTACATCAAGAGGGGAGCATGCAGGGTCATCCAAGAGCCTCCACCAAGGAGTCCAAGAGCCTCCTGCTCTCCACCTTGGAGTCTAGGAGCCTCCGCATCAACCACCTTAGAGTAATGGTCATCCTAAGAGCCTCCTCCTCTACCATCTTGGAGTGAGGGTCATCAAAGAGTCTTACCCTTGTCCGTTAAGGAGAGGAGAGGTCACCAGACTATTTAATATTATTAAGTTGCCCCCAATCCGTTAGGACCATTAGATTGGCTATGCAGTTACTACGCAGACAACTATAAATTGTAAGCTCCCCCAATATTTGGGAGGCATCTCACAAAATCAAGTTCATTTCCTCTCTCTCTTGTAATTCTCTACTCTTCTAACACACCGGAGTTAATAAAATTTCTGGCAAACTCAATCATTCAAAGTGGATGTAGGTCTTGATTGACCGAATCACTATAAACTTTGTCTTCTCTCTCTCTCTACCTATTTTATTGCATTTTATATTATTAATTTGACTGTGGTGTGCAAACCAATTTGTGCATCATCAATATTATTAAGGATACATCAAAATACTTTATATAATATATAAGGCTCAACGTGTCTTTATTCATAGTTTGATCATTAACTAATAAAACTAAGTCTAATTATTTTTAACATTTAAAGTTGTTTTTTAAAAGGAAGAGGAAAAACTTGAACATGTATAGTACTAATGAATTTGTATTAATAAGGTTAGTATTGTATTTATGCTTTCTTTTATAGTGTAAAGTAGTTCAACAAAATTTAATGTTAATCAAGTTCTATTAAAATGAGTTTTATATTAAATATGGTTAATATTGTATTTATGCTTTCTTGTAGGGATAAACTAGTCAAACAAAAGTTTTTCTTGATAGTGACGAGCCCAGATTCAGTCCAGGCCAGGGCCCAATTCATAGGTTGAGCTCAAATCATCATAAGGTGGGTCAGACTTAGCTCATGGTTTCAGTCCAATTCATAGCTCAGGAGTTCAAGAAGAGTCAACGCATGTGAGAGAGCAATCATCGAGATAGCCATTACTCCAAGATAGTGTCTATCCCCAATGATAGCTATCCTCCCTGATAAATTAGTAGCTTGACTTTCACATCACTGTCACAACTAAGGTTCTGTGTTTATAAATTATAAACCCCCTTACCCATTTGGACAGAAATCTCACACGCCTTACATTGAGCGTACTCTTGCGCTCTCTCTCCTCTCTTCTACCTTGTATTTTCTCATTAATAAAGTTTTCTAGCCACCGAACCACCCAATCTCTGTCTTTTATTATTAATTACTTCATTGATTACTTTACTCTATACACTCGACTGATTTGATTGTGCATAATTAGATTTGTGCATCATTAAATAGTGTACTTTTAGTAATAGTATAGATTAAAATTCTAATTTATAATGGGTGATTTATATTTGAATTAATAGAACAAAAAAATCTGCACAGAATTTAAGGTTGCATTTGGAGTAAATTCTAAAAGTAAAAGTTCATCTTTAAGATGGACTTTTTAAAATGGATTTTTGAAGATGCACTTTTTAAAATACCTAATTATTTGTTAAAAGTGTGTTTTAGAAGTATTTTTGAACTAATGTCTATCTTCAACTAGTCATGTCTATCTACAACTATCTAGTCGTGTCTATCAACAACTAGTGTTCTAGTACAATATTTTATTTTTATTTTTTTGCTTTCTATCTTATAATATGAGATATGTAAATTGTTTATTAATTAGGGTTAAAATAGAAATTTAATTGTAAAAATTAAGGCTAATTTGAAAAGTAAGTTGAAATTAAAAATCACTTCCCCAAAAGTACAAATAGGATGGTTTTGTGAAGCTTCCCTAAGGAATTTCTTTAGAAAGGACATTTTGAAGATCCACTTTTCAATTAAGTCCAAATTTTTTGGACACCAAACATCCTAATTTGTAGCAGAAGCACTTGCATCTTTATAATGGATTTTTAGACAATGAATTTTTAGACCTCGCCCCAAACAGACCCTACATCTTTTTCCAATGTTGGAGACCATAATTAGAGAAGCGACAAAATGGCATCCTATTCAACGGGACCCATTTTTTAGACCTCTTTTTTAGACTTCTATGTACATTCAAATTGTACACCTACACGTGGTTTGTGGCTAAGGCTTAACCATGTCTATATAAACCCCGCACTCCCTCAGGTTTCCTCATCGATCATCAATCAAAGTCTGTTGGCTGGGTTTTATTTCGGTTAAGGTGATATAGTTTCACGTTATTGTCTCTTGTTGATGTTAGTTTTAAGCTCTCGTGTTGAGTGACTCATGTTGCTCATTTGATGCAAGATCATAGCATGGTTTTGGTATATGTCTGACCAAACAACAGGTGCAATTTGTGTATATATATATATATATATATATATATATATATAT
>CM042196.1:24142024-24156898 GCA_023539305.1 Ilex asprella
CCCCCCCTTTTTTTTTTTTGATCAAAGCACTGAACCCTTGACAACCACAAAATAAAGAGAGAAAATAGGGCATCAAAAAAAAATAGCCCACCTTCCAAAGAGAGAAACTGGGGAAAGAAAAGATCTATTCACCTCAGCCGGAGACTCCACGTTTGAGAGGGAAAAAGAAAACAATAATCATACAAAACTCCAGCTGCTCAAAACCTTGGTTAAATTTGCATTTTTATTCCTAATGCTGCTTCCCTTCTATTGTATGCCCATTCTTTGGATGTCGCGAGAATGGTATACCTTGTGAACCACGCAGCAATTCTTCCTTTGATCTTTTAGATGGATTGGATGGTGATAACCTAAAACATGCAGGGAAGCTGAAGTTAGAATACATAAATGTCTATAAAATACACAGAATCAAAAGCTCCATGTCCTACAGTGCAAAATTTCAGAAAAATGATGCATTGGAATGCAGAACGCCTACGCATTTGAAATAACAGGACTTTAGAGCCCATGGAATTTGCATGTGCGTTACACATACAAAGTGAACACAGTACCTATAGAGTATCAAAAGACAGCTCAAAACTCTAGACAGTATATGTAATATGCTGTGGATCCCACACCTACCAACCTTTATATAGAGATCACTAAAAAGAAATTAACATACGATTACTTTTCAACCGTCAAAGAAGCCTATCTTATCCTCAAAACCCTTCCAATTTCATTCCTCTTTAACAGCCCTAAACAGCAAGTTTCAGCTTCTACCATTTTACACCCTAAACAGCAAGTTCCAGCTTCTACCTTTTTATACACTAAACCGCAAGTTTCAGCTCCATTCATAAAAACCCTACACAATCAATTCAAATGCATAGCTAAAGGATCGATATATGATATCAACAATTCTTATTTTCTAATTGGTCTCACCAGTATTCGGTTCTTAGAGGGTTGAACTTGGTAAAGACCCACCATCCAGTAATTGCACAAGATGGAAACCTTCAAACTGGAATCCACATTCAAATGTGCAAGAGCCCAAGCAATGCCTCACTTAGCAAATTATGTCTATTGATTGAGGTCATACAAACAGCATTCAGGATGTGACATTGCATATTTCCACAATCTAGAACTTCTCAAATCACCATGATGATCAATTAATTTTACATGAAACTGCATTAGTTTTTGTATAAAATATCTCTTATCCATTTTCCAGGGTAAGTAAAATATTTGTGTGTCAGATATCAATATATGAGATGTAACCCAGCAAATAGCCCTCTGATATGTAACCCAGCAAATAGCCCTCCACACGGAATTTCACAAATTGCCGTGGCAGATGATGAAAGGTTTGGCTGCATGAAGTTAATTGCCTTACTGTAAGAGTATTGCCATAGCAAACACCCATATCCCACCCTCATCGATCCTCTCTCTCTTAATTATCAAAATAATACCATTTTTTTGCTAGCAACTATGCAGTGATAAATTTTATCCATAAGCATCAACCCTTTATAATATCTTACCTGGGAGAGTTGGCACGCTTTTGCACTTGCTGAATCATTACATCAGAGGAAGTACTCCCAAGTGCCACTTCAGCACCCTGTAAAGCAATTTCAATAGATACAGAAGATCAAATAAAGGCATTTTGAAACAGAACAATGAAAAGCACATACTGCAGGGAACCATTGTGATTTAAATTCTTTTGAGAAATGGGAAAGGAGGAGCAATGCACTTTCTCCACTGCATCAGCAATGACCTATAAAATAACTAATGACTTATTATAAATAAATATTTACATATAAAGAGAAAAAATTAGACAAATTCTAAACCATTCCATCCCATTGGGAAAAGAGTAGCTGCCACACAACTTCTTTCCTGAGCAAAGTCAAGTAATGCTTATTCGAAATAGAACTTATTATAGAGTTCAAGATGGATCACAGGAAGCGGAAAAAGTGGAGACCAAATTAAAAGTCATTGTCTGCCTATTACAGAAAGGAAGGAGAACAATTGGGTGGAAAACAGCACCACCATGATTAAGTGTCACTCAATCACCCAGATATCCCCCCCTCCCCACCCCCCCACCCCCAAAAAAAAACACAAATAATAAAAAAAATACAAAAAGAAAAAAAGTCGGCCACCAAGGAGTACTTGGATAATGGGTAGAAACTAGGGACTGGTCACCAAATTCTTACCTTTAAAACACGAAATAAGTAGCATATCCAAGGCAGCGGTAGTGAACATGTAGCCAGCTCACTCCACCTTTCCCTGTTTTTGCTTTCACATCTTGGTGCAATGCAAAATCCGAAAAAGGAGTGGTTTATTACCAGAAAATCATTGCTCCTCTTCTAGAAATTTCTTGCCCAGATACCCTTTATCCAAGCATCACCTATGTTTTCTAATAAATAAATCAAATCAATCAAGGTAAGCATCATGACAAATCCCCACCTCAGAAGCATTCTCGTTGGGCAACCCATCTTCTGCTAGAAGTTCATCTGATCCGGGACTGACAGTTTCCCAGAGAAATCCATTTTCATTTCCCAGAGAAAGCCTATCAAAATCTTTATCCACAACTCCAGAATGAGGTCCAATATACGATATATATTTATCTGCAATACCATGCATGGTAATATTGTGTCAGCATCTTAACCAGAAAGGGGTCCAGACTTTGTTATTTACCCTCTAAAAGACATTGTTCTATGCAGTAAAACAAATGACCAACCTACAGTAAGCAGTAAGAAACAAGGGTCCAAGATACTTGATGAACCACAAAATAAGATGCACTTTTATTTCTACACTAAATATTGTAATTACATTCAACCTAGATGATAAAGTGTCAAATTTCCAAGAACTATATATAGCAAAAGCAAATAGAGAAAAATAGATTATAAAACATTCTTACCAGCCAAGCTGCGGAGGGCATTCTCGGCAGCCTGTTGCTGAGCATCCTTCCTTGTTTTACCCATTCCAACACCAATTTTCTCACCAGTAAACAAAACCTACACCAACAATTCAGCCTATTGAGTTAACAAAAGTTCAAATTAACATAGACTGACCTTTAGGCTTTCCAAAATCAAATTATGGCGAATGGTGAGATGACATCAATTCAACTCCGAAGGAAATATATATCACCAAACTTAAAACCATGACATTAACCTTTTTTCATTGTTCGAACACCCAAGAACCAAGTCACAATCAATTTCTCATGCTCTTATCCTCAGTAATTTCGGCCAAAAAGGTTATATCAGAGGGATTTCTTTGTTCATATGAGGATGTGTGCGTTGGGGGTTGGGGGTGGGGGTGGGGCACTTGGGTTTATCACACAATTATCGTTGCAGATATCCCATACTAACCTCAAAAGAAAACTGCAAATCCTCACTCGTGCTGCTTACAATAGACTTGAATTCTACCTACATGGCAAGACACAACATGATGAATCACAGGGTTAAAAAAAGAAAAAAAGAAAAAGCGAAGACGGACAATATGTGCTAAGTAATGGACACATTTGGCTTACCTTTGAGCTGCATTTGCGTCCAATTTCTTGCAGCACTCCAATAGATAGAGAAGATGGCAGCAAGTTCACTTTTCCACCTTCAGTGGGAAGTTCCTTGCTGTTGGAGGACGCATGATTCTGAGACACACCAGCCTCTGCCAAAAAACCAAGCAAACCACTCAACAAAGAGAAATATTAGTTGTCAAACATGGCACGTTATTACACCAAAAGACTACAAACCACCGAATGTGAAGCTTTCAGTATTCTGATTGTGCTGAGCATTTACAGAAAGCTTAGGCAAGTGATGAATAATGTTGTGGCCTATACAAAAAAAGCAAACCAGGATTTTATTTCGCTCCGTAATGGAACAAGCTATTATAGAGAAGGTTGGTTTTCCAATGATTCACATGGTCTCTGCTAATACACCGTCTTTATATTGAATGTTATTAACCGATACAAGTTTGAAAAATAAAGCAAGCAAAACACTTCTTATTAATGCCAAGCCAGTTGCAGAATTTCATGTTTGGTCTTCCTGGGGTTACTTGACTCTGTAATGGGACGAGCTATTATAAAGCAGGTTGGTTTTCCAATGATTCACATGGTCCCTGCTAAAAACCGTCTTTAAATTTGAAGGTATTTACCGATTCAAGTTTGAGAAACTAGAGCAAGCATTGCATTTCTTTATTAATGCCTAGCCAGTTGCAGCCTGCGCAGGGAAAGTATCTACTGTGGTACTACTAAATACAAGATGCCTTGGTGCACTTGTACACTACACACACGAGAGAGATAGAGGGATGTTACAGTTGGAGCCCTACACATTATTTAAAGCATTGGGAGGAGGTCATAGAGATCAGATGAATCGATGTGTTCAGAGAAGAACCCTAGGTAGACTCCTAAGGCTTTTGCAAGAAGAAATGAACCAAGCAGTATTTGATCACATTAGTAAGGAGGGGGAGAAGATGAAAAACAGAACACGTTAAAATTTTCAAAAATGATAAGGAAACATCCAATTTTTACCTAAAGAAAAAATATATACTGTCTACAGGGGAAAATTGTCACAAAAGCTCCAACTTTTCGCTAGAAATCCCAATCAATTAAAAAAAAGGATACCAGAACCAGAACTCAGTGGGAAACATGTGAAAATCGAACAAATTGGTAAAGGTAGCCCATCCAAAGGATGAAGTATGTGTGGATGAAATATGAATAATGGCCACCTAACCTGGCCTAATAAGCAGCAAATCAAAGTCTTGTGACTACAAAAAATTAATGGTAGACAAGCATTATAGTTAGCACAATTGCACAAAGAAGCATAGCTGATATGTATCAGCGGTATCGTGGAGATTCATGGGTCATTTTCATTTCTTACCCCAAAAGAGATTTTTTTCTTGTATCAGTTCATAAAAGTTTTTAAAGTTTCACCATATGATTCACTATGCATATGATCAATTGATTTAAAATGGAGGTTAACCTTAACCGCATTGTTCTATTTGGGAAATAGTATAATTGTATAAACAATGAGGAAGAACAAAGGCTTTCTTGAGTCAAGAACACCGTGAAAGTGATTCACTGTTTGCACCAGCAGAGGTGTGCGCCACTGTCTTGTTTATATTCCACGTAGATATCGTGTCATCTTGGAAAGTGTGTTGGCTTCCATATCAAGATAAAATGTCTCTATATGGGTCAAGTAGTACACACTCCTATGCTATATCCATCTGTTTTAGTAGCTAATTATTTTGCCAACGCACATATCACTCACTTACAAGACTCAAATTGAATCAGGAATAGATAACCAGCATTCAATGATGTTCTTAGCAGCATGGGTGTGCAAAAATTCTTCTCCACAAGAAGCCAGCTCAACTGGTACCTCCAGTAACCCACAACTAACAGGTGAATGATCACCCATGTTGCACACTCGAAACTTGGGAAAGGCATAGGATATGCATCAGACACTTCCTATAAGGTATGGACTTGAAAAGCATATTCCAGCAATTGAGATTTATTACTAGTGTACACAACATTCTCTTTACATCTTGCTTTTGTTGCCTAAATGCTTTGAAGTGAGTGAACTGCCCAATTCGAACACTTCATGTTGCACAGAACAGCATATCACCCCAGCAAGATGAACAATACCACAAAATATAATTTTTTGGCCGATGCCCTAACCAGATTTGGAGATTAGATGAATCCAATACGTAGACACATACCAACCCACACCCTAATGTGAATCCATGTAACATAGGAACCAGCACCAAAATTGCTGGACAAGCAAATTAATTGCAATTAATGATTACTTAAGTACCTGAGAACTGACTCGCCACTGGAAGATTCTGTTTCTGCATTTCATGCCCTGGACCTGCCTGCAAATAAACAAAATTCAGCTAGATAACATAATGGTTATAACTCTGCGAACGACACCTGTACATGATTGTTAAAAGATGCAAGTCGATACCCTCAAACAAATGCAATGCAAGTAAGAGAGCACGAACCTCTTCAGTCTTTGCTTGGGCTACATGTGATGCTAACCCTACAGGAGTAGAAGCTGGTGGTCCATAACTAATTGAATTATGACGAGCTCGCCCTTTATCAGTTCTTAATGCATCGGATTCTGGACCAAATCCTGATGCTCGGTTATCAAAATGTCCTCTATTGATATCTTCTTCCACTAACCAGCCTCCTTGTGCTTGTATAGGTGGTGCTGGTAGTTGTCCGGGTAATCTAGATAAAATAGGAGGTTCCCCTGATCCCCGATATCGCACATCTTGACCATGGTTCATCAAGAGTAATCTCCTCTTCACATCAGGATCAGATTCAGAGAAACTGCTATCTCGTCTAAATGGAGCTCCTAGCAAGCTAGGTTCTATAAAAAAATTCGCAGAGAAAAAATATGGCAAAAAAGCAACATTATTACATCTGGTACTGTTTATCTTGATTTGGAAACCACAACTAAACCATAAGATGGGTATTAAATAACATCCATACTCTCTGAAGGTAGGACTGCTCTTAAGGGTGCTGGACCAAATACATTTGGTATGGATGACACCGGGAGCTGAAAGATTTCAGATCTCAGCTCAGGACTAGTGCTGCGATGAGTGGTAGCATCCGCGACATTCTTGTCATCCTGGATGTTTTAAATGATACCAGAAAATGGAAGTAGAGCGTGAAAAACAGGATGAGTGACCAATCTGCAACATTTTTCTCATACTAGAACATATAAAAATACATGCACATACTAATATAAATAAATAAAAAAACACACATCAAATATTGCAATGGATCAAAAATATGTTATTAAATAACTTTTTGGTTAACAAGACAGAAGTTATACACAGAATGCACACACAGCATGCCAATAGAAGACAAATGCACAGAGGCCTATCAGTTGGTTCAATCCCTAAGAACCTTCAGAACTAGTAAAACATGCATGTCATCGTGCCAGTCTTCAATCTCTAAAAACCTTTAGAACTACTAAAAGACGTATACCAATGTGCCAGTCAAATATGTAATCATTTTAATTCGTAGTTAACAGAAGGCATGTGGAAGACACATACTGGGATGTTAAAAAACAAACATATAGATACTTACCAATTGATTCAATCTCTGAGCAACTTCAGGACCATTCATTCCCTCAGGAAAAGGGGTATTTGGATTGCCATTTGGTACAAAACTAGCATCCTAAAAGCAATGATAGCACACAAACATAAATGTCGATTTTCATCAACAGGTTAAGCATCAAATATAGTTAATTCATACCTCTGACATCAAGTAGTTGCTGACATCTGGTGCAGAAGGTAAATTTGTGACTTCGTCTTCATAGAATAGTTCGAAAATTCTTCGTAATAGATTCTCATCAAACTCTCTGATTAACACAGCAAATGTATATCATGTGCACCACAACAAATTATTTCAAAAAATTATTACAATCATGTGCCAGCTGTTTAATCTTCAAACTAAAAGCCTCAATTATACGTGATGAAATTGTCCTTACTTGAAAAAGCCGCCTCTAACATTGCATGCAACGTTTCTCGCTACACATAGGACGGGGACAGCGTTTGCGGTCTGTTTGAGAAAATTATTCTATTACTATCACTTCAACAAAAATGCTAATCTATTTCCTCACAAGCTCAAGGAAAGAGAAAAAATAATACCTCTGCCTGAGGAGCATAATAGGGAGTAAATGCAGGGACTACATGAACTCGAGGTTGATCCTTATCTTCCCAAACTTTCAAGCGATCATCAATTACCATTGCCATCTTTGGATGGCAGTTGCCAACTTGGAACACATTAAGCAAAGACTTCCTGGCCCCTATGACAAAGAAAATATTAACGGATCAAATGATACTCGCAAGGTAAAAAAAGAGGTTCCTTATAAGAAATAGAGCAAGAACAACAGAAGCAATGCCGAATTATCAACTTCAATCTAAAAGCAAAAACCAAAGGAAGAATATCTTTTGGTGGTTCCAAGTTCTGGCTGGTATTAAATTATCAAACAAATAAATAAATCTTAAACTTTGAACAGAAGTCGCTGTCAACATAATCCCTCGATATTTTTTATGGTGCTTGCCTGATTTGACGCATACAACACGGTCCAATAGGTTGTTTGAGCTAATTAAGTGTGCCTCTGGGTCAAGCAGCCTCCACATCTCTAATGCATAATCCCTTTCAGCCATAGTACAGACATAGACTTCAAACCTTTTACGCCCTTTCGCAATTAAATAACTTCTCAGATCCTCCCAAGCAGGACGTAACCTAACAAGCACACTAGTGTCACGGATCTGCGCGTGTAAACAACCAATCACTAAAAGAAAATGTGGGGGGTATTACAATTTTTGAAAAACTGGAGCATAAACAGATCAAGTTTAAAAGACAAGCCATGCATGTAATCATCCACCCCCATTGCAACATTAAAAACAGTATCTTAATCCTACAAATCCCTTAAATTTCCGAAAGTAGTTCAGTATTCCTTCTTATGAAAAATAAATAGTCTACTGGTGAAATATTTGAATGATTATAGCAATATAAATTGTTCAAGTAGATTTGGTAGGAGAAAATGCAAACACCAACCATCAATGCACACCTCCTACATGTGAGGAAAAAATATGCACTCAGTAAGTTACATCATAAACATGGTGATATCGGGTGCTTAACCTATTTAACAGAAAATAAACCATCAACAAATTAGCATCATCTAGCTAGAATTGCTATGAACACTTGCTCACAACATGATGCAACCATGGCATAGCTCATGTAGTTCTAAATCAGACATTAATTCCATTTCATGTGAAGTATCATTGCAGCATGCGAACATGGTTGCAAACCATTTCAATATCCCAGTTATTGGGCCAAGCAATAGACAAATAAAGCTGTACATGAAGCTAGTCTAATGGTGTCAGATATTCAATTTGTTTGATTGACAGAATCATATTATTGGAGCTGCACACTCAAATAATGTTCCTGCTTCAAGGTTCAAGACAATTTCTAAATCAAGTTTCTTTCAATTTACAAACCCCAAAAAACCTTAACGCATGTCCAAATCCTTAAATTCTCTTAAATATTTAACCTTGTCTTTTTTTCATTCAAAGATTATTTAATCTTTTCACATGTGTAAGAAAGACGATTGATCATAGTTTTGAAGATCTGAAAAAGAATCCAAAAATGTCACTGGAGATTTTAGAAAGAAAAAAAATGCAAACATGTAAGCAATTGAAACATAAAATGGATGTACAAAAAATGATTCCACAAGAACAAATTGAAGTGCATTAGGATTCCAAGTGGCACATTCATTCGAAGGCATAAAAGTGCACTAAGCATAAGGTGCTCAACATTGAAAATAGAGCCCAATATCTACCAAGTATCTGCACGTTCCTATGTAAAAGTTACGTTGGGTGGTTAGCAAATGAAACATGGAAAATTGGTTATTTCGCCGCCTCAATCAACCTAAACTTTCGATTTGCATAAACCAACAAATCATCAAAAAAGACATCTCCATAAAAACAAAAACAAGAGTAATTGATTATATAGATAACCGCTAATGATATATCATCCACAAGATCCTCTAACCTCCGGATTAATGCGAGTAAGCACTATATTCTTCTCTAGCAACCTTATAACCGGCCTAACAACCTTCTCATGTCCGCAGGAAGACGGTGCAACCTCCTCATGCTGAGTCATATATAACTTTCCACTATCCTTGACACAATCATTCTCCGTATACTGCTTCAACAATGCCCGATCCTCCACATACCGTTTCAGCTCAGCCGACATCCCCGACACCCTAATTGGATCATTTTCACGGGCAATCCAATTCTGTAAAGCATCAATTCTATCCTCAAACGACTTCATCGTGTTCGCAACAATCAAAGTCTCATCAAGGTCAAACACAATCGCCAAACACCGCAAATTCAACATCCCCAAACACGCCGTGTACAAACCGGACGGCACTGAACAGCACCAAAAACACGGAAACTTCTTCTTCTTACTTGGCATTGCCACTAGATGCACCTCTGCATCTCCAACCAACACCACAGCCGTCTGTAAAACCAGATAAAAACTTCGGAAATCAAAACAAACACGAAATTGCCAATATATTATACAAAATCACAATACATAAGCATAATCGTAGGAGACCTTGAGTTCGTGGAAGCAAGACGCGTGAAGATTGATTAATTGAGATTGTTCAACAGAAGAATTCGATTCGAGCTTGCAGCGAACGGAAAATGAAGAAATTGTTTGGAGGATTGAGAGAGGAGGGCATCGCTCGCTTTTTGGCGAGATGTGGTGAATTCGAATCTCGTTGTTTGGGAATTGGAAATCCTGGTCCTTTACCGGAACAGTGTCCAGCTCTCCCAAACACGAGTCCCCATGGTAAACCACCGATTTAAGCCCTAAACGACTCATTTAACTTCACTATGATTCAAGATCAAAGGTACTGAACAGAGAGACTAATGGCAGATTGTGATAATGTGACGAAGAATTAGGGATTTTCCTGTGAATTTGTGAAGTGAGTAATCATATCACTCCACACCTTCGCTCTCTCTCTCTCTCTCTCTCTCTCTCTCTCAACCTCTCACTCCCTCCTCCACCAGCGGTTTCAAACAATTGGGTGGAAGGTCTATATATATATATAGAAGGGAGAGGGATCGACCGGTTTCATGTGGTGTTGGATCGATCGGTTACGGAAATGCCAACACTTGTCCGTACATCGTGGAAGTGTAATGATCTTGCAGTAGAGACCAATCCATACCGTACATGAAAGTGATCCAACAACAGTATGATGCTTTCGTGTGTATGATACGGCCCGTTGATCTATAATGACTTCTGGGGCTAGGTCCATGGGATGGGATGTAGACCAATCCATAAAACTATGGACTAAATGACCCATCAAAGAAAAATTATGTTTATGTAGTTTACCAAAAAATATAAAAAATTATGAAATGGCGAGTTGAGCTTAAATTTGCATAAGCATTTTTTGCATATATTCCCCCAATTTTAGAGGAGACTGTGGGGTTTGAATCCTGTTCATCTCAATATGGGATGGCAGGAGTAACACGAGGACTCTAGGACACTAATGAGCATGTTTGGTACGTGAGTTTGAATGTGATTTAAATAATGAATTTTTGTGAAAATAATTTAATACAATTTTTAAATTTATATTTGGTTCAAGATTTGAGACTCGAGATTTATAGAATAAATTAATTTCGGTCCGCTCTGAGTCCGTAGTGAATAGTTTATTAAAACTCAAAAGAAGGTTTGATGAAACTCATGAGAGATTTCAAAATAGAGAGGTTGAATTTGTAGATAAAAATATTATTTAACCCAAAATTTTATTTTTTTAATTTATCTAACAATGACTATTTTAACAAATTGAGTAGTATGATTTGACATAAATTCATGGACTCCACATGAATTTACGTCACCTACCAAACATGGGATTTGATAGAGTTTTCTATTTTTTTTTTGGGTAATTCCATGTACAAATCATTGAGGCTGAATTTAGGAAGATTTCATAAATTCAATTCAAACCCTCCAAAAAAATAAACATCCAAATAAGCCCTATGACTTATGGTAGACCAAGTTCAAAATACATAGTCCATTGTTCGTACCTAGTTAGACATTGCATTTGAAATGATTTTTATATTCTATTTTCGATCGTATCACGCTTATTAAAGTGTGGATTGTTTATGGAATCAATAATGTATTTTTTTTTTGGGGATAAATCAAGATGGATATGAATTTGGCTTTAAAAGAAAAGCACGTGAGGACCTGTAAGGGTCATGGGGTGTGCAATCTGGTGAGGTACATTCTACTCGATAAATCATAACTGCATCACTAATTTGCTTATTTCAATCCCAAGATGATAACTCAAACTATCTCCAGCTGTTGAAGGGGAGTTCCACTTTTTAGAGTGCCTCCTTTGAAAAGTAGTTAACGGAGCTTCAACGATAAAGGAGGCTAAAAGCCTATAAAGGAAAGAGGCAAGCTAGGAATCGGGGAATCAATTCCTCACAACTCAATTCCAATCAATCCATTTTACCTTTACTGACTTAATCATTGGAGGGTCGATCCCTAGAGCTCCTCTGGTTTTTGACTTGTTTGTAGGAGCTCGGCGGAAATCACCAAGTCACCAAACAATCTATTGGTGCTGGTTTTGAGATCAACAAATTATGTAGTGCAGTTTGATTCATATGTACCATTTTTTTTTTGTTTAACGGTCAAGGATATTTGGACTAGATTATGAGATTTCAACTAATTTTCTCCCTAGTCTGGTCAAAGGCAAACCACCCACACCAGGACTAAAATATTTCTTAATTGTGGCTTGTATTTGAATTTCACTCTAATATGAATTCTATTTGGAGAAAAATTATTCATGCACCTACAATATTAGTTTAATACTAATTGGTAAAAAGTCTTTTGGTCCAACTTGGACTCTCGTGATGCTACGCTTTGAAGGAATATAATTCCTTTGTCCACTAGCTTTGTCAAGATGGAATGAGAATTAAGGCTTAATAGTAGCGTGTTTTGACGAGGGACGACGACTCAATGAGTTCTCTTTTGATAATTTGGGGTTTTGCTTTATTTGTTTTGGTTCTTCTTTGGGAACACCAATTTTTTTATTGTGAAGAAGATTTTGAGTGTTATTTTATGGTAATGGCGTGACAGAGTGGATAGTTATCTCGTTGATTTGATTCAAAAATTTTGTAATCTCCAACTTTTTAATAGTGAAATCTTACCGCTATGTTTCGTTCATGGATTTATGCTTGTTTTTTGAGCCGAACTATGTAAATCTCTTGTGTTCTATTTTTCTATTTCGTTACGTTTATTATTTTTTATGATGCACAAAATTGACTTTGCACACCAATAATCAAGTAATTTAAAAATTAAAGGTAGTAATTAAAGTAAAGAGAGGAAGGATTTATAGTGGTTCGGTCAATATGACCTACGTCCACTTTTGAATGGCAAAGGATTGCCGGTATTTTATTGATTCCAGTGAATAATAAGACCGGAGAGTTACAGATTAAAGAGGAATAGGAGTTTTATGCTCCGTAAAGTGTCTTGCCCCCCAAGCATTGGTGGGGCTTACATTTTATAGTTAGTCTCCAACATAATGGAGCTACTAAGTTACAATTATTTAGCTATCCTGGTGGGATTTACAGATTCTCCTCAACGGGTGTGGTCGTTGAGGAGCTCTCCATAAGACCCGGTCAATGTTGACTGCTTCCAAGGTGGTAGAGAAAGTGATGGGTCTTGAGTGCTCTCTGGATCTTGTGGCTAAGCTAAGGTAGCTCCACGGCGAACTTGATTGGGCTTGGATCTCATCTGGTCTGCTGGGTCTTCATAAGTTTGAGCATTTAATTGCAACTGGACTTCAGTATGATTTTGGGCCTTTTGGGCTTGACCCATCATTTGCCTCCTAATGCCCCGTGTCCAAGGGAACTTGGAGAAGGGGTCATTTACTTGAATCTTGAGTTTTTGGTGGTGTAGACTTCCTCCGCTAGATAACTATTCCCTTCCAAGAAATCATTTTTGCTCCACTGAACACATCAAGTCTTTACATTTTTGCTTGAATTTTTTTTTTCAAACTTCAAGGGGCCAAAACACCTATTTTTAGACTTTTTTTGGACTTTTTCTGTAAGACTTATTACCAAAGGAAATGAGTTTTATTCCCCTCGTCGAGCACCTTTTTTGGACTTTTTCGATTTGGTATTTAATAAGCCCCGTTTTGAGCACCTTGGGCCAGCCTGGAGCTGCTTGGGTGCCTGGGAAGGAGTTCTGGGCGCCCGGGATGGAGATCTGGGCGCCTGGAGTGGACCTCTGGGGGCCAGGGAAGGTCTGGGTGCCTGGAGGAGATGTCTGGACGCCTGGGGGAGATGCTTGGGAGGCTGAAGTGGACCTCTGGGCGCCAAAGAAGGTCTGGGCACCTGGAGGAGATGCCTGGGGGCCTTAGAAGGACGACCAGGTAGCTGGGTACACTGATCTGAGCCTGAGTTTTGAAATCCTGTCTAGAGATTGCAAAAATAGTGTTATTTCAAACATTAAAATTTTTACATAATTACCAGGAGAGAAGTAGGTTGGTTTCACGAGAGCAAAGACAGCTTCACCTCTTGAGACTGATCTTTCGGTGACCCATGAGAGGGTCCTTAAACTTGAGGTATAGGCTGCCTGTTTGAGAACAGAGCAGAGGCCAAACTTTTAGGGACCCGCGAGAGAGCCGCTAAGCTGGATATGTGGGCTGCCTGTTTGAGAACAGTGCAGAGGCCAAGCTTTTGGCTGCCCGTGAGAGAGCCGCTAAGCTAGATATGTAGGCTGCCTCTTTGAGAACAGTGCAGAGGCCAAATTTTTGGCGATCCGTGAAAGAGCCGCTAAGCTAGTTATGTAGGCTGCTTGCTTAAGAACAGTGCAGAGATATGCTGCCTACTTAAGAGCAGTGCAGAGATGTAGACTGCCTATTTGAGAACAGTGCAAAGATAGGCTGCTTGCTTAAGAACAGTGCAGAGATAAGCTACTTGCTTAAGAGCAGTGCAGAAATAGGCTGCCTGCTTAAGAGTAGTGCAAAAATGTAGGCTGCCTGTTTGAGAACAGTGCAGAGATAGGCTGTCTGCTTAAGAGCAGTGTAGAGTTAGGCTGCCTGCTTAAGAGCAGTGCAGAAATGTAGGTTGCCTGTTTAAGAACAGTGCAGAGATAGGCTGCCTGCTTAAGAGCAGTGCAGAAATGTAGGCTGCCTATTTGAGAACAGTGCAGAGACAAGGAAAGCTCTTGGTGATCTGCGTGATGATTCAACTTGCCTGGACCTGTTGATATCATCAACATTGATATATTTTTGAGCTTTTGCCAATAGTTTTAGTATGCTCTTCGGTGGACGCTTCATGTAACACCCCACCCTTCACATGACATAATATTGTCCGCTTTGGGCC
>CM042196.1:24156908-24192010 GCA_023539305.1 Ilex asprella
CAGCAACTTTCCTCTCCCTAACCGATGTGGGATACCAGGATATCACACTTCATCACTGAGAAAAAGAAGTTTGATGACCGGAGGCCTCTCAAGAAGGCGGTCATGCTGACCTTTTCATGAGGCTCTTCGACTTGAAGGACATCCTTGTTAAAATGAGTGAGGTAGCTCCTTAAGCTCTCGTCTGGACCCTGCTTTATGCTGAGCAGATGGGTGGCAGGTTTTTGTTGGCAGCGTCCACCAATGAACTATGCCACAAATGACCTGCTTAGTTCGGCGAAGGAGCCTATGGAGGTTGGAGTGAGTTTGACGAACCATTGTCGCGCTAATCCCTTCAAGGTAGTTGGGAATGTCCTACACATAATTCCTTCGTGGACGTTGTGTAGCTGCATGAGGGTCTTGTAAGTCTTGAGGTGATCCAATGGGTCATTCGTACCGTCAAAGGTTTCGACGGATGACATTTTGAACTTTTGGGGAAGCAGATAGTTTGTCATGTTAGGTACGAAGGGTGTGTCAGTTCGTCTAATCGAGGTAGTCTAATGTTTCGGGTCCTTGAGCCTTCATGGCGTTGAGGACGTTACCCAGTTGATTTTGCACCTCTTTTATTTTTTCGTTCCAGTGGTGGGCTTCCTTGTATGAGACGCCCAAGCCATCCACATAAAGGTTCCAGAAGGGTAGAGAGGAGGGCTCTGCAATAACCGGGGCGCCAGGGTAGAGCACCAAGCTGGGCGCTAAGCATGGGTGTTTGGGTTCCAGGAAAGGCTTGGGCGCCAGGAGAGGCTTGGGCGTCAGGCTTGGTACCAAGAGGTGCTTGGGTGCCATGCTGGGCGTCAGGAGAGGCCTGGGCACCTGTGCTGTCCTGGGCGTCTAGCTTGGATGCCAGGGTGTACTCCCTAGGCGTCTGGATATCCTCGCCGGGCGTTTGGGTGTCGTTGCCGGGTGTTTGATTGTTTTGAGAGGTGAAGAGGACTTCAATGCATGTTGGAGATGCATTGGGTGGCACCCCATGTGGGGGCTTTGAGGCGGTGCCCATGGAGTTGGGTTCTTGATAAGAGGTGGTATGGCCTTGGTAGAGGGAGAGGAGAATTGCTCCCTTGTGAGCGAGGCCCCAAAGGGCAGCGCCTTCAGCAGGTTGGGCAAGAGGAAAGGCGTCTTTGGTTGTTTGGACGTCGGCTTTGCTACGGAGAGAGGGCGAGATGGAGGAGAGGCATGGCCTTCGGCACGGGCAACGTCCAAGGTACTAGCGAATGCTCCCTTGAAACTTTTGATGTGGCATCATTCGTAAGGAAAAAGATCTTAAGTAATCCCTGCGGTAGAGTGGGTGGCTCCCATAGTGCAGAAGGCCATGTGGGCGGCACCCAAGGCGCTAGTGAGCAAACGGGAGGCACCCATGGCGCAAGATGTGGTGCCCAAGGGGCTATTGGGATGCCCAAAAGGTTGCAGGAGGCGCCAAGGGGATGCTAAATGCCAAAGGGGCTGTAGGAGGTGCCCAAGGGACTGCTGGACGCCCAAGAGGTTGCAAGGACGCCTAAGGAGCTGCAGGAGGCGCCCAAGGGGCTGCATGGATGCCCAAGAGGCTGCAGCGGGCACCCAAGGCGATGGTGGAGTATCAGAAAAATCGAAAAAACTTTGAATGGCCATAACTTTTCGCTCGGGAGTCCGTTTAAGGCGAATTGTTTTTTTGAATCCTGGTATTTTTTCGAGATCTACGACATATGTTCATAAAATTTCTCCAAAAAATACTTCTATCTCTATGAATCTGAGTTTTAAGCATAAAATAGTGAAACCGACGGTGGTGGAGAGCTGTGCGGTGTCTTTTCTTCCTTCCAAGGGGGTGAAGTTTAATGCCCTCAGTGCTTTTTGGTCAAGTTTCGAATGTCAGGTTACTTTCCGAGAGATGGGTCCCGGTGGTGCCCTCACTCTTTTCTAGTCTGGGACTTCTGATGAGAAGGTCTGGGCACCAGGCATGATGGTCTGGGCGCCTGAAATGGCCTGGGAGCCTGATGAGGAGGTATAGGCACCTGTCTGGGAGCCTGGAACGGCAGGGGCGCCTGATGAGGAGGTATAGGCACCTGTCTAGGCGCCTGGAATGGCAGGGTCGCCTGATGAGGAGGTCTGGGCTCCTGGCATGATGAACTGGGCGCTTAAATTGGCCTGGGCTCCTGATGAGGAGGTCTGGGCGACTGACATGATGGTCTAGGCACCTGAAATGGCCTGGGCACCTAATGAGGAGGTATGGGCGTCTGGGAGTCCTTGTAAGGCTTCTGGTTGTCCTCATCAGTCATCTCCACGCTGGGTGAGGTGAAAACCTCGTTGCTCTCCGTCTCTGTTGGTATTGGATATCAAATTCGCCAAGCTACACTACCCATTTAAGGAGTCTCCCAGACACGTCCAGGCTTTCCCCGGACTCTTTTCAGAGGTTGATCTAACCTCTACTCCCTGGTATGCTCTACTCACATAGTAGATAGGCTTATGTTCTCCATCATTGTTCCAAGTAGGTTTTGAGTGTCTGAGCTTGATGTCTAAAGTATGGAATACTTCTTTGGGGCTCCTCCTTGTCCGGCGAGCGTGAGTTGGAGGATCTGCTGGTTTTGAGCCACAAGCTGCTGCATAGTCTCCAATATTTGTTGCGTATTCAGGACAGGATTGGCTGGTGGAGGAGCAACCTTCTCCTCTCGTGCTGGATTGTTTTCAGGGGGATTCATCGATCTGATAGTGATTGCAATAGATTCAACAAAGAAAGTGTTTAAGTGAGAATTTTATCGTTCCCACAGACGGCGCCAAACTGATGATGCATAAAATAGACTTTGCACACCAATAGTCAAGTAATTTGAAAATTAAAGGTAGTAATTAAAGTAAAGAGAGAGAGGATTTATAGTGGTTCGGTCAATATGACCTACGTCCACTTTTGAATGGCAAAAGATTGCTGGTATTTTATTGATTTCAGTGAGTAATGAGATCGGAGAGTTACAGATTAGAGAGGAATAGGAGTTTTATGCTCCGTAGAGTGTCTTGCCCCCCAAGCATTGATGGGGCTTACATTTTATAGTCAGTCTCCAACATAATGGAACTACTAAGTGACAATTACTCAGCTATCCTCATGGGATTTGCAGATTCTCCTCAACGGGTGTGGCCGTTGAGGAGCTCTCCATAAGACCTGGTCAATGTTGACTGCTTCCAAGGTGGTAGAGAAGGTGAGGGGTCTTGAGTGCTCTCTGGATCTTGTGGCTAAGCTGAGGTAGCTCCATGGTGAACTTGATTAGTCTTGGATCTCATCTAGTCTGCTGGGTCTTCATAAGTTTGAGCATTTAATTGCAACTGGACTTCAGTATGGTTTTGGGCCTTTTGGGCTTGACCCATCAGTTTTGTTTGTGGCTTTGGTTCATAACAAATTGGTAATAGAGCTATTGGTTTCGAGATGACTACAATAAAATTCGAGATAGCAAAATTTGATTGTCACAATTTCAGTTTATGGTAGATTAAGATGAAAGCATTACTTCGTCAGCATGGTTTGGCAAAGGCCATTGATGAAACTTTATCCTAGAAGACAGATCAGACTAAAGTTTTATTGTAGTCAATTTCAGTTTGATGATATTGAAGATAAAGCACACAATACAATTATGTTGGCTCTTGCTGATGAAGTTCTTCGCGATGTCGTCGATAAAGACAAAGCTAAAAGGCTAAAGAAAAAGTTGGAGACTTTGTATATAAAGAAGTCTCTCACCAACTATTTGTATTTGAAATAGCAGTTGTATACACTCAAGATTAGGAGTGTCAATCGTGTCATGTCGTGTCGTGTCATTTTCATGTCGTGTCATTTTTTATCGTGTTATTTTCGTGTCGTATCACTTTCGGTACGTATCGGGTTCGTGTCAATATTCATATTAATAAAAAACTATTTAATTCGACAACAAGTCATATAATAATATTTAAAAAATTAAAAAAAAATTATTTTATGTCTACAATACTCGTTAAATAATTATTTTCTATTTACAGCACTCATTAATGGTGTTATTCGTGTTGAACCTTAATTTGACTCATTTATTACTCGTGTCAATTAATCATGTTATTTTCAAATTTTGTGTCAGGTCGGGTTCGTGTTAACGGATAAAATTGACACCCCTACTCAAGATGAAGGAAGGTACGCCCATTAACGAACATCTTGATGAATTTAATAAAATTATTATTGACTTGAAAATATTGATGTTAAAATTGGGGATGAAGAACAAGCCCTAATTGTGTTATGCTCACTACCTAATTCGTTTTATAATTTTGTTAATTCGATGTTATATGGGAGAGACTTAATCTCCTTAGTTGATGTAAAATCTTCTTTGAATTCTAAGGAGTTGCGTACTAAATTAAATGATAAAGGTAGTGACGCTCAGGTGGAGGGCATGTTTGTGAAGGGTCGTCGTGATAATTTCTCTAATAATAATAGAGGTTGATCCGTTGAAAGAAATTTAAATAAAAAAAAAGAAAAATCTTGATATTGATCACAGTCTATGAAGAAACAGAATAATGTTGAATGTTTTTATTATCACAAAATTAGTCACTATAAGCGTGATTGTTTTAAGTTGAAAAATAAAAAGGGACAAAAAAATCAAATACTTCTAATTCCTCTAGTGTTGCAGAAGATAAATCTGATAGTTTAGATAATGTCTTTACAATTGTTGTCTTTGATGGGCATTTTAATGATGAAGGAATTCTTGATTCGGGTTGTTCCTATCATATGTGCCCTAATAGGGCTTGGCTTACCACCTATAAGTCAATCAATGGTGGTTCAATCTTAATGGAAAATAATATTGCTTGCAAGACTATTGGAATAGGTACTATGTGAATTAAGACATATGATGGGGTTATAAAGACTTTGACAGATGCACAACATATTCTAGAATTAAAGAAGAATTGATTTCTTTGGGTACTTTAGATTCCATTGGTTGTAGATTTTCTTCTGAAAGTGGAGTTATACAAGTTTGCAGAGATTCCCTGGTTTGTGATGAAAGGTAAAAAGATTAATGGTCATTATGTTCTTCAGGGTGATACTGTGATTGGTGCAACTAATGTGCCATCTTCAAAATTTTCAAATTCAAATACTACCCAGTTATGACATATGTGTTTGGCCCACATGAGTGAAAGGAGCATGAAAGTCTTGTGTAAACAGGGTTTGCTTGGCAAACAAGAAATTAGAAAACTTGATTTTTGTGAGTATTGTGTCTTCGGGAAACAGTGCAGAGTCAAGTTCAATACAACTATTCATAGGACTAAAGGTACAGTTGATTATATTCATTCAGACCTTTGGGTTCCATCTAAGGGTGGCGTTTTAGTTTCTTTTGACTTTTATTGATGATTATTCAAGAAAGGTTTGAGTGTATTTTCTGAAACACAAGAGTGATATTTTTAAGACTTTTAAGCAATAGAAGACTTTAATTGAGAAACAGACAGAGAAGAAAGTCAAGCGTCTCAAAACAGATAATGATTTGAAATTTTGTAGGTGTGAATTTATTGAGTTCTACAAAGATGAAGGCATTGTCAGACGTACTGTTCGGTCCACTCCACAGCAAAATGGGGTTGTAGAGAGGAAAGACATGACTCTTTTGGAGAGAGCACGTTGCATGCTTTCTAATGCAGGGTTGTTTAAGGATTTTTGGGTTAAGGCTGTCAGCGCTGCTTGCTTTTTGGTTAATCGTTCTTCATCCACTACTATTGAGTTGAAGACTCCACATGAGGTATCGTCTGGTACTCCTACTAATTATTCTGATTTAAAAATATTTGGTTGTACTGCTTATTATCATGTGAATGATAGTAAGTTTGAGCCTAGGGCTAAGAAATGCATATTTATTGATTATGCTAATGGTATGAAATAATATAGATTGTGGTGTTCTAATCTTAAATCACCTAAGTTTATAGTCAATATAGATGTTGTATTTGATGAATCTTCCATGTTTTATCCGAGAAAGGAATTTGTAGTTTCTACAGGGAAAGAACAAGGCTACAGAAAAGAGGTGGAGCTATAGGTAGAAGCTTCAAAGAAAGTACTTGAAAGGACTCCAGTTCAATCTATTTCAAATTTGTCTGATTATAGTTCAGGTGATAATCTACAAGATGAGCAATAGTATAATATTGCAATAGGCAGGGAGAGGATTCAAATTAGACCTCCTTAGAAATATGGGTATGAAGACTTGGTGGTTTATGCACTGACTCTAACAGAGGAGTTTGGTGTTCAAAACCCTTCCACATATTCAAAAGTTGTCACAGGTAGTAAGTCTACACATTGGGCTATTGCTATGACTGAAAAAATTAAATCTCTTCATAAGAACCAAACTTGGGAATTAATGAAGTTGTCTAAGCACGTGAAGATTGTTGGTTGCAAATGGATCTTCAAGAAAACAGAAGGAATTCCAAAGATTGAATTTGCAAGGTACAAGGCATGATTGGTTGCAAATGGCTACAGTTAGATAGAGGGTGTTGTAACACCCCATCCTCCACATGACATAATATTGTCCGTTTTGAGCCCACTGGCTCTCACGATTTTGTTCCTCCTAATACCCCTAGGAAAATATCTTATTTCATGTAAGGTGAGGGACTTACTTATAAACCCAGCAACTTTCTCCTCCCTAACCGATGTGGGATACCAGGATCTCACAATCCACCCCCTCAGGGTTGCACGTCCCCGTGCAGCACAGACATACTTACCAGTAACTTCCCGCCTACACGCGAGCACAACAGAGCCCCACACTCGATTCAAGCAAGAGTCTACTTTGATACCATTTTGTAACACCCCACCCTCCACATGGCATAATATTGTCTGCTTTGGGCCCATTGGCCCTCACGGTTTTATTCTTCCCAGAACCCCTGGGAAAAGGCCTTATGTCATGTAAGGTGAGAGACTTACTTATAAACTCTGCAACTTTTCCCTTCCTAACCAATGTAAGATACCAGGATCTCACAGGTGTAGACTTCAATGAAATTTTCTCACCATTTGTAAAACATAGCTCTATTCATGTATTGCTTACAATTGTTGGTTTACTCAATCTAGAACTTGAGTAACTTGATGTAAAGACAACTTTTTTACATGGTGAGCTTGAGGAAACAATCTACATGCATCAACCAGAGGGATTTATAGTTCAAGATAAAGAAGATCATGTTTGTTTGTTGAAAAAATCATTACATGGTTTGAAATAGTCTATAGGACAATGGTACAAATGTTTTGACACTTTTTATGGTAGATCATGATTATTCTATGAGTAATTATGATAGTTTTGTATCACAGACAGTTGTCAAATGGTTCTTTTATATATTTGTTGCCATATATGGATTACATTCTTATTTCTACTAAGAGCATGTTAGAGATTGATAGGTTGAAGAAACAATTGAATTCAAAATTTGAGATAAATATTTAGGTCTTGTAAAGAAAATTTTGGGTATGGAGATTCATAGGGATAGGAAAGCAGGTATGTTATATTTATCTCAAAGGAAATATATTGAAAAAGTTATTGAGTGGTTTGGGATGCAGAATTCAAAGCCCTGAGTACTCTACTTGCTGCTCATTTTAGACTTTCAGCAGCTTTATCACCATAGAGTGAGAATGATGAGTAGTGTATGTCTCGTGTTCCTTATTCTAGTGCAGTTTGGAGCATCATGTATGTTATAGTTTACACTCGTCCGGATATTTCACAAGCAGTCAGTGTGGTTAGCTGTTACGTGGCTAATCCTAGGAAGGTTCATTGGCAGGATGTGAAATAGATACTTTGTTATTTGATAAACACTACTGATGATGGCTTAGTATTTGGTAGAAAAGATGGTTTTGATTCTACTGTTGTTGGTTATGTTGATTTTGATTATGCGAGTTATTTAGATAAGAGAAGGCTTCTGACATGTTATGTTTTTATTCTATTTTGTTGCACTGTAAGTTGGAGGGAGATTCTATAGTCTATAGTTGATTTGTCTACCACAGAGGTAGAATATATGGCAGTATCAGAGGCAGTTAAATGGCTAATCCTGGGAAGATTCATTGACAGACTATGAAATGAATACTTCGTTATTTGAGAAGCACTATAAAGGCAATTAAAGAAGCAATTTGGTTAAGAGGTTTGGTCTATGATTTGGGCTTGGAAGAGGAGATGACTAGTGTGTTTTGTGATAGGCAAAGTGCAATACATTTAACCAAAAATCAAATGTATCATGAAAGGACAAAGCACATTGATGTTAGATATCACTTCTTTCTTGAAGTTATGACTCAAGATATTGTTACGGTGAAAAAAGTGGCTACAACGGAGAATCCAACAGATATATCTAATAAGCCGGTATCAGTGCTCAAGTTCAAGCATTGTTTGGACTTGATTGGTGTTTGCACTATTTGAGTTGTACCCTACGAGGTATTGGTGAAAATAGCGATCAAAGTTTACTTTGGTTAGATGACTTGATGGAATACAAGTTAAGGTAGAGATTTGTTAATTGTGGCTTGTATTTGAATTTCACTCCAATATGAATTCTATTTGGAGAAAAATAATTCATGCACCTACAATATTAGTTTAATGCTAATTGGGAAAAGGTCTTTTGGTCCAATCTGGACTCTTGTGATGCTAAACTTTGAAAGAATATAATTCTGTTGTCCAGTAGCTATGTCAAGGTGGAAAGAGAATTAAGGCATAATAGCGGCATGCTTTGACGAGGGATGACGACTCAAGGAGTTCTGTTTTGATAATTTGGGGTTTTATTCTATTTGTTTTGGATCTTCTTTGAGAACACCAATTTATATATTGGGAAGAAGATTGTGAGTGCTATTTTATTGTAATAGCGTGATAGAGTGGATAGTTCTCGTTGATTTGTTTCAAGAAATTTGTAATCTCCAACCTTTTAATAGTGAAATCTTACAATTGTGTTTCGTTCATGAATGTAGGTTTGCTTATTGAGCTAAACCATGTAAATCTATTGTGTTCTATTTTTTTATTTCATTACGTTTATTGTTTTGATTGTGACTTTGGTTCATAAAAATATTCATAAAAGATAAAATATCTCATACTTTGATCTCAAAAAAATTATCAAGATTCAAATATACACGTCTGCATATGAGTTGCTTTTGAAGCCATAACATACAACTCTACCACTCGTAATTGTTGCTTATATATTATGTGCTAGTACGTATACTAAGGGTAAATAGTGAACTATATTTTATACACTTTAAATTTTCGCATTATCTCTACATAATCCATAAGCTACAAGGAAACAATAAAACTCTTGAACTTTAAGGCTCCATTTGAATTCCAATAATCTTGATTAAAAATAAGATTCTCATTCCTAAATCTTGAATTACCATGTTTAGATATTTAATTATTCAATAATTTAATTTAGGAATAATATTATTATCGTTATCCAATTCCTAGTAATGGTGGATATCTTAAAGTCATGACTAATGGTGATAATCTCATACCTACATTGATAGGGTATACTCCAAAAAGTTAAATTATCTCTATTGATTTCCAAAGCATATCCATAAGCCCATAAGGATAGACCCCAAGTCAAATAACAGTCTAAAACTTATCAAATCCAACTTATTCACTTATTATTATTATTGTTATTTCATTTTTTTTACTTTGGGTATTACATTAGGTGTAAGATATTTTATACCTTAAAATATTTTTAAATTTTTAATTCACACTTTAAAAGATATAAAATTTTAAATTACATTCTCAATTACATAAAAAAATAACAATATGACTTGTTTTGATAAAATTGAGTATCAAATTTTTATATAAAATACTTAAAAAATGAAAAATGTATACTATAAAACAAGACAGACTTCAATAAACTCATTCAACTGTTCAAAATAAACTCATCCAACAACCACTAATATCTCTCTCAAGAATATAGGTTTATGTTGCATCGTGTCTTCTGACACGACTTACCCCTAGTATAAAAATTACAAAATATAAAAACTTCAACTCAAAAAATTATCACATTAAGCAATTGATTGGTTGTTTTGGGGAGAAATTTTTGCATGCGTATTACACACCACCTGGCCTTGCTCACGTGGTGTGCATAGCCAATAAATGAATTCCCCGTCACCAATTTGTCAGAAAAAATTTATGTCAGTTCATCAACCAAGCTATGCTCATGGATGAAAAATTAACGGGGCAAACTCCAACGAAAAGGTCGTTGTCCCTTTTTTTTTTGGCAGTCAACAACCATTGTCCTCTAACTCTTTCAAAATTTAAAAAATTCAAAACCCACATCTCCATCACCATTTCTTTCTCTCTATAAATCTTTCCTCTAGCTCCCACATCACATTTCTCACCCACTATTTTGTTCTCTTCTTGCAAATCTCTCTCTCTCTCTGTGGACATCACAAGTGAAGCTAAGTGGAGACCTAACGATATCGAGGGAGGAACTGGTAAGAAATCGTCGCGGTGGAGGATTTTGGCTAAAGATTGCTTCAATTTCTTCTCTATACGAATCATTTTGTGTGTATTCTGTAATAGAGATCTGTTGTGTATCTACTTTGAACTTGTTTTGCAAGGGTTGAACTTTATTGAATGAACAGTCAATTGTAATTTGTATTCGCTTTCTCATAAATCTGTTGGACAAAAAAAGTTTTTCAAGTATAAAAACTGAATTTTTGGTTGACTTTGAGTCTAAATTAAAGTGAGACCCGATTGTTATTTTGAATAAAATTTTATGGGTTCATATTCTATTCCGTAAGGAGAATAATTTAATATATTCACTTACTCAAATCGAGTAAGAAATGAATGAGAAAATAGGCTCCAAAGTGACCATCTTGAAATGTGGAAATAAAGAATGTGCAATGTGAGATTTAACATCAATCCCACATTGGTTGAGGAAGATATTCAACATTGGCACATATAGGCCAAGCTTGCTCTATGGGTTGGGCCCCAAGGGGTACCACAGTTTTATGAGTGGAGCGAGTGCCTACATGTGTTCGGTTCGACCACACACACGTGCACGACCCGACCCGGACGGGCCGGGTATGGGCCAAGTCTTATTTTTTTGAAAAAAATTCATTTAAATTAAATGAATTAATTAAATGGGCGTGAATTTCTTAAACCGAAATCTAATTTTGGTTTCTTTACAATTGTACTAGTTCGGATCAATCTAATCCGAAATTTTGAGTCCAGAATTTCAAGTGGAGTATGTTCATGAAAAATAGTTATTCAAAGGTGTCTACTGACTGTTTGAGCTTTTTATTTTTATGTTGTGTCATTTAGAATGGTGGTTGTCCAAAAAGTCATCAAAGAGTCTATAAATACTCAGGTTCATTGTCATTTAATTCATTTATTCAGTCATTCATTAACCAGTCCATTAAGGCATTCAGACAGTCTATATTTCAGCATTTAAGCAGTGTGTTTAGAGAGTATACAACACAAGTTTTGGTTCACTGGACGGGTAGATTGGAGTACTACTTCTATCCGTGAAAAGATCAATGTATCATGGGAGGCAGACGCTCGGTATTCCATAAGCACCGTGCGTGGGGTCAAAATCTATCTTAAGGACATAGTGTCAAACACTAGCCTTGATCTACTTAAAGTTCAATAACAGTTCTTGTTCTGCAATTGGGTTAGTATTTACATTGGTTATACAAACTGTTACATGTAACAGTTTGATGTTACACTTTGCATGTTATACTTTCGCGTGTTACACTTTCGTAATTGTTTGCTGTTACATTTTTGTAACACTGCTGTAACTTTTTCCGTGCAACACTTTTGTGTAATAGTTTCACATCTACTTATTACTGTTTTAATATACTTTGCATATTTCAAACTATAAATTTCAACAAGTGATTTTACTATATTTGAATACTCCACAAACAACAAAATCCCCCCTCCTCACACTTTGTGAGTTTACTATAAATTATGAACTAGTTTTGTATTGATTTTGAGATGTAGTTTGTACTAACCAATGGTGGTGAAGGTTTGGTGGTATGGGTTCTTTATGAATTCAATGGGTGTTGGAGATTTGGTGTCAAGCGTGTGTTTGTGGGTAGTGCACAAGGCTAGTTGGTGGGGGTGGAGGGCCTTCTCAGCTTTGAAGTGGTGGTGTTTTATTTTTTTTCCTCACATTTCTTCAATCATGTTTATCATTTGTACAAAATTCCTTTATTTGTTTGTATGTCTTCTGATAATGCACAAATTGACTTTGCACACCACCTGTCAAGTACTTGAAAATAAATGTTATAATTAATGCGGAGAGGGAGAAGACAAGTGTTATAGTGGTTCGGTCAATATGACATACGTCCACTTCCGAATGGCTAGGGTCGTCGGGCACTTTATTAGCTCAAGTATGTAGGGAGTACAGAGAGTACAAGTTTGGAGAAGGAGAGGAGATATGTGTGCCGTTTAGTGTCTTGCCCCCCAAGCGTTGGTGGGGCTTACCATGTATAGTCTCCCCCTAACAGATTGGGGCGACTTAATAGCAACTAAGCAACTATTCTGGTGGAGCTGACTACTTCTCCTCAACAGGTGGGGTGCTCTCCATGAAACTCGGTCGAAGGATGAGAAGAGGGCTGACATTTTCCAAGGCGACGAAGGTTAGGCTCCTAGATGCTGATGTAGCTCCTTGGTGAGTTTTACTGATCCTTGACCACATTGGGCTTGGTGGGCTTTTATAAGGTTAGCCCCTTAGTTGAGTTTGGATTTTCTCCATGGATTGGGTCATTTGAGCTTGACCCATCATTTGCCCCCCAATGCCTCTTGTCTAAGGAAACTTGGAGAAGGGGGCATTTTATCTTGAATCTTGAGTTCTAGGTGATGGAGACTTCTCTCCCACTATGTCCATGTTGCTTCGACTCGGGGATCGACCTCCTTCCTCATTCTTGACCATTTCCTTTATTTTGAGATTGAGAAAACCATTCTTGAAAACTTTGAGAGCTCGAATCCTTGAAATTCTTCGGCGACCTTGAGGTGATTGAACCCATTATCTTGAGCAATGTCTATTGAAGGAGGAGAGTCTACAGGTCTTGGTGGAGAGAAGATGGAGTTGACTGCTATCGTCGGAGAGTCTGAGTTGAATGGCGTCGGAGTGAAGGAACCAAGGGCAAGAGTGCCCCGTTGGGTACAAGAAACCCGCCAGGCGGTCCAAACCGCTACCCCGCTGCTGTTTAGCGAGGTGACCCAAGGCGCACCAAGCTCGAAGAGGTCTGTCCAGACTGCTGCCAAGGTACTAGAGGCGCCTCTCATGGCATTTGCTAAGCGTGACAAGGAGGCGGCGAGGAGAGGTGCGCCTGGGTTGGGCGAGTAGACCAGGCTAGGCGAGGTAGCCGCTGTGTTGGACGAGCCTATGCTAGGTGATCCCACCATGTTGGGCGAGCCTATGCTAGGCGAGCCCACCTTCTTGGGCGAGTTGGGTATGTTGGGCGAGCCTATGCTAGGCGAGCCTACCATGTTGGGCGACCCTATTACTACTCCAATCTCTCATGCGGCCAAGAAGGATCGGGTAAGAAAGGAGTGTTTGGGCGAGCTGGGTATGGTTGAAGCACGCAAAAGGGGAGTGCTGAGCGCGCGATTTGGCACTGAACGGGGCGGTTCAAATGAGCAGGTGGGAGAGGAGGTTGGGTGTGCTGGAGCTGCCAGGCGCACGGGTCCTATTGGGCGAGCCTGGGGTACTGGGTTTGACAAATATGTGGGCAAGGAGCTTGCTTTGGGCGATCAGACCAAGCTGGGTGCCCTTATAGGCGTTGATCCAGCTGATTTAGGCGAGCAGACTAGGTTAGGCGCCCCTATTGGCGTTGTTCCTCAAGACCACCAAGGCGGGGAGTCAGGAAATTCCTCGCATCCTCGCACCAGAAAGCACAGAGGCAAAACACTTCTTGAAGAGGATGTGTCCAAAGTGAGTATCCTTTCTAGCCTCCTCAATACTGATCACGATATTCTGAGGATTATTTCTATTTATCATATTCCTCCAACTGTAATGTGCCGTCGGGCTGAGACGGGTGAATCTGTTAGTGATGACTCCACTGGTGATATTGTTATTTATGAGGAGATGCTTGAGGCTGGACTCAGGTTCCCAATACTTCATTCCGTTTGTGACATTTTGAATTACTTTTCACTGACACCTGGGCGGTTGGCGCCCAATAGTTGGAGGGTTTTGCTGGCTTTTCTAGAATTGTGGGAGAGGGTACACCATGAAGATGCATCTCCTACAGAGTTTCATGCAGCTTATTACCCGAGTGAGACTCCTACTCCCAACCGGGGCTGGTACTATTTCACTCCGAGGGGAGGTAAGTTGATCACTAGACTACCTTCCAACTGCCATAGTTGGAAGTCTCATTTCATTTTCGTTAGTGGAGAGTGGGCTTCCGATATTAACATGGCATTGGTACCATCACGGTGGGTCGCTCCAAAGAAAATTGGTACGCCCTATCTCTCTACCCTTTTCTTTCCATACTCCTTGTAGGTTATGTGCTCACCACACTCCTTGCTGGCTCTCCTGTGCTTTCTAAGGATAAAAAGTGGAAATTGGAGGCTGTGCGAGCTTATCCCACAAGGGACTTTGGAGCTCTTATGTTGAAGGATGGAGTCAATGTTTCCCCTTTGATTTGTGCTAAGGCTACTGCCCCATCTCCGAAGTCCGACGACTCCTCTTTAAAGAGGAAGGGTGAGTTGATTCATCTGTACCTTCCTTCTTTTCCTGGCGTTCTCCTAACACTTTATTTATTTTTTATTTTTTATTATTTTTTTGCAGCGAAGTACAGGGGAGTAGTTGGGTCCCGCCTTTCTAGTAGGAGCCTTCCTCCTTCCAAGGTTGTGAGGACGGGTGATGCCTTCCAGGTGGATTCTCCAATAGCACCGCGTGAGATAAGTTCTCCTCAAGCCACCCCTCTAGTGGAGTCCCCAGCGTGTTCCCATCGAGCAACCCCTCCCATGGAGCCTCAAGCCTATTCCCATCGAGTGACCCCTCCGGTGGTGCCTCCCCAGACTTCTTCAGTCGCTACTGCTATCCCAGAGTCTTCCTTGCCGGCTACGCCTTCTGCCCCCCATTCGGGTACTTCTACAAGGGCACCAATTTGGGCTGGTCCCATGCTAGGTAATCCGCAAGTCATTGAGGAAAGGCTTGGGAGGTTTGTGTTTTCTCCAGAAGTTGCTCAGATTAGTACTCTGGGCGCCGAGGGGATTATTAACGCATATTTGGAAGGCACGGCTCAGGTAAGGGTCTGCTATTCCCTTTCTCCAGTCCTCTCGAATGAGTTTTTCACTCCTCTATCTTTTATTTTTTTTTTTAGGCTGCGACCGCATCTATCTGCTTACTTTCAAGGACCCGTCATCACGATCAGTTGAAGCAGAGTAATGAAGTTATGCAGAGGACACTCCTTGCTACTGAGAGGAGGATTGTTGAGCTTGAAGTTGCAAGTAGGGCTTCTGAAGCTGAGCTAGTGGCAAGCCGTGAGAGGGCCAAGCTTCAGGAGGTAGAGCTTTCGGCGTCCCGTAAGAGGATGGCTAGGCTCGAGGCTGAGCTTGCTGAGGCCCATGAGAGGGTCACGCTTAGTGATGCTGAGCTTTCGGTGGCCCATGGGAGGGCGGCCACGCGCGAGGCTGAGCTTACAGAGGTCTGTAAGAGGTCCACACTCAGTGATGCTGAGCTTTCGGTGACCCATGGGAGGGCGACCACGCTCGAGGCTGAGTTTGCAGAGGTCAGTAAGAGGGCCATGCTCAAGGAGGCTGCCGCTGGGGCAGAGGTGAAGGCTGTTCTTAAGAGAGCTTTGTAGGTTGAGGAGAGGGCTACCATAGCTGAGAAGGACTTGGTGAATGGCCTTGCGGATGCCTTCATTGATGGCTATGATGAGCTTCGAGGGAAGATCTTTGCTGCCTTCCCTGACATTGATGTTTCAGGCTTCTTGCCAACTGAAGCTCCAGACGAGGATGACGGAGGATCTGACGAGGCCGAGGATGATGAGGAAGAGGAGGAGGACGACGACCATGAGAGTAGCTAGAGTGTTGGGGATCCTTTTTTTTTTTTTAAGAAAGGCAGTTTGTAGCCTTACTTTCGTACTGGTACTCCATAGAAAGATGAAAAAGCGAAGATCTTTTTTTGGCCTTAATTTTGAAATTGAATGAAAATACAAAGATTTTTTTTTTGGAGTAGAATGTAGCAAGTTTTATTCATCTATTGCTTATGTCAAGCAATATTGGGTAATAATTCCCAAAAATTACATTTGAACATTGGGTAATAATCCCAAAAAAAAGTAGAAAATCAAACCAAGCCCCCCAACTTTATTAATTCGACTCTCTTAAGGTGTCATTGGAAGTACCTCTTCAAGTGGTCAGCATTCCACAGATGGGGTAAGACCTTCCCCTCAGAATTCTGTATCTTGTAGGTTCCTGGCCTCACCACTTCTATTAAAAGCTAAAGTTCTTCCCAATTTGCTCCCAGCTTTCCTTCGCGTGAATCCTTTGTGACGAGGATCACTTTTTTGAGCACCAAGTCACCCAGTTGAAAGGAACGATGCTTCACCCTCGAGTTGTAGAACTTCACCATCCGGCGCTTATACTCCGCATTGCGGACCACAACCTTCTCCCTTGCGTCCTCTATCAAGTCGAGGTTGATGCGGAGTCCTTCCTCGTTTGTGGTGGGGTCGTGGTTTTGTACCCTTAGAGAGTGAACCCCGATCTCCACAAGGATGACTGCCTCGGTTCCAAAGGCGAGGGAGAAGAGAGTCTCTCCAGTTGGAGTTCTCGGCGTGGTTCTATAGGCCCATAGTACGCCTGGGAGCTCGTCAACCCAAAGACCCTTCGCTCTTTCGAGCCTTGTCTTCAAGTTACGTAGCACCGTTCTCACCATGACTTATGCTTGTCCATTTGCTTGCGGGTGCGCCGGGCTAGAATGCGGTTGCTTTATCTGAAGATCGGAGCAGAATGAGTTGAGGAGTTTGTTGTCGAATTATTTTACATTGTCACTCACAATGGCGTAGGGTATCCCAAAACGGCAGACCAGGTTCTTCTAGATAAAATCCTTAACCTTGGCGTCTGTTATTTTTGCTAAGGGTTCGGCCTTTGCCCACTTGGTAAAGTAGTCAACTGCTACCACCACGAACTTGCACTTCCCTCTGCTTAGAGGTAGGGGCCCTAGGATGTCCATACCCCATTTTGAGAAAGGCCACGGACTTATGATGATCGTGAGTTCCTCTGGCGACAGCCTAGGTACAGTGGCGAAGCGTTGGCACTTGTCACACTTCTTAGCAAACTCTTGTGCGTCCCTCACCATGCTAGGCCAGAAGTAGCCTTGTCGAAGTACCTTGTGAGCGAGGGAGCGTCCTCCAGAGTGATTCCCACATATTCCCTCATGGATCTCCCGCAAGGCATAGTCAACTTCCTCAGGTGAAAGGCATCACAATAATGGTAAAGAGTATCCTTTCTTATAGAGGATGTCTTGTAAGATGGTGAATTTAGAAGCCCTCACCCTAAACTTCCTAGCCTCGAGGGAATCATCCGGTACTGTACCTTCCTGGAGGTACGCCCTTATTGGGGACATCCAGTTTGATTCAACAGAAGCACAGTTGACGTTTACATCTCCCTCATCTAACTTGCTTGGTTCAAACTGATAACTGATAAATGCTGGTCCTGAAAGATCTTCGGAAGACTAGGCGAGTCTGGCAAGTGCGTCTGCGGCCATGTTGTCCTCCCTTGGGATGTGACAGATTTGGAAGTATTGGAATTCAGCGAGCAAGGCTTTGACTAGGGCGAGGTACTCCTGCATCTTGGCACCTTTTGCCTCGAATTCTCCATTTACTTGGTTGACTATCAGTTGGGAGTCACTATAAGAAATAAGATGTTGGGCTCTCATTTCTCTTGCCAAGCTTAGGCCAGAAAGAAGAGCTTCATATTCTGTCTCATTATTGGAGGCAATGAAATGAAGCTTCACTACATACTTGATGGGGGTGCCGTCGAGACTAACTAAGATGAGGCCTGCTCCACCTCCTTTGGTGGTTGAGGAGCCCTCCACGTGGAGTTTTCAGAGTGGTAGAGAGTAATGATCGGAGATCTCTATAGGAGGCGAGGTGCTAGGTTGGGCTCTAGTGGATGTTTGGGCTCCAGGGGGGTCTGGACGCCCAAGGATGTTCCTTGGGTCCCTGCCTGGGCGCCAGAGGGGATTTGGGTGCCCAAGGATGTTGGCTGGACCCCTGCTTGGGCGCCAGAGGGGTTCTGGGCGCCCAAGGATGTTGTCTGGACGCCTGCCTGGGCACCAGAAGGGGTCTGGGCGCCCGAGCCCTTACCAGGCATCTGGATGTCATCCCTCGGCGAGGTGGAAGGCTCATTACTCTTCTCCTCCGCTGGTGTGAGCTCCGCAATAAAATCTACTAACGCTTGTGCTTTGATAGCTACCCTTGGTTGGTATTGGATATCAAATTCCCCGAGTTCCACTGCCCACTTAAGTAGTCTCCCAGATACGTCATGTTTTTTCAGTACTCTTTTAAGTAGTTGATCTGTGATGACGATAATGTTGTGACTCTGAAAGTAGTGTCGTAAGCGCCTCGCTGCTGAGATAAGGGCGAGTGCTAACTTTTCTAGCCCCGAATATCTAGATTCTGCTCCCCTGTATGCTCTGCTCACGTAGTAGATAGGTCTTTGCACTCCATCATTGTTTCTCACAAGGACTGAGCTTACTGCCGATGGGGAGGCAGAAAGGTATAAATAAAGATTTTCTCCTGGGGTAGCATATGAAAGAAGGAGAGGTGTAGCTAAGTAAGCTTTGAGCCGTTGGAAGGCTTCTTCTGCCTCAGGTCCTCATATGAAAGCCTTTCGGGGAATTTTAAAGAAAGGCAGACACTTATCCGCGGACTTAGAGACGAACCTATTAAGTGCTGCAATTCTTCCGTTGAGGCGTTAGAGATCCTTGATTGAGGAAGGGGACTTCATGTCAAGATTACCTTGATCTTGTTAGGGTTAGCTTCTATACCTCTCTGGTTGACCATAAAACCCAAGAACTTCCCGGACCCTACGCCGAAGGCGCATTTCTCAGGATTCAGCTTCATGTGGTACGACCTGAGAACGTTGAAGGTTTCTTGGAGGTGGTCAATGTGGTCTGTTGCGACAAGACTTTTCACCAACATGTCGTCAACGTAGACCTCCATAGTTCGCCCAATCTGAGAATGGAACATTTTGTTCACTAGTAGTTGGTAGGTTGCTCCTGCATTCTTTAGTCTGAAGGGCATGACCCTATAACAATATGTCCCCTTCATAGTGATAAAATATGTCTTCTCCTGGTCTGGGGGGTGCATGCTAATCTGGTTATATCCAGAGTATACATCCAGGAAGGTGAGCAACTCATGTCCCGCAGTGGCATCGATGAGGAGATCAATTCGAGGTAACGGGTAACTGTCCTTTGGGCACGTCTTGTTGAGCTCTAAAAAGTCAACACAAAGGCGTCATTTTCCATTGGCTTTGGTTACCATCACCACATTGGAGAGCCACTCGGGATAGGGTACTTCTCTGACTGCTCCATTATCTATCAGTTTTCCTACCTCATTGTCCATAGCTTGGGCCCTTTCAGTAGAGGTGCCCCTTAGCTTTTGGCGAACAGACTTACAATGGGGGTCGACATTGAGGTGATGTGTGGCGACCTCAGGATCAATACCCTCGAGGTCCTCATGTGACCATGCAAAAACGTCCATATTACCTCCCAGGAAGTCTATTAGCTGTCGAACTAGCTCCTCAGAGAGGGATGAACCTATGTATACTCTTCTGTCCGGATGCTCCTCATCTAAGACCACAGGAGTGAGCTCCTCGACTGGTTCTCCTCTTTCTATGATGGCATCATCTCTTGGGTCAAGGACCTCAACTTGCTACGCCTCTTGTAGTTTCTTGGTCTTCATAGAGGAGACATAACACTCCCTTGCAGCTACCTGATCTCCTCTGACCTCTCCGACTCCATTCGGGGTTAGAAAACGGAGGATGGAGTGATAGGTAGAAGGCACAACTCTTAATGTATAGAGAGTAGGCCGTCCTAGTATGATATTATAGGCTGATGGACAATCTATTACTAAGAAGTTGACCATGACCGTGGAGCTCTAGGGTGCTACTCCGACTGTGACTGGTAGGGTAATGGACCCTAGAGGATACACCTTCTCCCCTGAGAATCCAATGACGGGAGACCTGATAGGCTGCAGTCTTTCCCTGCCCAGGTTGAGCTTATCATAAGCTTCTGCGAATAGGATATCCGCAGAGCTGCCGCTGTCTACCAAGATCCTTCGTACTTGAAAATTGGCAACGGTCATGGTGAGCACTAGAGGGTCGTCATGGGGGTGCTGGACTCCTTCTAAGTCCTTGTCTGAGAAGGATATTACTTCGCTATTGTCGTGCTTGGGCGCCTTGGACTGGCGTTCATCACCAAGGTGCCTAGCTTTCCTAGCATGAGCCTTCATGGCGGAGAGGGATTCTCCTCCTCCTACAAGCCCTCCGGAGATGGTGTGAATTTCTCCAATGGGTTATGGATTTTCATGATTGTGAGGTGGTGGTGGCGCCTGCCCCTTCCCAGTAACATACTGACGAAGGTGACCACGTTGAATGAGGTCCTCAATTTGTCTCTTGAGGTCATAGCAATCGTCGGTGTCATAGCCATGGTCACGGTAAAAGCGACAGTACTTATTTGGGTTCCTTCGGTTTGGAGGAGACTTCATCTTCCTAGGCCATTTTACTGCGGGGTCATCCTGGATCTGGCATAGGATGTGCCCAAAGTGGCATTGAGGGGAGTGAAAGGTTGCCGACTTCTTTGAGGAGTAGGGCCAAGTCGGTCTTTGACGGGTAGCCTCTCCCTCTCTGTCCTGCCGCGCTTGCTGTCACTCTCCCTCTTGTCATCTCTATCTCTTTCCTTTCTCTTCTCTCCTGTTCTGGATGACTTATCTCGCCTGGCCCTCGTGATGTCTTCGGCATTCATGTACTTTTGGGCCTTTGCTAGCAGCTCCATCATGCTCCTTGGTGGGCGCTTCATTACTGAAAAGAAGAAGCTTGACGAGCGGAGGCCTCCCAAGAAAGCGGTCATAGTCACTTTGTCATCGAGCTCATCAACTTGGAGTACCTCCTCGTTAAAACGAGTGAGGTAGCTCCTCAGGCTCTCCTCTCGATCTTGTTTTATGCTAAGTATGTGGGTGACAGGCTTTTGGTGTCGACGTCCTTCAATGAAATGCGACACGAACGACCTGCTCAGCTCAGCAAATGAGGCAATGGAGGCTGGGGAGAGCTTAGTGAACCATTGTCAGGCAGACCCTTTTAATGTGGTTGGGAACGCCCTGCACATGATTTCATCTGGGACGTTGTGCAACTGCATCAACGTTTTGTAGGTGTCGAGGTGATCTAGTGGGTCCTTCGTCCCGTCAAAGGTTTCTACCGAGGGCATTTTGAATTTCTGAGGGAGTAGGTAGTTCGCCACATCAGGCTTGAAAGGAGTGTCTGTACGCCTTACCAAGTAGTCCACTGTCTCGGGTCCCTGTGCCTTCATGGCGTTGAAGACATCGCCCAGTTGATTTTGTACTTCCTTGATTTTCTAGTCCCAATGATTGGGGGCTCTTCTTGAGTGATCATGGAAATGACTCTCATGCTCCATACTTTGGTTATCGCCCTCATCTTCTTGGAGACGAGGGTTCTCACCATAAGAAGTAGTAAGAGGAAGAGGTGGAGGTCCCTCATAGGGGGCTCCCCTATGTGGGGCGCCCAAGGGGACTCCAAATGGGGCGCCTAGACCTGCTTGGATGCCTGGATGGGGAGCAGCAGGGAGTGGAGCTCCTTGATGTCCAGGGCGTGGAGCTCCTTGTGGTCCTCCAAATTGTGCTCCTCCAAGTTGTGTTCCCCCTTGCCCAGCGAGCATGAGTTGTAGTATCTGCTGGTTTTGGATCACCAGCTGCTGCATGGTCTCCAACATTTGCTGAGGATTTGGAACTGGAGCATTCGGGTCTTGGTTGGTAGGTGAAGGAGCAATCTCCTCCTCTCGTGAAGGATTATCTTCAAGTTGGTTCATGGACCTCGTAGTGATTGCCATTGATTCAATAAAGAGAACGTTTTGAAGTGAGAATTTGTCGATTCCCACAGACAGCGCCAAACTGATGATGCACAAATTGACTTTGCACACCACCTGTCAAGTACTTGGAAATAAATGTTGTAATTAATGCGGAGAGGGAGAAGACGAGTGTTATAGTGGTTCGGTCAGTATGACCTACGTCCACTTCTGAATGGCTAGGGTCGCCGGGCACTTTATTAGCTCAAGTATGTGGAGAGTACAGAGAGTACAAGTTTGGAGAAGGAGAGGAGATATGTGTGCCGTTTAGTGTCTTGCCCCCCAAGCGTTGGTGGGGCTTACCATTTATAGTCTCCCCCTAACAGATTGGGGCGACTTAATAGTAACTAAGCAACTATTCTGGTGGAGCTGACTACTTCTCCTTAACAGGTGGGGTGCTCTCCATGAAACTCGATCGAAGGATGAGGTGAGGGCTGACCTTTTCCAATGTGGCGAGGGTTAGGCTCCTGGATGCTGATGTAGCTCCTTGGTGAGTTTGACTGATCCTTGACCACATTAAACTTGGTGGACTTTTATAAGGTTAGCCCCTTAGTTGAGTTTGAACTTTCTCCATGGATTGAGTCATTTGAGCTTGACCCATCATCTTCAACCCAAACAATTTTGTTGTTAAATAAATTAAAATTCAGCACATCAATATATATTTTCTATAATAGATCATCGTCAACATATCTAAAAAGAAATGCACAAACTGTCTATTCTATTTCATAATTTGAGCATGGCAGGAAGGTCGAGGAGTGTTGGATGGGTTTTATATGTAGATATTTTTTTTGATCAATATATGTAGAGATTGAGGTGGGTAAAAATTGGTTGGAATACTATTGTAGCTTATAAGATATGTACAAGTTTAATGGGATGGGAAAAGTTTCATGGTTGTGTTGAAGTCTTGCTTGAATATAATGAAATTGCTGCCCAGATGAAGCAACTTAGTAATTAGGTTGAGCTTAGGTTAAAAAATGGAGATCAAAGGTTCATCAATTCTCCATGTTGATGGAATGAATTTTCCATCCTTTCAGATATGATTGAATTTTCCCCAAGTTGCATGAAATAACAACACATTGATTCAGAGATGAGATAATGTATCATTTTCCACTGAAAATTTTCTCCAAAGCCTCAAATGTCCACAACCATTGCTCCAATAAACCAACTTCTATTGACCACCATTGCATCAACTCAATGTAACAGTTGGATGTGGAATCACGTACATATAATTAAACCAGATTTCAATAACAATGACATATAAATCAACAACACAATTAGTAAAAATCAAATAACACCCACTTACACCAAACTAACAATGTTCCATTTATAAGAACTTCCCATCAGATAAATGAAAAAAAGAAAAAAATCAGATGCAAAGTCTTATTTTTTGCACCCTACATTATGTCCGTTTTAAATCCAATACAGTATAAAGCAAAAACCCACTGTGTACATTTTTCAAATAGGTAATGTGCTCAACTAGCTGTCTTAAATTATTGGAATGGAATCAAAATCACTTCTATGGACCATAGTCTTTACTCTTCACCTTCAAGTCCATGGTATGCAAATCCCTGTTCTGATTACAAAGTAACATGGACAAAATAATCAGGAAATACAATTTTCTTCTTCATTTAATGTATAAAAGTCTACTGCCATCGCCAACTAACACCATTTGCAATTAGTCAGAAATAAGAAATTCCATCTGTCTTCATCTTCTTCTTCTCTATGTTTCCATTTCTCTGAAACTCTGAAATTCTTCATGAAAAATACTAAACTCTTGAATCAAACTGTAAAGAAAAAAAATACTAAACACCTTCAATTTTTTTATTTATTCATGGCCAACAGTTGCCCTTACATGATTTCTCATTTTAGAGAGAGAAAAAGAATTGCTTACTTGTTCCTCCACCCACACAACCGAGGTATGTCTAGGTCTCCACCTAGTTTCACCTGTGATGTCCAGAGAGAGAGAGAGAGAGATAATATTTACAAAGAGATAAAGAAATGGTGATGGAGAGATGGGTTCAAATTTTAGAGTTTTTGAAATTTGAAAAGAGTAAAAATGATAGTTGTTTTTTCTTGGAGTTTGCTCTGTTAACTTTCCGTCCATCAACACAATTGGGTGGTTAAGTTGGCTTCTTAAAAAAAAATTTTGCCAAAATAGTAACGTGGTAAACATTTATTGGCTATGCACACCACATGAGCAAAGTCAGGTGGTGTGTAATACCCATAGAAAAATTTCTCAGTATAACATAACTTTTTGTATTTTTTCTACTTTTTTTAAGCCCTAATTGACTTGATTGTAAGTAGCAAGTCGGCCCAAAAGTTAGTCAAGAATGGGTCTCTCTTGGACATTTGTTTTTGTCTGATTAAGGGTATAATCAAAAATTTTAAATTTTTTAGGATGTCAATTAAAAATTTAAATATCTTTCAGGCTACAAAGTGTCATTTACCACTAAGAACTTTGTCAAACGTTTGACCTTTAGTATTCCTATCGTGCACCTGAACGCGCCTGATTTTATTCCCATTTCTTACACTAATTGATTTTATTGGAGATACATTCGACGAAGGAACTGACGCATCGTACAGGGGCTAGGGAGAGAGACAGAGTAGGAGGGAGTGACATGTCATCATTCACCGGCTCTTTCGGTGGCGAATCACAGGCCGGCTCGATGTCTCGGCCGTTCGACGACGACGACGAGTACACCGGCTACGGGCCTCGGCCTTCGTCTCAACGCTTTGACTCGCAGCGTTTTGGCTCCTCCACCTATGCTGACGCCGAGGTAGTCAAGGAAGCTGACGAGAACTCTTCGTACAGCGCTGGAGATGATGTGTTCGGTTCGGTGATGACAGAACCTCTGTACCCTGCCGGAGACGGATTATCGCCGGAGCGGAATGGTAATGAACCGGTTCTGCCTCCGCCGACAGAGATGCAGGCGGAAGAGGGTTTTGCTCTGAGAGAGTGGCGCAGGTGCGTCGGTGACTATTATTTACTTCTATTTCTTTTTCTTGTTCTATGGATTTATATGTGGACGTTAGTGTAATTACTCAAATATTTGTGTTTATAATTGATATATGTGCCTCTCTCCTGGAGAAGCGAAGCAAAACTCGACCAGATGGTCCTACTACATAACTTTATCTTTTTTATTCGCCGAACGGCAGCACCCGTACTATTGAAATTGTTTGTCAGTAGAGATGTTCTCCCAGGTGCTCCTTCTTCCAATGAATTGATTGTATACTTTTGTGGTGATTGTACAGCCTAGACAACCCTAATGAGCAGTTGAATTGGTAACAATAAATTCAGACATCCTCTCAAACATTTTGAATTGAAATTCGAATTTTGGCAATCCTTCAGATTATCTTGAATTGAAATTCGAATTTTGACAATCCTTCGGATTATCTTTTACCGTTATAGGAAGAGAATTAGTTGACATCTGTAGGGATGTAAAACGTGTTGGGTTAAACGATTACGTGTTGGGTTAAATAGTTGACGGCCCTGACGGATGAAATATATATAAACTCGTACACGACACGTTTAACCCGTTTAATTTTTAAAAAAATTATATCAATAAATTTTAATACATCACTTTTTTTACTGTCAACTGTATTTATCTCAAAAAAGATGAATTTTTAGCCAAATTTCACTTAAAATCAGACTTGAGTGCTAAAAACAAAAAAGACAAGAGATCATTGTCTTTTATAGGCAAGACAACCCTCCTCATTTTCCCTCATTTGTCGATGTGGGACAAAAACAAAAGAAGTTAGTTTGCCTTTGTCGTTCACTCCACGTTCCCCTCATTTGTCTTTGAACTATTACTTTACTTTTTTAAAAAAAATTAATTTTTTTACTTCATTTTTTTGGCTAATTTTTTTAAATAATTATTAATTTACTATTATATTAATTTTATTTAAACGGATAAACGTGTGATAAATGGTTTGACAAGTCTCACCTGAACACGACCTGTTTATTAGACGTGTCTGACAGGTCAACCCGTTTACCACCCAAACCCGTCAAGATCTCACCCAAATCCGCTTAATTCGTGTCGGTTAATCGTATCTTGTCGAATTTTGATAGGCCTAGACATCTGTGTGTGTGTTTTTGCTAAATTGCATTTTTATTATTATTTGCTCATTTTAATTGGCGCAGATTTATTGGTAGAAATATTTGAAGGTTTATGTAAACCATGTATATGTAGTTATAGTTATATATAGATATCTATTTTGAATGTTCTTATGTATTTATCTCTGAGAATTGGTTGTGTTGTTCTGTTTGGTGATGATGGTGCAGACATAATGCGATTCGATTGGAGGAGAAGGAGAAGATGGAGAAGGAAATGTTGAGGGAAATAATTGAGGAAGCAGATGAATATAGAGCTGAGTTCTATAGAAAGTGGAATCTCAGGTGCGAAAACAGCAGAGCCTCTAACAGGGAGAAGGATAAGGTGAGACTTAAGAGGGGAAAAATGAGTTGCCAATTTAGCAGTTACTTCTATTCTATTTCATGTCCCCTTTTTTTAACTTACAATTTTTTTTCCTCAAATGATAATGTTTTCAGTATACAATCCAATGTGCCTATTTAATGTTTATCATTGAAATCTCTTCCCTATTTGATATGCTAATGCCATCACTGATTTTAAAGCTTCTGACCCTCTGTTTTTTGAGGCTTTTACTTGGTACTGTTTATAAATTAGGACAATCAATTTTTAACTACGGTTTTGAGGAATACAAAATGGGGGAACTTTCATGATTTTGTAAGAAAATAATTGTTTTGCTGTAACACCGATTTTAATGGCATTTTTTGGCGACTAATGGTCCCGATGCAACCAAATCTAGAAATGGGAAGATGCTTCTAGCATTTCACATATTTTCTGGGAACATTGATATTCACACATGGGTATAAAGAATTTGTTTTTATTTCCTCCTCAATTTCCTTATAGTTGCTGGAATAGACTGTGAGCATAACTTATTCACTTCAGTTGCGCTTTTTTAAGTGTTGATAGCATAATGCCATCAATATGTGCAGAAAGCTAGGATCCATTGTGGGTGACATTAGCGTTCCCATATATATAGTTTTCTTCATTTTCTTCATTCTGAATCAACTGAGTGGCAGGAACTGGTTTTCTATATCCAAAAAATCTGTTCAGTGGACCCACATTGAAGCTCTATTTGCTAGTTACTAGCAGTTTTTTGCTGGAAACTTACAGTGATTAAAATTAGTCCTATGTTAAAACTGTGCTCCAATGGCACACTATATGCTTGTTTAACTTGGACAATGTTGTCAGCTATTTCTGGAAAGCCGAGAGAAGTTTCATGTCGAAGCTAGCAAGAATTACTGGAAGGCAATAGGAGATCTGATTCCCAATGAAGTTCCAACCATAGAGAAAAGGGGGAAGAAGGATAAAGAAAAGAAGCCATCCATTGTCGTGATCCAAGGGCCCAAGCCGGGGAAGCCAACAGATCTCTCAAGGATGCGTCAAATACTTGTGAAGCTTAAGCATAACCCACCTCCCCACATGAGGCCTCCGCCGCCACCCCCACCACCACCATCAGAATCTGGCAAACCTGCTAAAACTGGTCAATCACCTCCTAGTTCTAGTTCTCCTGCTAAGCCAGCTGCTGTTTCCACCTCCTTAGCGGCTGGGTCAAACTGAGTGGCTACTAGCTGAATGTGGTTTCTTGTAAAAAGCAATTTGCATTAGATACTTAGATAAAGAGTTTGTATGATATTAAAATTCTATTATATAGTTTAGAACTCTTGGTGGCTTTTTTTATTTTAAAAAGGCGGTCTGTGTCTCTTATATTTCGTAGGATCAATGTAAGTTCTATTGCTCTTGTGAGTCTTTTCCTCTGCTTCATTGTATAGCATTCTGTTAATACTATTGTCGTCATTGTGTTGGCTTTTTTTGAGCTTTTTCTGAACCCCCAGCCCCCCCCCCCCAAAAAAAAAAATGGGCTGGCAGACCGGGGTTATTTTCATGATTGTTATGTCATTCAAATTGTCCTCTTCCAACATTTATCTGGCTCTGACCTACCGAGTGACAATGAAGCTTTTACTGCAGTATAAACCTTCTTTGCATCTTATGAGCCGTGTTGACAGGGCTTTAGACTAGTAACAGGTTACTAGGATGTTTTATCAGTTTTGTTATTTTCTACAAGATGTTTGTGGCAACAATGTATATCGCTTACTTGAACCCCCCATTGTTACCGGATACACTTCAGTTTGGTTCCCTCTGATCGTGGAGGCTTGGAGGAGTTCACTCTGTTCTTGCCCGAGTTAAGAGTGTTTCAGATGATTTTTAAAAAGTGTTTTTATAATTAATGACTTCTAATAAACACTTTGAAGAAAAAAAAAGTATTTGTAACAATTTATTTTAATTACTTCCTAATAAGTTAAAAATAATTTTACAACTAAAATAAGTAAAAAAAAAATAACTTTTACTTCCTTAAAATCATTTCTCATTTTTATAATTACTACCATTATCATCATCATCCCACCACCGCCACCTAACACTAACACTACCCACGACCCACCACCGTCGTCCACCACACCCAAACTTATTTAAAAAGTAAGTCATCGCAAATTTAACCGCTTTTCTGCAATGATATATATTACAGTCAGACTTAAATCAACAACCTCACGTTTGTCAACAAGACATTACTACCACTTTGACATGTAGTTTACAACCATCAACCTTGTTATTGCTTGCAAACTTCAATGTTGGTGATGGTTCATCGGATGCTAACTACCATTTCAAAGCAAGAAAATCCAAAATTCATGACATAATATTGACCTTATAGAAAATGACTGGATCCTGCTAGATTTAGCCCAAAGGCCAAGAAATGTATACCTTGTAGGCACTAAATCTGTTCAAAACCCTCAAATCAGTGAACGACTAGACAACAAGTGGCCAAATGCAACCGCGAAAACATGGTGAGCCGAATAGCAATTTAGGATTGGAAAAGAAGAATAGAAAATACAGGTCGTTTTACATGCTTCTAGAAAGAAAAATGGGGAAAGAGAGGTAATTTAGACCTCCAAAGTGGACATTTCAGAGAAAGTAATGGAAATTACGGAACAAAAATAAATGCATCATCTAGGAAGCATCTGTGTCATACTCTGGGAACTATCTGACAGAGTTGAAGTTACAAAAGGATTTACCGATTGCTTGCCTTTGCCTGCCTGGGAGGATGACGTCTCCTGCAAACTACTACTACCACCCGATTGCTGAGGATTATAAGGCCTGTACACCCCTGGCTCTGTTAATAACTTCTCATTGAGGTGAACTGCTTTGGAAAGCATCTCCAACACTAGATTCATGGCAGGCCTTTGGTGAGAAGCTGCTTGGGTGCAAAAGAGTGCAATCTTAATGAAGCGCATTACCTCATCCTCTGGATATTCAGTCAGATCTGGATCCACAATATCAAGAAGCCTTTCCTCTTCTCTCAGCCTCCATGTCTGCAAAAATGTTTGTATGTCAATCGATACATATACAGAAATACCAACTTGTAATAGTCATATATAGACTTGTATATGTATCACGATGCTTTGCCTTTTAACAAATTTCCTAGATAAGAGAATGAACAGCGGACAGTTGCAATATACCTATCTGTAGCATGGTCATTTGTATGACTGAATGTTTCTTTATGGGGAAAAGTGTGAGATCCCCCTTCCGATAATTAGTTCAACACCTACACTCTTATCAGAAAAAAACGACAAATTCTAGATTCCCTACTAGCTTACTTTTGTTTCCATATGAACAAGAGAGATCTGCTGGTGAATCCCCATTAACCCCACAAAATGGCATAAACAATACAATTCACCTAACTTGATGACAAACTAGTCACAAGAGCAGAACAATAAGTAAAATAAGTGTTGTGAACATTCAACCTAGGGCATCTCAGAGATCAGCAGCAGCTTGAGTATTGTGGCTATCACAGTTCAAACTACATATGGATGGTGTACACCTTATGATTATGGCAGAAAACAAATGAAAGGAAATACATATTAATGTGCTTTAGCAAAACCTACCCACTCCACCAGAACCAACAGATGCTCTCCAAATGCAGCTTTACTACAACTTCTGCCACTTATAATTTCCAGTAAAAGTACCCCAAAACTATATACATCTGCCTTCTTTGTAAGTTGTCCTAACAAAGCATACTCGGGAGCTAGGTATCCCCTGCAGAAACATGTAAAATAAAAATACAAGAGCCAGAAAAGAAGCAACAAAGAATAAGGCAAGATAGCTCAGCCTAGCATAATATTGACGTAGAAAGCAGATACTATCTTCAACTGCTTGTACCATGAGTATGTGATGAATAAACAAATATACATTTAGTTAGATATCAGGAATGGATGCCAAACAAGTTTTTTGGTGAAATAAGCTTGGTTCAAATTTTCCCTACTCACATGATAACATCTCATTCATCACGAAAAACAAGCAATACAAAGGAAGAAAGATTGAAGGAAGCAAGTGCTACTTTTGTCAAATAAGAAAACTTAGAAATTAACCAGTAGATGGATGGCAAATTATTGTTTAAAACAACAAAATAAACTAAATAAAACTATGTATCTGCTAAATGTCACTTTATTCGATTTTTCACCTTCTTTTCACCACACGTGGGTGGGGGCATGCATATTAACATCTACTTACTTTACATCTTATGTCTATCTAAGTGTGGCATATAAAAGGGAATTGAAGGTATTCTTGGCCATATGAAGGGGCTAACAAAAAATTTGTATCACAACATCTTCCAAGTAACCAGACAAAAAAAAATTCCAAATAAATGCAGCTAACTTACAAGAACCCACATATTCAGTGCCATGGAAAGACCTACTTAAGCCATATTACTCTAAGCAGGATAACAATTCAGTTAGCAGCACCAAATCAACCTATAAATGCTATGAAGTCATGCTTACACTGTTCCTGCTACTCGAGTACTAACATGAGTGACATTGTCTGGAAAGAGTTTTGCCAGCCCAAAATCTCCTATTTTAGGATTGAAATTTTCATCAAGAAGTATATTACTGGCTTTTATATCTCGGTGGACAATAGGGGGATCAACTTCCTCATGAAGAAATGCAAGACCAGAAGCTGTACCCCTACAAATGGCAGCCCTCTTAGGCCAATCCAGAGGAACACGTTTACCTTTAGAACCTGAAATGGAAAACCTTTCAGATTAGCTGACCTGAAACTTCAAAGCTTACTGCTCCATAAGATATATATATATATATGTCTCAAGTGAAAAAAACTTCATGGTTTGGGAAATCCTGGCATCTTAATCTAATGTTATAAACACAAATATCTCAAAATCATTAGTTCCAGGGACAGAAGGAGGAGAAGTTCATTGGTTCACCTCCACAACTGCCATTATTTGGCAGAAGGTTGGCCTAACCAAAAATGTCATTGCAGTTTCAAATTCAAGTTAAGTAGCCAAATTCAGGAGATAAGTAGGGGAAAATAGAAAGAAGCAAGTCATCTAATAATTGATTAAATAGGCTGTATTCTACGAGTGTTGTATTCATTCCAGCTGTTCAAGTTTTCATAATTACCAAGTAAAGCACCAGCAAGGCTGTTGTTCTCCATAAATTCATATACCAATATCCGATTACTGCCCTCGACACAACAACCAATCAGCTGAACAAGGTTCGGATGTCGAATATTTGATATCATGTTGATCTCTGTCAAGAATTCATTGGTTCCTTGTTTTGACTCTGTGGAAAGAGACTTGAGGGCCACCCGAGTAGTATCCCGTAAAATTCCCTGCAATTGCATATGGGAAAGCTGGCTAAGTACCACATATGAACCAAAAAGTTATTGGAACACAAGCTTGCCAGCACACATCTGATATATCAGGCATTCTATTTTTACTTCTATCCCCAAGAGATGCTGCAGTAAATACAAATTTAATCATTACGTTTTTAAACTTACCCTATACACAACTCCATAACCACCTCTACCTATTCTGTTTGACGGATGAAAGTTCCCTGTCGCCGATCTCAATGAATTGTAGGAAAAAAGCCTTACATTGTTGGTAGCAATCTCTAACCATGCACAAACACAAGCCCACAAGCATGTAAAGACTTGGTGAGGTGAATTCAGAGGAGTAATTATAAATAAAAGTAACATGATGATAAACAAAAATCACCCTGCTAACAACACAAACAAGAGAAAACACCATGCCATATGCACCTCATACAAGAATTATGGCCCACAAATGGGAAAAGAGACAACTTTACGGTGGTTGATTTGGGTTGGAGTAGATATTTCATGGAGCTGAATATTTTGGAACTAAAATAAAGGAACACTTGTAGGCAGTGGCACACGTATAGGGAACCTGCAAATTCAGCTAAGCTTGTCCCAAACACAGCCAGTTGCTTAGAAATTTAAATTCTAAGCATTTCAAGGTTTCAAACACACCTTTTGGGCGTGAGACAAGCCAAGACTCCGAGTTCAAACCCAAATTTGAACCCAGAGCGGTTCAATGGAGCTTGAAAGGTCCAACATGAAGTATGATTTTAGGCTGATATTTAAAGACATTTTCAGACTACCTTGTGAATACAAGTTCATGGTTAAAATTACTGTTTAGTTGTCATGCCGAATACTGGGCATACAAGCAAACATTCACTTTATGTATATTCAACAAAAAATATATGTAATTCAAACTAGTAAAGGGTTCATAATATTGCCAATAAGCCAAATCTCAGTGATGTCCAAGAAAACATTACTTTAGCATACATGTAATTAAAGAAATTCACATGAATATCCTCACCTTCTGTTTGTGTTTCACTCGTCTCTCTACACGAATCAAACGCTCCAAAACAACTAAACCCCATCACTTCCCTCACACACATTTGAGAGACCCACCATAAAAACCAGAACTTTCCATCTCTTCTTCAGTGCATCCAATCCACTACCTGCTCTGAACCATTCAATCATACAAAATCACCATTGCATAATAAATATGGATATCACTAAACATCGGTAATTGAGCTAAAAAAACAGAGATTATATTGAAATTTGAAACCCCAACCTGGGTTTTGAGTGCTTTGGAAACACTAAGATGGCATCGAATACCGTAAATCTTCGTAGTGGGTGCGAATGCCAAAACCTAGTATTGGTTGGTAGTGCTTTAAGGAAAGGGATAGTAGACAAATTGTGAGAATAAATTTGGGCAATTCCCATTAAACAGATGTCTCCTTATATATGTAGATAGGTACGTGGAGTGAATATATATATATATAGTGAAGAATACACAAGCACTGATATTGGGGGAAGGTGATTTCTTCTGTTTCGGGCAATTTGATAATGGGTGTGTATGTGTGTGTGTGTGTGTGTGTGTGTGTGTGAGAGAGAGAGAGAGAGAAACAGGTGGTGACTTGTTTTTGCTTTCTTCTCCTTTTCTCATGTGAGACTGTGTTAAGACAGCTGACACCTTTTTCGACCACTTTCATGGGAACACATCGAAGAAGTCCTAGTCAATATACTAAACCTTTACCTACCCCCACCATCTCCTCAGTTTCTCTCCAATTATATTGTACAGTGAAAATTGATGGAGTAAATTTCAGGCGGATGGACAAAGTCAACGGATTCAGTATAAAGCAGAGATCAGAGTTATCGGGCTCGTAAAATGACTTATAGAGGTGCGGGGCTGATTTGAATATGAAAATTGCGGCACAGAACAAATATAATGGTTCACTTTATGGGAGTTAGTTAATCTATTTTTTAATAGAGGCTCTTGCTCATTTTTCTTTATCGATAATGATGGTGTAAGTTTACAGAACGGTGTTCGTGCCACTAGAGTTCCTTGTGCTTCAATGGAGGCACTGTTCAGTGTATATATATATATATATATATATATGAGTAATGTTTTGTATCTCAAATTTGAATCTTAAAAGTACATCTCAAATTAATGGGATCCATTGGATGAGTAGGTCCCAATGAAAAAAGTTAGTAGGACCCACTTATCCAATGGTTCCCATTGATTTGGGATGTAAATTTAGAATATAAATTTAGAATATGTAATATTGCTATATATATATATAGACTAATTCCTATTTTTAAGGGATCTACATCGAGATCCTTGTCTTGCATCCTTGGAATTTTCTTTTATTTTCGGGAGAGGATCTTGGTTGGTTGAGAGTTTTATGCCTTGACTCTAGCTTTCCATCTTTTTTTCTTTTATTTTGGGATGCTTGTTGTTATTCAACTGTTCCCACGTCATTCCTGTCAATATCCCGTTCGAATGAAGCTAAGCTCTGATTCTCTGAGCTCTTTGTCTTGGCTGACCTCTTGGTCTGACCTAGAGGCCTGAGCTCATACTTAGAATTATTTTTGGTATCATCAAAAATAAATTCCTATTTTTGTATTTTTATTTTTTTTGGTTAAGTGAAGCTTTTTTTTTCTTCAGACCAAGGCGATAAAGTTCTCTCTGCTGAACACAACTGTGTTCCCAAGACTCGAACTCGAAATTTTGATTAAGTTAGAACAGTTTTTTACCAACTGATCTAATGCTCGATGATATTAATTGAACCTTTATAACATGAAACATACTCAAAATTCTCAAATTATGTCGTTGATGCAAAAGAAAAAAGAAAAGAAAAATGATAATGTGATCCAAGTCTCAACTGTCTGGCCCCACCCTTATTGCCCATGGGGGTGGGCTCCATGTGTGCCTCTCGCGAGGATGTGTGGCGTCTAAGAGCAACTCCAAAGGAATAGCTAAACTTGGCTTGTTAGCTATTTTAGATAGCCATTTCGTAAATTTACTCTCCAACCGGCTAGCTGTCGCCCTCGCTATTACCCATTGTCGACTTTTGGCTCGCTGGATCTGACGAGAGAAGAGGCTAGCTATTTGGGTATTCATCACAGCTTGGATCACAGGTCGTCTTCATCACATCATCGTCTTCATCACAGCATCGTCTTCATCACAGCTTGGATCATAGGTCTGGTATGCTTTCTCTCTCTCTCATTCACTCACACGAACTCCATCGACAAAATTACAGCTTGGATCGTCTTCATCCATCAGTTCTGTGAAGTTTTTCAATGTGGGTTTTTGATTTTGGAAATAGGTTTTGGAGATTGAGAGAGTTTGGAAATGGGTTTTTGATTTTGGAA
>CM042196.1:24197010-24243286 GCA_023539305.1 Ilex asprella
GCCAAAACAATTAAATGTTTTTTTATAATTCGATCTGAAAATATTATTCAATTCAAATAACTCATAAGACATAAAATTTTAGCAAAATTAAATTTAATTATAACCTTATTTATAGATATAAAAAATTTATATATCTAAATATATGCAAAATTATATGGCAAAATTAATTTTGAATTCAAATAATCGATAAAAAAAATATTAATACATATATAATTGATGGAATTTGAATTCAAACCGAATGCAAATTAAAATCTAATTATTGAGGGATCAAGTTGTATAAGTCAAAGTTTCATAGTTTTGACTCAGCTTTTCTGTTCTTTTCTCAACCAAAAAAAATAGAAAGAAATTCCTCAAGTCAACAAAATCGGGGTTGATACTAGAAATTGCAATGAAAGTCGTCCCACGAGGGACCAGTGAAAGTCATTTATAGAGTTATTAATTTACAATCTTCCTAAGGGTTTGGTAACTAAGCCTATATTCTATCAAAATAGTCTCTCTCTTTTTCTGGCTTTCGGCCTTTAATTAATTATCTACCCGAAGAAAATGTGGCATCGGATCATTAAAGTAAACCCATGAGTACCAAATCCATGTCTTTTTCTTTTTCAGCTGTTAGAAGGATCCATATCAATTTTCGTGATTCTGAACTGATCTTCTCTTTAATCTGATCAAAGATAGACTATTTAAGCTAAAATTAGAGTATTCATGAAGGACAATCTCTCATGACCTAACACCAATAGATTAAAAAAAATTAAATTTGGGACGTCTGAAGTTATAATTCATCATTACTATCACTTAAATTATCATTTGCAATTAATAACATGTATTTTCAGTTGTACTATTGTAGTTGTTCATTTGCGCTGTGAATGTCTTTGATGTTACTTACCCAAAGAAACAAAAATTGTTTTTCATGTCAAAAGTTACTTCAGATAAGACTCTGATGAATTTTATCTCTTGTAACGCAAATGACTTACATTTGATTAGACTTGAGAATAGATTAGTCGAAGTTCACTTAAACTAACTCAGATATTTCTAACAATTGACCCAAAAAAAAAAAAGAAAATGACGACAGTACCAAGCCACATTAAACAATTAGGACGGCAGCTTGGGGTAGGAAGGATTTAAGACCAACCAGTTGCTCCACAATCAAAATGAATGACAACAGAATTTGCATTACAACGTTAATCCTATTGGAAAAATGAAGCAGCCTAAATTCATTCTGCAAAACTAGTCTCCGATTGCAAAATCAAATACCAAAGTAAGATGTCAATTAGCAGGATTGGACAAGAGTGGGAACGGGAAGGAGAAAAAGGATATACAGTTAATAATAAACTATCAATTTTGAACATAATGGTCAGCCCAAAAAGAAGAAAGAAAAAATGGGAGGCTAATCAAGCATCATTGGCGTCACTGCCACCAACCCGAGCTTCCTGGCTGACGGTGTAGTTGCTTCCATCAGGACCCAAGATCTTAAACCTGCTCAACCAGAAAAAAATGTACAAATATGTAACATTGTCTATGAAAATAGTAACGCCAACACCACACACAGCATTTCAATACCTCTCAAGAATAAATTTCCCTTCCTTGTACTTCTGGATCCTCTCATGAGCAGCCTCCTGGATGTAGCCAAAGATATAATGTTGTTTATACAGTCTTTTATCTGAAATTGAGTTTTTAATCTAACAGTTGTGGACGGCTTGTATTAGGATATTTTTGGCGTTGACCAAACTATGCATTATTCTTTTGGCATAATTCTTCAACCAATAGGGCTTCAAGATCTCTTCTTCAGAGATTTTAAAATGTTTTTTTTTATCAATTGACACACGCAATATGAGAACAGATAACAGGATCTAATTTGTCAAATGAGATCTTACATATTTCCACCCCACAATTGAGCCACACCCCACACAGAAGATGTCAGCAACAGTATGCATTCCAGTAAGCATCATCCGCTCTTCTTTGTCTCCAAAGGTGACATTCACACTGTCATGCATCAAGGAGCCTGATGTCAATCGTGGCATTCATATGGGAAAATGATGTGCCATACGGCATAATTGAGCTAGCAAATAATGCATTCTATTGAGAATAAGCATGAGTAAGAAGCACAGCAGGAGATTGATTATTGAGTATGCAATCTACCACTATATTGGGAAGCAGTCATGGGTGGCATATGGTGCATTCATTCACACATAATCACGATGGACTCCAAGGATATATTAACACACACATACACACATATTTCCACACCAAATTAAGGACGCTCATGCATCCATGGGTTTCAATGTACTCATACTAATCATTAATATAATAATAGTAAAGTAAACCACACGTGTATAAGGTCCCAGAACACTTACACCTTCTCAAAGAGATATGCCTTTCCATGCCTGCAGTGGAAAGTCTGCAAACACACAAAACACTGGGTTAGGATATACATCTGGCAATTCATGCAAGTACTAGCAGGCATAAATAGGGGACCAAAAATAAGCAAAGACGGGGTCCTCTAGCCGGAGCCCCAAAGTTTATATTACAACAGTTGGAGTCTATTTGTAAACCATACCTCCTGGTGTAAAGTGATCTTAACGGCAAACAATCTGGTCACCAGTCATGATGGCCACAAGTGACTCATAAACATCTTCGACAAGATTATCAACATTCAAGTGCATATCTGACTTCAGTATATAATACATCCCATATGATGGAAACTACGCATGTTATACAATTAGTTATTTCAAGTAAATCAAGAATGTTTTACGTGTGGAATAATGAGAAAGTATCCATGGACCACCAAAAAATGGGCATAGCCAATGTGTATTAGGCATTTTTGGGCCCTTTATTGGCACCCCAATATATAAAAAGAAAAATAACAATAGCCGTTGCATGCCATGCAACAGTCAGACTAAACAATTTCTCAACATAAGTCAAAGAGACAATGGACTTGGATCCTTAGAAAAAAAACTTCCATCTAAGATTAAGGGGCAATGATCCTATACAGCATGCAATGATGCAAAACAAATTCCAAATGAGGGATATAGGAAAAATGAACCTGATGGATGAATGAATGAAGACTATAGCGTACCCATAACAAAGCATTGCCTCTTGCAAATAACATGGCTAATAAAATGAGATTTCTCAGGGCACAAATTAAGTAGATCATATTTTTTATGAAGACAATTTCATGCTGTTAGTAATTCTACTGAATCAAAAGAGGCCATAAATATAACCCCCATCCACCCCCCCCTCCAAAAAAAAAAACCTGGATAACAGGGCAAATCCAGGTCAGAGAAATCTCAAAATTTACTCCAAGTAACCTCCGATGGTTGGGCCATTAGCCCAAAAAACGGCCATCAAGAGACACACATTGTCTGACTACAGCCTTAGCCAAAGGCATTGAAGGCAAGTTCAAGGAAATAATTATTGGTTTGGTTACTTATGAATAAGCATGAGAGAGACAGGAACATTAATTCAAGATGTGAATGAGGTAGTAAATAAAGAAGAAATTTTAGAAATAGAATATAATACTTTGAGAATAGTGAGTCAAAGATGACAAAAGATAAAGAGTACATATTTAGCAAAAGGCAACAAAACGTGGAAACTGGAGCTGGAAGAATGCTTTCATTTTCTGTAGCCATTCGAAAATAATAGGTCTGCCTCCTTTTGTACAACCAAAAACAAATGGAAAGATCCATTCCATTGATAAGTCAAAGTTCTCAACAAAATGTAATTAACATCCCAATAAGGGGTTCTCAACAAGCAAAGAAAATCAACAACCGTAAAGATCAATTCCAATCACAAAGTCAAAGTTTTCACTGAAAAGTAATGTGATTGCTAAAATCATATGGCTATGTATAAAATAACTACTATTCACAAGATATTTTATGTATTATATGTAAATTCATATCAATGAGCAAAGAACCAAAATAGCGTCATATAGGAGGATTCAGGGGCAATGTGAGCTCCCTAAGATCAACTCCAAGGAGACTATCTAGAATAGCTAGTCAAAATATACTTTAAAATCCAACTCCTACTAATTCACTCCAATAACGCTCTCTATTTTAACTAACTATTTCAACTAACTTTAACTACAAAACCCACAAAATCCACAAAATCCAAATACTTAGGTATCCAAAATCTAAATACTCTAGTCCCCAACCCGAAAACCCACAAAATCCAAATGCTCAAGTACCCAACAATCCAAATGGATTTTTGCTCTGATTTTGTGGGTTTTTCTGTTGTCTTCTCTCTACCCAACACGAACAATTGATTAATATTTTTTGATTTTTCGATTGTCTTCTCTCTATTGGGTGGGGTTTTAGTGAATTTTTGGGTGGGATTTTGTGGGTTTTTCAGTGAGATTTTGGGTTTTTTGGTGGTTTTTCAGTGGGATTTTGTGGGGGTTTTGTTGGGGTTTCCAGTGGGAACCAACAGAGACCGAAGATGGAGAAAGAGAGAGACAGAGAGATATAGAGAGAGAAGAGAGCATACCTGTGCTTCAGTGCTTGATGAAGACGGTGAAGACAACCAAGAAATACCTTCCACTGCTGTGGAGTGAAACTTGGCGCAAAAACTAGCGATCCCCTTTGCCTCGCCAAAAATAACTAGCAAATTGATGTATGGGAAATAGCTAGGGCAGATAGCTAAGCTGTTGGAGGGAGAATTTAGGAAGACACCATGTAAACTAGCTAAGAAGGGGCATTTGAGGAGCCCGTTGGAGTTGCTCTAACGCATGCAAAATCTTAGCAGCCATGTAAAGGTGAGAAAAAGTAGACTAAATGTTCATCAATTCAAGAATCACTAGGCATCCCAGGTAATATATGAAGGCCAAACTAAAATAGTAAAGCCCTAAAAATACTTATTCATTTCCCAATAGAAGAGTATAAACTCAACTGGAGCCATGACCTAGTGCTAAAGTGGAGCTACAATTGTGCAGCCACCAATTTGCAATCCCATCAAACTATTGGTAAGTGATTATGTTCTATGGGCGCCTATGACTACCAGGAAAAAGAGTATAAACGCAATCAAGCCCCATTTCTGTAGCATTGCATTTCCTTGGGCAACATTTACAAGTAAATTCACGTACAAGAAGATCAATAACTCAGAGAGTTACAAGCCAAATGCAAAACATATATACACATACAGGGAGAGAGGGTGAGAGAGAGAGAGAGAGTAAAACCCTAGAGATGACGTCCTCATAGAGAGCGAGATGGGTTTGGCAGTACTTGCAACTATAAATGTTCCCTTCAAGTGTGATCGCGAATAACCTTCCCATGTCTTCCTCTGCTTATATGTTCACCTATCACCACTCACAGACACAATGACACAAGTTGCTTCAAATCTACCAAAACCAGTCGATTTGTCAGAAATTCTAGAAAAAAAAATTGATCCAATGAAGCAAAAACAAGAATCAAGGGCTGGCACATTACAATGCACACCCGTACATATAGAAGTTTTGAGAAACAACGAAAGATCAAAGTGAAAAAAAAAAAAAGTAAAGAACCAGAGATGAACCAATACAATATGATGATCTTCACGTTACAAGCAGCTAGAGAGAGAAACAGCATATGAAAAAGGAATGATCACTTCACACCAATTGAGCCAAGTGTAGAACTACTATTTATAAGAGTGTTCTTGTGCGTGATCATACATTTGGATTTTTACACTTGACTCCCTCAAATTCCTATGTATTTGCATTTATACTTGTATTTGTTCTATGGGCTTCACTTTTTTTGATCCTCCATAAATGCAGGGATGCGTTTGGTTGCAGCTGAGACCGAGACTGAGACTGAGACTTTCGTGGAAGAAGGGCCCCACTACCTGGTGGGCCTAGATGCTGACTGGGACGGCTGAATTTCAGTTTGGAAATCCCCAACTAATTCAATTATTAATACTATTTATCAGACTCAATTTACTTACTCTCAAGTGTCAAAATTAACACAACTACACAAAATTAATTAAAGGGCTTTAGTTTTTTTTTAAGTCATTTTTTTCGTAAATAAATGGACTAGGGAATTGAGAGGATAAACGAGTGAATCCGTCAAACTCATTAAATAAATAGATCGATACAAATGCAACTAAATATAACATGAATTCGCTAAACATGACTTATACACAATTTATATAACACTAGTCATAACCCGTGCATGAAGCCACAGTAAAATATAAAATTAGAGCGTCTAAAAAATTGATCCTACTATATTAATTTATTAAAAAATATATTAATTACAAATTAATTAAATATTAAATAATTAAATATATGATAAAAATAAGTGATGTGATAATTTTAAAGAGAAAATATATAAATAATTAAACATGTGATAAAAATGAGTGATGCGATTTGACGTTTGAATCTAACAAAAAGATGATGGGGTAATGCAAGTAATTGATGATTATTTTAAGGAAAAAAATATAAATGAGATAAAATTTAAGCACACTCATATTTTATTATATAAATATGAACCTGACACTAATCTAAATATATATGAATATAAATAGTTCAAGCATGGGTCGAGCAAGTTTTAACACAATTGAACTTAAACACAACACAAACTCATCGCGCACGGCCCATTACAAGTTATAAAATTCCAACGTCTTGATTTTAAAACTTGATAACTCATTTGAAATCAAATATTCCGACGTGTGAATAGTTTGTTTTTTATCAGACTAGAGAAAAAACTAATCGAGGTACGTATAACAAAACCGTACAAACCGACAATAGAAGTTCGGGATGGAGCCGCACAACCCTGATCACAATACCAAAAAATGAGAAAAAGTGATGAATACCTAATATCATTTCGAATATCATTATATAAAATAAATTAGCTTATGCCAAAGGCACATCAAAATCCTAGCCAATAATCCGGTGCCGACCCAGTAATCTACATGGCTTTCTATAAAGATGCTTATAAGATTCTCCATTGTGTAGTATTCATTTATTTCTTACCTGTTTCTGTGTCTATACAAGCATCTACTGAGTGCACTCCGTAAAAGATTTGCTAAAACTTCCATTATTACTAACATTACATAGTTTGCTTTTTGGACATTGTACAAGAAGATTTTCCAGCATCAACACCATGAAAAGATGAAAGCACAGTCTGGATATCCCAGACTGATAGGTTTGCATTGAGGTTGAATCGGCTTTGTGTCGTTAGTCATGACATTCTCAGGCCTCGATTGTGGTCCAAGCTGATGTTGTCACGTATGTTTGAATCTGGTCCAGCTCAATCAAAGCCTAGTAATTTTGAAGGTGTCTACAAACCTGTTCCCTGATTTGGTTCTAAAGCTGTCATTGGTGCCAATGACTTGCACTAAGGTGAGGATTCCAGAATTTGAGTACAAGCAGGATCAATGATTTCCTGTAAAGAAACCAAGTACTAAGATCATCCTTATAATGGGTCATAATTATGTAATTTCAACTAGTGGGAAACATAACACGAATAAAATAAAGGAAGGTGGGTGGTACCTAAGTTGAGTCTCATCAGAAATCAGAATAGAATGGCCTACGGCAACATGTATGACAAGATTCTTGGGTTTTCCCAAATGAACAGCTGCTGTTGTTCGGCATGAAACATAATATAGACAAGAATCATTGATCAAATCAAAGTTGCAGCCTTGGTAAATGTCACGGGGAAGTGAATGAAGTGAAAACTTTGTATTCTACTTAAAAGTGTCTCAAATGTTTATGTGCAGTTGAAATACAATTAGAACGAGAGTCCACCTTGAGGAACTTTTTCAAACAGCTCTACCAAACCTTTGAGGAGGCCAGACAATGTGTGTGACCCTCCCCTGAATTAAACCCAAAGCGATCTGCCAATGACAGAATGTCCCAAGTTAGGCAAGTTTTGCTAACTAAATATACAGACTACAGTGTAATGCTAGACAAAACAGTCAATGGTGTCATCGATATGATCACTTCTGTTAATGGCAAGTTTTTTTTTTTGATCAAGTTGTTAATGGCAAGTTCAAATTATGTAAATAAATGTATTTGGAATCAACTTCAGGGAAGGAAGATATAACAAATAACTTCTGAAAATCTATGACTGACATTGATTTTACATGCTGATAAGTTTTTTTTTTGCAAGTTCTAATGTAGTAATGATGCTGATAAGCTTTAGCAATATCTAAACTACATTGTTACAGTAGTAAAAGAAGTAAATACTCAGATCATCAGATGTCAAAAGGGCAATCACGGCACTTATCAAGAGATGTATCTGTCAGTGACTGATGGGGATCGTGTAGGAATTGTATAGATATTATAGATTAATTGTGATAGTTATTTATATACTTTTAATATTTTTCTTTTAAGTAATTTCTTTTAATTTGTCATTATTTATTTGTTTTAGAGTTTTAATTTCCCTATATAAAGGGATGCATGTAAGGGTTTTATATTAGACTTTGATTATTGATATTGAATCCTGATGTTGCTTCTTCCTCAAATTCTCTCTATGTTCTCATTCTTTTCTTCTTTTCTCATCCCCTTCTTCTTCCCTTCTCATCCCTAATTCTTCCCTATTACAATCTGCATCAGTAACAAATGCCAAAACATCATGCTACTAACATATAGCCCTGCCCCCAAACTCCAAAGAAATTAAAAAGGAAAGAAGTGAAAGGAGAGAAAAGGATCTCTCTTCCTAGAATCTTCTTTGTAACACAATCATACTCCCCTCAATGCTATTCCTATAAAAAAATTTACCTACTTCTGCTAAGTTCTCGAGCTACGCAGGATTTGTAGTTGGACTCGATGTATATTCTTTGAAAAAGACGTTATAAGGAACTCCTCACCCCAGAGAGGGCAACGTGAGATAGTGGGCCGTGAAGAGTGGTTCTTTTAAAGTCATACTTGCAGAAAATTTGCCTTTTGCTGTTAAAAATATTTAATTCTGTTTTCTTTATGCCAAGTCTACAGTAAGTTCTGTCAATGTGACTTTTAAATTAACAACAACACAGCAAAAAACACTCAAAGTCTATCAATGGTAAACTTATAGAAGACCCTGTTCAAGCTCAGAACAATATAAAGTAAAGGATCACATACAGTGCCAAACGATCTAGAATCCATGCTAGAAGCAGAATTGTCGCCCACAACCCAACAATGCCCCTCTGGAATCTAAAAAGAGTCATATGAATGAGGTGACTTATCCAGTCACCTGCCAAGGCTGTTATTCTCTTTATATATTTCTCCTTGCGATCTGGGGAGCTGCAAAAGAGGGAAAGTGAACGACAATCAGGACTCAATATTACAAAATTTGGCATCCGCATCATTTTCCAAAATAATACTGCCAAGCAAAATTTCTTATCTAAAATTCACATTCAAAATCACATCTATATTGGTAAAAGATTGACCATCAATGCCCATGCCACTAACACGCCATTTTGGTGGAGCTTTTGTTGAAAATCACCAGATTAAAAGAGCAATATAATCCATGAGGCTCGTCTGATAAAGGTCAGATGTACACATCCTTACCCTTGTACGGGAAGTTGAGGGTCTCAAGTGTAAGATCCATACTGGCATTGCCAATAGAAAAGTAGTGATATACTGATAGGGTTATGTTTCTTGCCAAGTAAACAGAACTTTGAAAGAAACTTTATCAAATCCCAAATTTGATTGCTCTAGAAGTGACCATGAAATGTGATAGCATATATTGCCCAGGTCACATAGGAGCAACCTTACCGCTATGCCAATGCCCACCCTCCCTGTTTGTCGGAAGAATGCAATTCCATAGACAGGTAAGCAACCAGACTTTTCATAGGTTGATGGGATTTTATAAACTGACTGTTTTTGTAGAGATAGGATTAATGTGCATGTTTATAGCAGATGTCTTCAAGCATCAGACACATGTTAATCCTTTAGGCCAAAGCCTGCAATTTATTATGAATCAAAGGTGAAAATGCAAGTCACATGAGGTCAACAGCTGCATAGGGGAACAAATAAACCTAGCAGTCTACAACCAGCCAAAACTCAATTGGATGGCCTGCTAATTGATAAGTGGCACCACAGTATATATTTCGAATTCTATTAAAGCAAACTTAAGTGATGCTAAAGTGGAATAAAAAATTTACCAGAAAACTACTATGTCACCATGTGAGAACTTGAACTTTTCAAGGCACCATTTCTCCACTAAAACATAGTCATTTGCAACGAAACAAATTATCAGTGCAATGAATAAAACCAGTAAAGTACAACACGTTAATCGAGCTGTCTCAAAAGTTACCAGTAAATGATGCCATAGAAGTGCTTCCATAGGGATTGAACGAGGGAAACATAAAGAGGCCCTGAACATGCACAACACTGGCATAATGATCAGATATAGTAGTCCTATGAGCCCAAATGTAAAATACTTCGTAGCAGAATTCCATAGCAAATGTCGGGTTCCCATCTACATATATCCAAAAAATAGATGCATGTCAAAAGAAGCCATCTGCACCAAGCCACCAACATGTTCACAAATGAAATTAGAAAAACAAATTTTTGCAGTTGCACTTCATAGTACTGAAGAATGATCCCAGAATAGTATAGCAGATAAAAAAATGTGGGGCAAGTTCAACCATTGGAGAAATGTAGTTCTTCACTAGCAATAGGTGGCACCTATTCTAAACAGTAAGCATAAGCAAGTCACAATTTCTGCCATTACAAAAGCAAAAAAAGAAGAATTAGTTCAAGTATTTAACCGCTCGAGACTGTGTGACAATAAAACATGACTGGCTAGGTGAAATTAAAGTTCAAGTTCAAAATTTGTTTTGAATGCATTAGTAGAACTTGCCCTTTAAAACCGGCTTACAAGGGAAGGTTGCCCACTCATCGACACTGACCGGTATAGTCCACTCATGTATCAGTAATCAATGAAATACCAATCTATATCCATTAATAATACTAAGTCATCCTAATCTAGCCAATGTTGATCGTCCATTCAGTAATCCGACCGCAAAGAATCGAAGTGGTGAGTAACTCTCATACCAGCTGTTATGAACTCGTGCAATGAACTTGCCACTGAAAATCGACTTTCCACACATCTAGTCTTATTTTGAACTGATATAAGATCGTAAAAGAATTGCAAATCTATTCCCTTCTTGTCTGATTTTATTTGGATATTAGATTAAAATTTCTTGAATTGCAATCGCGTCTGTGTGAATGGTAGGTACTATCAACGGTTCTTGAGGAAAACTACAAAATCTAACAGATCGATAAGATAAACAACAGAAGTCAAATTAATGAAACCATTCGATGATTCACTTTAAGGAATAATGAAAATCTAGCCAAGAGAGAAGCCTACCAGTCGAGAAAGAGAAGCACTTCAAGGATTGGCCGAGGAAGGGACCAAACAGAGGATAAGAAATGGTTTAGGGTTTCGGTTGCTGTTTCAGTCTGACGAAGGAGAAGGACGCTCGGCACTACGGCATAAACAACCGACATTTTCAGTCCCCCGGAAAGAGTGTTGTTCCCCTGCGGTAGAGTTTATACAGTACGGTTATAGCCTCCTCTCCAAATTTGCCACGTCAGCCCAAGAAAAAAATATGGGAAGTGAATTATTTTTTGGGGAAACTTCATTTTGCCCCCATGTGATTTACCCCAATTATAGATAACCTCCTTAAAGTTTAAAAGCGCTCATAATCCGCTTGTGGTTGTGGGACTAAAATGCACAATCCAATTTTCCATCCAATTTAACGATGCATATTGCTCACGCGCTCACTGTGCACAATGGTATAAACAAAACATGGTGAAAGTTCAAAAATACCCTCAAGTTATCCTTTCTTTTCTCTCGTCTCTAATCCTCAATCTTTCCCTCTGCTTTTTTTCTTCTCATCACGCCTATGCAAGTCCCACTCACTCAACCCCCCTCTCTCTCTATCTCACATACACACACTGTGACGATCAGTATAAAAAATAATCACTAACATGTTAATTAAGTCGTCAATTATAATTCTATATAACTAAGAGTTATTTTTAAAAATTTTAAATAAATAAATAGACTTCAATTATGAATTCTTTATGTGAAAACAATTCCAATGATCAAAATACATATTATATTTCATGTTAAAATAAAAATGTCATACTGTCTGAATGATATATTAAACGAGTAATATATGAATAATATGTGATTTAGATGGAGATATTATAGAAAAAAAAGGGGGCAAGTTTCATATGAAGGGGTTAGTCATCCTTTAAGTGACAAGTGTGTCTTATTTAAAAAAAAAACCTTGGACCAAATTTGGACATTTGTTTAATAACTTCACATGCATTGCAAGCATGGTGACAAACCTGATGACATGAGCTGGGGGAGTTTTGGCTATAAATAGCCATGAAGCCATGGCCAAAATGCAAAACAAGGTGGAGAGAGAGAGAGAGAGAGAAAAACTTATGAGATTTTGGGATAAAAAATTAAATAGTGATTTTATTTTCAATCGTTACCAAATTGAAGTGTCTTGTTCGGAGTACTTCGAATTCTTATCTATTGAAGTTATTAAAGATTTTGAGGTACAGAGTAGTATACAATATATTCTAGTCTTTTAAATCTTTTTGCAAAAAGTATTATTTGATTATCTGAAATTTATATTCCTATTGATTATTCTAATTAATACGAAATTGCGTCAATTTTATCGTTTAACCTGTATGTGGGGCTAAATACTTTGAGATTAATTGATACATGTACAAAGTGTACTTGGAGCATAATTCGTAAAATGTGATTATGGCCTTGCAGGGTGCGCGTATGATTACAACCATGCGAGGTGCAAGTATGATTACAGCCTTTGGGGGTGTAATTAATTATTATGAGTACGGATTTATATGTCCTAGTCTTGAGGAAAGCCTTGCAACAGCCTCATCCGTTGCGAATATGACGCCACCTCCTCCAAATTGTCCTTTTAGTTATTGATAAGCTGTTACCATCTATTAGGAGACGACTATAAAATGTAAGCCCCACCTACATATGGGAGGCATCTCACATAATCTCTTGCATTTGGCATCACTCTCATGTCTCTCACATCTTATACCTCACTTGAGCTCTCACTACTCCCACCTGAGCTCTCACTTAATCTCCTTACAACCCTACAACAATAAAACACTTAGACCATCCTAGTCCTTCAGTAGAATAGGTCACCTTGACCGAATTACTTAAATTGTGTGTTACTTGTGAATTTTATCTCTATTTTATTATCTGCATTAATTACTTGATAGGTGATGCGCAAAACTAATTTGTTCATCATCAAAATCAATGAATGAAAAGCATCCACAAAATTTAATGTACTTGTTCAAAAGTTGTTAGACCAAGAGAAATCAATGACCACATCCATGAAATTTGAGTAACTAGGGGGTCTGTTTGGTTTGGTTTGGTTTTTGAAAACACTTTTTTTGTTTTCAAAACTCTAAAAACAAGGAGAAGTTATTTGGTTTGAGTTTTTGGTTCTCCAATTTTCAGAAAAAATGGGATGTAATTTTGTAAAGAACAAAAAATAGGAAATAAGTTGAGCTTATTTTGGGTGTTTTTGAGACAAAAGAAGGGAAAAATGAAACACAGAGAACACCCCTCTCTCTTTAATGAGGTATGTCATTCAAAACTCTTTAGCAGCAAAATAGATTCTAATATAAGAAAGTTTTTTTTTGCCTTCCTCTTTCTTTTTGGTTCCTTTCTCTCCCCAAATTTCTCTATCACCGCTTCGGCAAAATCAAACGAAACACACACATGATTTATCTTCTCTGACGATCTACAGTGTCTTCTCCAGCATCTTCTCAAGATCTGGGTTCAAGATCTTCTTCTCCGTTTTTTTTTTTGCATCTGGATTTGGATTTGCTTCAAATCTGACTTTGAACACACACACACACACACACACACAAAGGGACGAATACACATGTTCGATTTTTTTTTGCATTTGGGTTCAAGATCTTCTTATCTGATATTTTTTTTGTTTGCATTTGGCTTCATATCTAACTTTGAACACACATGCACCACACATAGACACAGGCGTAACGAACACACATATTTGATTTTTTTTTTTGCATCTAGCTTTTTATCTGTGTTTGTATATTTTTTATATTGATTTTATTTTTGATGAAGAAAATTCTGCATTCTTTCCAAAATCAAAGAACTACATTCAATATTTCTTCCCCAATTATGGTAATTATCTCCACTTTCTACTATTTTTTTTCCTTCTATTCAGTTACACCTTTATATTGCAACTATGATCCAACCTTTTATTGCTAGATTCCAGAATATTTTTCTCGAGAAAATTCTTATGATTCTCATAAAAGATCACGACCAATTTTAGTATTAATAATTCAAGGTTTCTTCAAAATTACGCTATGTCAAATATGAGACAGAACGAGATTTGAAGTCAAGGGCCCAAAAAGGGTAAAAACCCCAGAATCTGTTTGATTAATTTTTATTTTCTCATATTTTTTTATTAATTTTTGAATTAATGTCCAAACAGGTTTTACTGTTTTTTGTTTTGTAAAATTATTTTTGAAATCATATTACCAAACAAGTTCTTCATCTCAGAAAACATCAAAAATACTTTTCTAAGACTCTTCTCAAAATTATTTTCGAATACTATGTGGTCGAAAATTTATGTCAAATAGAAAACATCTTACCACGCGGTCGAAAATTTTGAATCATTCCAAAATAAGTGATTCATTTCGAAATTGTCTATTAAATAAAAGGCTTCAAAGACTCTTCTTTGATTCCATGATGCTTTTTCATTTTCAACAATTCGGGATCAACGTTCTCCTTCTCTTCCGCAACTACGAGGCAAACAATCGCCGAATTAAAAAACTTGCATTCAGGGTCACCCCTATAGTGTAAAAATAAAAGTGTGGACTTTAGGCCTCACATATGAAAAAGACCTCAAATTTAAATATCAATAATGTAATATAAGTTCAAAAATAAAATTTACTACAATAGAGTTTAACAAAATAATTTTTGAAAGAGTAAATCAACAAAAAAAATTAAAATTTGGGCCCAAAAGTCCAACCACCTCACACAATCACATTTATTAAAGGACAAAAAAATATTAACAAAAAAAGTTATGATAAAATCCATCTCTTTCTCCTCTCGAAAGAAGTATAATAAACATTTCTCTTTAATTAAAAAAAAATCAAATCAAGCACATTCTTTATTTTTCGTAAACTTGTTTTTTTTCTCATTTGATCGCAAAACACCAATTAAACCATTTATTTTCTAAAAAATGTTTTGATAAAGTTTTTTTTCGTAACAAATAAAATATAATAAAAATTTAGGTAAAAGTTGCATAGATAAATAAGTAAAATTCAAAGATAACAAAATAATCCCAAAGAAAGATAACAATGAATTTATTTATAATAAAGTTAACCATGTAATACCACAATTTCGATAAACAACATATAAAACAAATAAAAAGAATATAAAAATATTAATTAATTAATTAATTTTATTCCTATAAATATTTATGATAAAAAATCAGATTATTAATCAAAAAAATATATTAGCAAATTTTGAATAAAAAAATCATTAGCAATTTTGAATCTCATCAAAAAGTAAAAATAATAGATTTTAAATAAAAAAATAAATTTTTATTAAGAAAATAAAAAAATCTGCCGTCATTTTTTAGGCCCCAAATGTTGTTGAGCTACCCCTGCTTGCATAACTAGTTGATTAGCCAAGTGGATGATCCATTTCATAGGTAAGTTCATCTTTGTAGGAATTAGCAGAGGGTTTTGCGGATGATCTATGTGGGGCACTTTTCGGGTGTGGGATGAGCATTTAACATTTGTATTCATCTTGTTCTTTATTTACTTGGATGCATTGTATCGCGATCGAATTTATGAACTTAATTTAAGGATCTAATGTATTATTATTATTATTGAATTAACAGTAAATTCTAATATTGAATGCAGTTAAGAAAATAGTAGATCCCAATATGGGGTCAGCTATCACTCTATGAACAAAAAAAGGTGGTGATTTAGCATACTGATTAGAGCATTAATGCTAAACTGACCAAATTTGGAGACAAAAAAAAGTGACCAAATGACATAGTAATTGATGTGGAGAGGTTGACTAGACAAAACTCCTCCTTACTGAATACCCACAAAATTTTCATCAAAAATCCTAACCTCAAATCAAGGAAAGAATCGGCTTGAGAGCCAATTCCAAAACAAAAAAACATGGTGGTCTTCCTCAATCTGCTAATAGGCGGAATGTCCAAAGCAAAAAAAATTGTTTTGGGTCATCTACATATTTTCCAATTTTGTCGACTTCGACCATAGGACAGAGAAGGAGGGTAATTTTGCATCGTGTCCTGCGTCCAAGAAGATCGATTCAGCTATTGGGCTAATCTTGAAATTCATGAACATCTTTTATTTGTGGCATTGAAGATTTGAACCTGCTAATTCATTAAGGAATTGATATAGCTAAGTCTACTGTTGTTTAGGGCAGACCACCGTAGAAGTTGTTTTAAGTGCATTCTTTAGAATTTATTTTTTTTAACTTGTTATTTCTTGTAAGTGATATTGTCACATGATGGAATTTCTAGTTGGTTTTACTGTTAAATATTGGCTAGTGAGAAAGCTTCAAATCAAGAAACAACAGGAAGAAGAAACTAAAAGAAAAGCAGCCATGAAGGGAGCAAGTTGTTGTAATTTTTATTTATTTTGCTCATCCAATGCAATCTCAGAAACACAAAGATTCGAAAAGAACTCTGAACTCAATTAAGCATTTCAACGAACAGTTGGATTGCATACAACATTCTTCATCTTCTAGTCGAAGTTGACAATATTCCAGAATATGAGATGACCCGTAAGAGATTTTTTTTTGTTCCGCCTGTTAGTAGATCGAGAAAACACCATAGTTTTCGATTTTGAAATTTGCACTCAAACCGTTTGTTTCCCTAATTTCAGGTTTAGATTTTGGTAGAAAATTTCGTGTGTATTTGGTTTGTCCAGTCAGCCTCTCCACATCAATCCTCATGTCATTTAGTCACTTTTTTTGGTCTCCAAAATTGGTCAGTGTAGCATTCTTGTTGATTGAAGTGTCAAACGTTACAATTTTTACAAAATGGGTACAAATATAATAATTCTTCATATAGGTAAAATGCTCTCAACCAAGAAGAACAGAAGATGAACAAGAAGATCAAGAGAAAAAGTTGTCAATAATGGTGGTGTGAAGAATTTGTTTGTCGGGGACGACAACTTGGACGGCAAAGCCAAGCAACGCAACCATAGCAAGGCGGACATGCTTGATCTCAACAAGTTGAAGGGTGGCCTTCTTCTCCTTGTCAGTGGCTAAGCCTAGAGGGTTAAAGAATTTTCCACTAGGGTATAACCTCTTCTCTGGGTCGAACTCTACATTTCTCTAAAATTCGATGTATCCAATTACCAAAACCTCTATCCATATCAATGTGGTTATCGAGAAGGGAAGTGGTTGGCCTAGGTAAGATGATCATTCAACCAATTCCACTTGAAAAATGACATTTCCTTATGTTATTTCAATAATCCATTTGCATCAAGCAACAATAGTAGCTAATACACAAGATCACTAGTGTGACAACCAAGGCCTGGTGGGTTGTGTTTAGTTTGTGTTCAGATTTTGCCATTTTTTGTACCGGTACCATCTGTTACTAATTTGTAGGGTAAATTTATAATTTTAAAAAGAGAAGTTACAACTGTTTAAGAGAGGTCATGATCAATCACAAACAATCATGATTGATCACAATATTCCATGATCTATTATGCTCTTTGAAATTGTAACTTACACCTCAAAAAGTTATAACTTATCTTTAAAAATTATAACTTTCAGTACCGCTACCACCATAGAAGTTCCATGGTAAATTATATCACATATCCTGACATGTTTGGATTTATCGGTATTAATTATAAACCAAAGCTTTAAGAATAAGACCCTTAATCCATATGTTAACAAAAAGGCTAGCATTTCATAAGGAATTTAACATGTTGGCGCCAAACCCCTTCCACACTCGTTCGTTGTATGTTCAAGCAGAGATGAATAGAGTGGTCTTGAAAAGAGTGATGGTGGATCCTGACTCCGTAGTCTTCTAGAAAAAGATGGATTTTGAACCCGCTAACATAAAATCCTAAGTGAAGGATTACCTTATGGTTTTAATATCCTTTTTTGTTTTGTCTTATATGAGCTAAGTCGTATTCTCGTAGCGAACTATGGAATGAGAAGCGTGGGGGGGATCAAATAGAATAAATAACTCTTCATTTTCTCGATCGACTATCCGACTTTTTTAAAGAAAGCCAAAAGTCTTCTTTATATACACAATTATCAGTCTAGTCCTTTGTACCAGAAGAGTGCGGGAAGGAGGATATACTAAGCAATCAAAGGGATGCAGGGGAAGAGGTGGTTCCTCCCATATAGGACCGAGAATGCCAAAAGAGAAAGGTCTTTATTTAACTGTATAAAGAGATTTGAATCTTTAAAGACCTATATAAATTTATAAGAGATAAATCCTGGCCCAAAAAATTACCGAGATTCGAACTAAGAGATCTGAAAAGTAAAGATATTCATGCACATCTTAATCTAACATTGTGAGGCACAAAAATGTTGCATCTAATCAAGTAGTCAGTAATACCTTTCTAGCTTCCTGCCATGCAACACCAGTGAGCCACTCAACAACCAAAGCACCAAGAGTAGCCAACATAGCCCACCTTCCATGAATTAGCTCACACTCCCTAAACCTTTGCATTCTAAAGACCTCAGTGTATGGTTGAAATGGCGTCAACTTCACATCCGAACCTTCAAACCTGGTTCCAATTATCTCACCCGCCAAGTTCTTGGCCAAATTCTGGTCCAAAGAGTCCAACTCATATTGCCAGTGCTCTGTGGGCTTGCCCAGCCCAAATGGGTAGAACCCATAATCACTGACCAGACTACTGTCGAGCCACTCCGATGCTTCGACTCCTGGGTACCAAAGTGGACGATCTGAACTAAAATTTGTGGACTTTTTAGGTGGTGATTTCTTGGCTTCGAATCCGAATTGGGCTTGAACTTGACTCGAGTTGGAGTATATGTCTGGGAGGCGTGTTCCGATGACTGAGGAGGTGGTTGCAGCGGCTGCAACTACCGTCGTGGTGGCCATGGTGGTGGGTATGAAAGATGTGAGGGTGTGGGAAGGGATGGTATGGGAGTTTTGATTGGTTTGTTTGGGTTATAGGAATATTTGGTGACAGGGATAGGAGTTCTGATTAGTTTTTAAGTCCATGTGGAGACCGTAGAATCTCTCTCACTCTCTCTCCGAGACCATTTTGGGTAAGATGACAGTGATTGCATATCATCATCATATAATTTTAAGAATAGCTCATGTGATAATAAAAACGAGTAGTAAAATCAAACAATTTGAATTCGAATTTTGTCAATTGGCTGGGATAATAAGGGATTTATCACTTATTAATATCTTAGTTCGGACGCGAATGACCTACATTTGACCAGATCGAGAAAGAAATTAGTCAAAGTGCGCATAAATTGATCTGAACACTCCTAATTATTGACGAATATATATTTATATATATAATAAAATAGAGATGAGTTTGAATTTTGGAGATAAAGAGTGGTTCAGATCGTTTTGAGACAAAACATAAACACATCCAAAAAATAATGTAATCCCAACATAAAAGACGGTTCAGATCATCTCATAAATACTGATATGACAGTATACAGTGAGTACTGAATTTTGTTTTCTCACCCAACAACGTTTCCTTTTTTAATTATCAGGACTTTTAACTTTCTCCAAATCTCTCTTTCTCATTCCTTTATCGCCACCGATCAAGGCCAAATTTCTTACCATTAATCAAGGTTAATTGTCTGACTTACACCTCTCTCTCCTCTGAAATCTTTCAAATCTTCCTCAATCTCACTTTTGCCTCTCTTTTCTAATATTAAATCTTCTGCCAATCTCACGCCTCAATCTCTATTACACTCACCCTCTCTATTCCCCAAAACCCCTTACCTTCCAAACTCATCCCCGAAATCTCTCTTATGGAATCCATCTCAATCTCACTTTTGCCTCTCTCTTCTAATCTCAAATCTTCTGCCAATCTCAATTCCCAAACTAATACTTTCGAATCTCATAATCTCACACCTCTATCTCTCTTATGCTCACCCTCTCTATTCCCTGAAACCCTTGCCTTCCAAACTCAATATTCACCCCAAACTCATCCCCCTATCTCTCATGCCTAGCTCTTTAACACTACCCTCTTTTGCGAAGCAAAGCCACCGTCACCCACTGCTTTCTCTCACGCCCAATTCTCTCTCACTTCTAGAGCTCCATCCTTACCCTTTTCTGTGAAACAAAGCCACTGCCAAACGACAACCACTGCTCAACACCCAGAAGTTGCCCAGGAATCTCAATTTTTTTCTATTTTTTCTCATCCTCTTTACACTGTTGCTCATATTTATATATATATAATTACATATATGCTCAACCCTAACTTAATCCTTCCAATATCAACCTAAGCCACTCCACCTCCACCTCTACTCAGTCTAGTGGTTGTGCTCCACTGCAGCGGCTTCCCTAAGTAAGATCCCGATGTCATTCGGCGTCGCAGCTATCTCTACGATCAGTCATTCTCTTTCCCTCACTCTCCGCTTCTTTTGGTACAGTAAAGTTCATTGTCTCCTACCTTATTTGATATGCGCCCACCTACTGTTCGATACTCCATTATCATAAAATGTGAAAGCAAATAAAATCAAAGCCTACTGTTCGATACTCCATTATCATAATCTACTGAATCTTTCTCCTCTTTCATTTTGTTTTTTTCCTTTATTTAGGATTTATGTTTTTTGTCTGTGTATTACGATTGATTTCAGTGTATCATTTGAATCTGGTGTGCCAATGATGAGCGAATAATATTTGCTACTCTTGATGGGTTTTTCTCAAATTCCATCTGATGATTCCTATCCACTAAGATCTTTGAGGCCGCCTCTTGAAATTTTCTTGCTTATGTATCTGATTGTTGATCTTGTATTTATCTTTTTGTTGAGTCCCATTTTGGTTACTCCATGGCGGTGATGTTTTTGGGTTTGATGAGTCTATCACTCTAATCCAGAGATCAAAACACTACTTTGTTTTTGTGGTTTTTGATGTTTTGGGGCAAAATTCATGTTTTTTGGCTTGGGCTTGGGTAGGTACAGAGGAAGTGGGGATGAGGATTAGAAATTTACACGTAGACGGGTATGAAAATAAAAATTATACCCGTTAACGGGGGTGGACCGGGGATGGACGACATTTTTTTAAGCGGGTACAAAGATTGAGACTACACCCCCACCCCCACTTCGGTCCACTGACATTCCTATACACAACGAATAACACACTCAGGACAAACACAACGAACAACACACTCAGGACATACACATTACGCACACAATATGTTTGACAAAATGCCCCATAACACCAGATTTTTAATGTTGAATGGTGGGTATGTTGGTTTTGGGTTTGAGATAATTCTCCCTCCCTACTCTCTCTTTGCTCTCACTCTCTTCTCTGCATGGGCGACTGCCCAGCCACCACCTACAAAAGCCAGCAGTGACACGCCCATAGCCCAATCATCGCCTCTACCAGCCATAGCCACCTTTTATTTCTCTACGCCATCGGAGCAACCAGTTGCTGGAACAGGTACGCCAGCCAAGTACTCAGTCTCTCTCACCTTCACCCTGAACTCACACACATACAAATTTGACACTCACACACAGATTCGGCACACACACAACACAAATTCACACACACACACATCTTTAATTGATTTATTCTTTGTGAGTTTTGATCTTAGATTTGGGACAGGACTATAAGCTGTTGGGAAAGAAATTTCACTTGAAACGACAATTCTTTGAATTTTTTGTTTGATTCCATTTATTTTTTGGTGATTCTTGAGTGGACAGAGGGTTTAAATTGGTTCTCCGTGCTTAACTCTTCTTATTTACCAATTGTAACTACCACATATTGGACAGAAATTCTTAAAGAGCTACGGTGGTACGATTGCCACCACCACCATTGGTTGCTTTGAGTTTGTGAATTTTTGTTAAAGTGGGTTACTGCCACCCAATTTACGAAAATGTTGATACTTGGTGCCATCTTTCATGCAGGTGCCATCTTCGGAGCAAAACAAGGAAGATGAAGCAGTATCTTCATTTCAGTAAATAATGTCGGCAACTTGAAAAAACATTCACTTTTCAACTTTGTACTGCATTTTCCCTCATGACCAGTGGCAATGGTGAATGATGTAATGTTTCCCCCATGCATTTTCTTCCTCACTTGACGTACTGCAATTTTTTTTTATTATTTTTTTGTTTATATATTTTTTTTGCAGTACCCTCTTTTTTATTACTCAGTCTATGAACGATAAAGAAGGTTAATTTGTCAGTGTAAGTTCAATTTTTTGCTCCACCACAGGTTCATTTTTTTTTTTTGCTTAGTTATGCATGTTTGATTTACTTTATGAATTTTAGTTAATGTCACTGAGTTTCATGTAAGCAACTCTACTTTAATTTGAAGAACTAAATTTTCCATTTGAACGAAGTTAGAGTGATTATAATATGTGCTTCATTTGGATAACGAGTAATCATGGGGAATTTTTTGGTTTGATTCCATTTGTTGATTGATTCTGATTCTCAAATTTTTCTTTCAATCATTATAAAGCTTATGAATTCACAAACCCATTAATCAAGTTGTCAAAACATAGAATTGGAAAGCAAAAATTATGGAGAAAGTATAGAAAATTAGCTCTACAAGCATGGATAGAGTTGACATATGCACTGTAGCAATCACAGTTTAGTTACCTGTGCTCAAATAATTTTTTATTTTTAGTTGACTTGGGTGGTTAAATGATAGTTGTTTGTATATTTTTTGCACTAAATTATAGAGAAAGTGAGATCAAGATACTCTAATTATCTTCTACATCCACAATATTAGTTATGAAGGAAATTTAGTGAAATTAGTTTCTTTGGGTTTGGTGCAATTAAATTATTTTGGTTTCGACCACTTTGGTGTAATTATGCTATTTGGACCCTTCTTTACATTCTATGGACTTTACAAGCAATTTATGACATTGATGGTTTAATCTTAAAGTTCACATTTTTGTTTGCCTTAGAGCAACTCCAAGGGGAGTTTCCAAAAAATGGGGTGTCAAATGCCATTTTACAACCTTAAACAGTGTTTTGGCACCCATGAACAATATTTTTTCTTCAATGGTAGGTGCCAAAATGGGGTGTCATTTTAATATTTCAATATTTTTTATTAAAAAATATAATTAAATTTAACGGTTATATTTTAACGGGTATAATTTTCATAACGATCACAATTTAGCGAATATATTTTTATATTAAAATTTTAAATTTCAATATGACAATACAAAATAATTTAATGGTGTAATAAGACAATACAGAAAAATTAATGGTGTAATATGACAATATAAAATAATTAAATGGTGTAATATGACAATACAAAATAATTAATGGTGTAATATGACAATACAAAATAATTTTGGGGTAGAATGTCATTTGCCCTAAAGTAAATTGTAGGCAACGATTTCCCAAACGAGACAAACTCTTCCCCTTCCCTTTCCCTTGCGATTCAATCCCTACTCCCTTCCCCTTCCCCTAAATCACCCAAAATTAAAGCATACCAGTGAGGCAAGGAGACAACAACGAGGCAAGGAGACAACATATACTAGTGAGGCAAGGCAAATTTCAAGCAAGTAGACACCTCATTCCCCTTTCTTTTTCTCTGTATTTTTATAAGAGTTTTGGGTTGAATATAGCCATTGAGATGAACAGTAGACTCAACCGCTCTTTTGCAATCTCTCATTCTCTCTCCAAAGTTTGCAAATTTGCCACCCCAAACTCTTAGTTGCCATTTTTCCACCCCAGATGTCACCCCCTTTAGAGTGAATTTTTTTTAATTTTAGGGTGGCATTTTGGCGGTTAAGGGTTTGCCACCCCAGATAGCACTCCTTGTTGGAGTTGCTCTTAGGCATGAATCACTATAACTTGAAGTGGTGAGGTTTATGAGATTTTGTGCATTAGAAACATTGATGCTCATGTTTATTGATGGAGAAATCTTTACTCTGAAAGCAATATTCTATTATTTTATTTTATTTCCCAAACAATAATTATTTTTTCTGGATAGGACATGTTACTACATTTGTCTTTGAAATTGGGTTTGGTGAGCGATGAAGATTTCACCTTTTGTCAGGTAAGTTGTTAAAATCACATCAATTTTTTTAAGTCTTCATTCTTCAGCATTGCACCTATTGTTGTCATGAGCTCTATGCTTCGCTACCAATTTTAGTGGTAACTGAGTTTGGATTCTATGTTTTTAGGGAAGGAGTGATTATTATACAAATATCCTTCTGCACAATAAAGGATTTTATGGAGTTGAACTACGTACTAATTGGAGGATCTCAGGCCATATATTGGATATTGCAAATTAGTTGTGGATCTGGTCTGATATTCATGTTGGTCAAATTGTGTGAGAAAACTTCATTGGTTCTGCATTTACTATAAGTGGTTGGTCACTTTATGATTCCCAGAAATAAAAGGTGTTGCTTGCCATATTTCCTATTGTTTCATGACGTACCATATATTATGAGACTATTCTATAATAATTGTATGGTTTCATGTTGTTGACTTATTTACTATTGCTTGCGGTACTTAATATTGTAGTAAGTTGTATTGATGAATTTTTATTTTTTTTATATGGTGCATTCAAACACAAGTCATAATGCTTTGTGGGGTACTATGCAATTTATGACATATGGGTTGAAAACAAATTAGATTTGTTTATATGATTGATTTGTTTATTATACATGTAAAATTTCAATTCATAGTTCAGATTTGAACACACACGCATCAAATCCCATTACATGTTTGATTTTGTTTGAATTATTATATTGAATTGGTTATGGAATAGTATTACGAGTATGACTGTAGCGTAAATTGATATAAGTTGTGCTTTTTTAATTAAATGTTCGATTATATAAATTATGTGCACATGGTGATATTGTTCGAGGGCCATATTTTAAAGGAAAATTTTGTCAATTTTTTTTTGTAAAAAATGGCTCATATTGGTCTATAATTTTTCTCAATTTTCTTGATCAGTTATTGTGTAATACAGAATATTGGGGCGTGAACAATTCCTTTCAATTTTTTTAAGAGTTATATATATAATGTCTTCAAACACAGACAATTACTAGTATGTATATATATATATATATATATATAATTTGTGCCTTTATCTTCAATTGAGTGATGCAAGTCTTAGAAACCAAGCAAAGGGGGGTAAATAATGACAATTGTAATAGATAAAGGCACAAATTATACTCTTAACCCCTTGAGTTGTGTGCTAAAATAAGACAATGACACCTTGACATTTTCAAAATAATAAAAAAATGTCTAAAGAATCATTTAATTGAAAGATATATTATTACCCTTCAACAATTAGGTCAAATTAGTCAAAAATCTTGATGAAAATTGTTAATCACAAATATAGTAAGAAAGCAAAAAAATGAAAAACAAGGGAAGGAAGATCTGATTGTCTTTTTGATATTTTCCAAATGAAACTCGTCATTTCTCTTTCTATTCGTATCTCTCACCCATAATCATCAAGTTCATTCCTTCTTTCACCAGTCTCCTTCATATCAAGTTGAAAAACACGCCCACTCCTTTGTATGTATTTGCTATGAGTGTGCAAATTTTTTGTTTTTGCATAAGGGAAAAGGAGAGGGGGGAGGGAGAGGAGAGAATGTCAAATGACACGAGAGAGATCTCATAGATTATTACTAAAAAAATTCATTCATTCACAATTCGACGTTTTCATCTTCACTAATATTGTTGAGATATATTTTAAGAATTTAATGTATTGTGACTATTAAATTGATAATGAAATATATTCAATCGCCGAACAAATAACTATTTGGGAAATACCATAATTATAAATATTACTCGTAATTAAGAATTATTAAAAAAATCTAAAAAATGACTTCCAAACCTAGTAATCAGCCACGTGCATGTTAGTCAAGGGGACAAAAGAGTGAAAGTCAAAACTTCAACGTCAATTGGCCTGCAGAGTCGACCACGTGTCAACTTAATGAACAGTCCCAAAATATCTCCCTTGTATTGTTGCCCTGCATGGGATAAACTTAAACGGGCGCCACTCATAGTTCACCGCAATCGTAAATAGCCAACACCATAGTTTAATTAAGAGTTAATTATTTATTTTACCCCTAATATCATTTATAATATCAAATAGGCCCCTAAAATATGTTTTATGTCAATTTAGCCTCTAAATGTATAATTAGACTCATCATCACCACTTGATGTGCACGGAAGGTGGTGAAAGTTTCCGTCAAAGTTAACAACCAATTTGAAAGAAAATGTTACATTGACACAAATAATATAATTTAAGTGTCAAATAGATAGTAAACTCTTTAATTACTGTCCCCTAATCCTTTTTTTTTTGTTCAACAGGCGTGATCTGGGCTAATTTATGTGTATTTTGATTATTTTTTTCTTTAATGTGATTAAAGACAGATTATCTACACTAAGATTAGAATATTCATAAAATATAAATACTTAATAACATAGTCCCAAAATATGAGTAATGTTATATAATCCAAATCTGCAACTTAAATTTACATCCCAAATGAAGGAGACCATTAAATCAGCAGATCCCATTTTTAAAAAGTTAATGGGTCTACTCATTCAATAATCTGTTTTTTGAGATACAAATTTAAATTAATAATACTTTCTCCCAACATATTATCAAGATTTGAAATTGAACTTAAAACACCCTGTTCGTATCGGTTCCAAGTTGGATGTAACATTAGGTTGTCTCCGTCAAACTTTCACCAACCGGTTATAGCCGGTAACGTCTCTTGTTCCTTTTGCTGAGCTGTGCCTCCAATGTGTGGCGGAAGACACATATAGCTTTACCGGCTGGTTCGGTCACTTACTCGATTTCCACTTTTTTTCTCACCTGGTCGTACTCTTCAACTTTCTCTCTCCACTCTTTTTTGGTTACTTGATCTTCTTCTTCCGCGTTCTGTTCTGTCTCTAGCTCAGCGATCGCCGATCGCTTCTCTTTCTGCCAGGTATACTTCGTTTCTGGATCGTTCTGTCTCTCTTCACCAACCACATGTAAATATGGAAATTTACTTATACGTATGCATATTTGTGTAATTATCTTAGTGTTCTTATATTCTTCTTCTTCTTTTTTTTTTTAGCTTGGAGTTATGTTCTTGTATTATTTGAAATTCGCTACTCGGTGTTTTTAGCTGTTAGTTTTGATTAGTTCTTTTACTTGGTGAAAATATTTTGTTATTTTTCCTCCAATTTCCAGCTAATTAAGCTTTTTTTTAGCACAATTATGTCTGAAGTAGCTACGAAAAATTTCCTGTATTCTCTAAATGCTATGATATGTCTTTATGAGGGGGATATGATTATGTTGCTGTTATCCATAGTGCGTTGACTTACATATATGAGCAAAATTCTACTTTCTCATTAGGCTTGGGTTTTACATTTTCATTTTTATGTCATTTTTTCTTGTGGTGATGCATAATTCTCAGTTTTGTTGTAAATCATATATGTACATGACTGTGATCTGATTATTGTATTAGAATTAGGCAGTAGATGGATGGGTTTTTGTGTGTTGATATGAATGCTGGTGACTTTTAGACATTTTAGCTGTAAGAATGAAGGGCGCCAAGGGTAAAGGGGCAACAAGAAAGGACACGAAGGAAGCATTGAAGCCTGTTGATGACAGGTTAGACAAATTTATGTTTCATCTTGTTTGTAAAATTTTTGATGTTGATAAAAGTTTGAAGTTGGGTCAATGAGTTCTGTTGATGTCTGATGTTGATATTCATTCAGTGGTTAGTACAGCAGTAGCAGGAATGTTATAGTGATGGATCATATGTATATCTCTTCTTTTCAGAAAGGTAGGGAAGAGAAAGGCTCCTGCCAAGCCAGAGAAGAGTACCAAAAGAAAGGCTAAGAAGGAAAAATTGGCCAAAAAAGACCCAAACAAACCCAAGAGGCCTCCCAGTGCTTTCTTTGTGTTCCTGTATATATTGATCCTTTCTCCATCGTTATTTAAATGAGTGGTTACATTTATCTTGTTCAAGCATAATTTGAGGATCAACTTTGATGTGGGTCATGTTGGAATTGCAGTGAAGAGTTTAGACAACAATTCAAAAAGGAAAATCCTAATGTGAAGGCTGTCTCCGCTGTAAGTGATTCATGGGCATTGCTTTTTAGTATCCTATAGTTGAATTTGTGTCATTGTTACAATTAATTTCTTTTGAATATTGAATCACATTGCTCTCTATTACTGCACTTGAAGGTTGGGAAAGCTGGTGGAGAGAAGTGGAAATCCATGAGTGGAGCTGTAAGTAATCGAGGCATTTTGTAAATTTTGATTTTTGTTTGACACACAGTATCAAGTGATTTGTTGTTTGTAGAAATGGTCTAATCATAGTGCTGTTTTTTTTTTCTTTTGAACTAAATGATTAACGAAAAGAGCATATGATATGACCGTATTGTAACCCTGGGGTAGTTGTTTGTCATTATACAGTCAGTAAGTAATCAAGGCCACTAATTACTCTGGGGAGTTAAGTTCTAAGAATCCATGGAATTTTGTAGTCTTCCACTTATAAGGGGTCCCTAATTAGGAAAGTGTAATATTGTGCTGTTATGGCTGATCTGATGTGGTCGATCTTGTATTGGCAGGAAAAAGCTCCATACGAGGCCAAAGCTGCAAAAAAGAAGGCTGAGTATGAAAAGATTATGAATGCTTACAACAAGAAGCAGGTAAACACATTGCACGAGCTTTTGTAACTTTTTTCAATCATTGATCCACTACTTATTGGTTGGTTTTATGGTTCAATTGGCAGGAAAGCTCGGCCGACGAGGGTGATGAGGAATCTGACAGGTCAAAATCCGAAGTTAATGATGAAGATGATGAGGTAATTATACGTTAAGGCTTATGGTTGTATTTTGACATGATAACGGAGAGGCTGAGAGGAACTAGTTTTGAGAGCATCGTTATAAAATCAAAAATTAGTTGGTATGCTTGAGACTCATTGAGAAGTTTTTAATTCTGTTCTTCCTTTTTAATTACGGTTTTGTGGGAATTGCTACTTGAACGAGCACCCCCCCCCCCAAAAAAAAAAAGAGAGAGAGAGAGAGAATGGCAAGAACAAAGAATTCTTGAACCGTATATGGTATTTTTTTGGCTGTTGTTGTCCCTAATAATTCTGCCGTTTATTTATTGTTATCGATTTCAAAAGACAAAAAGTTTTGTCCTCTTCCTTCTTTGTAGGGGTTTGTGTGTGTGTGTGTGTGTGTGTGTGAACTCTTCCACAGTACTAGTTCAGGAAGCAAGAATGGGCGATGAAACAGGGATTGAATAAGAAAGTGTGCACTTGGAACAAACGAATACTTTAAGGATTAAGCGGAAAAAGGTAGAATATGGTGTATATAATAAGAAAATCTAAAACTGCATGGATGACGATATAGATTTAGAAACTGATAGAAGTGCAATGAGAAAATTGGGTTTCGAGAAAATGATTTTTTTTCCTGTTTTCTTTCTTTCTTTCTTTCCTTCCTGCTCAAGGTTTCAAAACATCCTGAACTAGAGAATTCTACATGAGAGAATGTTTCAAACTTATTAGACGTCCCAAGTGTTGCCAATGATAGCAAATGCCTAGTGGAGATGGGCTTCCATAGAGTTTGTAGAGGAATTTCCGTTATTAGAAGTGGTCGTCTGCGAGTTTGCGACCACTTAAAAGTAGGAATTTCCATGACTATGGAGACTTCAGCATGACATGTAAGTTGATGCATGATCAGCTTTTGCAATCAAGAAAGTTAGGCTTAGGCTAAATAACTTTCCCAGGTAACAGTGTATTTTCTGCTGCTCAATATTTTTCTCCTGGCAAACTCGGTTTGATACTCTATCTTTTTTACTTTTGCCCATATGAATTTAAATGCCTTGATGTTGTAGGAGGAAGAGGAGGAAGAGGAGGACGATGATGATGACGATGATGATTAAAGTGGGATGCTTTCTGAGTTTGGGCATTTTGGTTAATCCAGGCAAATACACTGGATATTGTATGTTCTTGTCCTAGTTTACATGTGTCGTCATATGGGATGGGTGAACAGGATGTTTTCTCTTATCACTATACTTCACCCAAGTGGGTTTGTTTCTTTCTATTATTAAAGTTGTCATGGTGCCAACTTATCCTTATGTGGTGGCTTAAGCATGTCAGTTCTCTCATTCCATTTAGTTAGAACTGAGTATGTGTGTATATAAAGAATGTGATTATTAGCATGTTGCTACCATAAGGGTTTTCGATAGCTGCTCTTGGCGCATGTCCTCCTTCTATTGAGTACCTTTCTCAATGGTATGCCAGTATTGGTACTTTAAAAACTGCTTGGTCTGCTATGTTTGGTATATCAAATGATTGAGCTTAATCAAGCAGTCACAACTGCTATTTCCTTGGCTATGTTACTCTGAATGCAGAATTTTCTCGTAAGATTCAGATTCAGTTGGGGATTTCCGGTCCTCCGCCTAGGTGCTTTAAATGGTATTTACTGAATCATAATGCAGGGAGGGAAGATGGCGGACGACTCTTAAATAGGATTTGAAAACTATTTAACCTAGCTACTCACTCTCCAGTCCCCACAGGACTGTCAATTGTGTCGGAAATTGTGTCGGATGAGTTGATTCATATTCGATTCGTTTATTAATTCGTGTCTAACGAATCGTGTCATTCCGGGTTGATGTGATGTATGAATCGTGTATAATTGGTATATACACGAGTTGTGTTGTGTATTTATTTTAATTGATTTTATTTATATTTAATTCGTTTATTAATCGTGTCATGTCAGAATTACTCGTTTACGAGATAAGTGTATTAAAGAAAATTTAAATTATCTAATTTTGTATCGTGTTTGTGTGGTAGTGTTACATTTTGACATCACTTTGGACTCAACCACCCACAACATCACTTAAAAGGCAGAGCTAACTCTTTTGAATTAGCCTCCCGATCCTGTTTCCAGCCTTCTAAAGTATGTGGATGTGGACAAATATATCTAGGTTTGATTAGGTTTAAATAATTCACATTTGATTTAAAATCCTGATTCAAGATTCAGGATTCAAATTCATTAAAATTTAAAATTTTAATTCGAAAATCCAAGCCAAATTACTCGAATAGAGTTGAATTTCTACAAATTGCATTCAAATTTCAAATTAATTCTATTAAATAATCAACTAATTTACATATATTTGACAAACCATAATGGGTTTGAATATTGTTAATTTAAATCCGAATATGTAAAATAATACAATAGGAGGAAAAACAGCCGGTATCTTGCTATTCTTTTTTAGATCAAAATGATAGAGAGAGTGAGAGAGAGTCTATTTAATAACATTTTTAATCATTTTTCATTAGTTTTGGATTACTCCATGACAAAGAAACGTTCCTTAATTATTACATAAACATATTTTAAACAAGAAAATGATATGATTGCTGAGTGCAAAGTTAACATCAGGTACAACATTTGGACTTTAGAGCAACTTGAAAGCACCTAACACGCCAAATTCCAAGCGTCCACATAGCTGCCATATTAGGAATTTACATGCCAAAGCCGCTAAGCGACCAACGCATGCTCGTGAGAGAGAGAGAATTTTTTCTCCCATAAATATCTTAGTTCCGACATAGATAGCTTATCTTTGACCGGTCTAAGAAGGAGATTAGTCAAAATGTTCATAAGTTGACCCAAACATCTCTTACCATTGAATCGAGAGAGAGAGAGTGAGTGATCATAGTTCCAAATACAACCATACTTAAGATTAAAATCAAACCAAGGAGAAGAAAATGTAATGGATGTCCCAACCACAATCTATTTTCTTGGTGGATTTCCAAATCTTCAAGCACCAATACAGTAGACATGAAGCTAATCACAAACTTTAGCATGAAAAATATATGCCGAGTTCTCATGATCGCGGTCACAAATATGGTATTGGCGTGAATCTAGTCACAAAATTTAGCTCGGAAAAGCATAGGCGAATTCTTATGACTGTAGTTTTGACATGCGTAATCCCAGATAGGCAACATTGGGGTGACAAGAATGAATTGATTCTATAAATCAATGATTTAATGTAATCCAGTTACTATGCTATGCCTGCTTGCTGACAATGATCAACGCATATTTACAGTTTTCAATATTTGTCTAACAAAGACACACTGAAAATTATATACAATAAGCCAGGTATTATGTACCAATTATAGTAGAATGCACCTTTCATCGACAGCGAGGATCAAAAGTAACCAGCATTGGATCCGGTAATATAGGAGGCAGCTTCTCAATGTACATGAATAGTCTCTTCAAATTCTCTTTGGCAATTGCAGCAGTGTCCATAACATCACAATTGCTAGTGTAGATCCAAAGATCACCGGAATTCACTCTTTTGAGGCTATTCCGACAGAAAGGGCATGATTGAGACCGAGCACGCCTACAGTAACCATGCCATAAAGACATTACTAATCCAACTCAAAAAATCAATATGATCTTTTATGCATATAGTCACACATTGTATGTTTTGAATGTATATCTAACTAAGCAATATACATCTAAATCTGCTGCAGTCAAGAAGAATGTGATGCCCCATGGACACATAAGAGTGACATGATTCCTCTCTTTTTACACTTAACATCTTGACCTGAATCACAAGTTAAAAAGTTTGCAGCAACATGCATGTAACAGATAAACCCCAGCAATCCTGAGGAATTATGGAAGAAGCTCCCATCAGCATCGTGACTTGCTGTTAAACCAGGATTCAATCTAAAGGCGCATAATCAATTTTGATATTCTGTTCACTCTGATCATTGATGAACAAGCAACCAATTATAGGGCTTAGATCATATAGTAACCTTTTAGCAGGTTGGCCCATGTATATATGTGTACATATTCTGAGATCAAGCCTCCCACAAATCTCCTTAAATCTGTGTATCTTACTAAATCTGCAATAAGAGCCGCTCAATTATGGGTTAGACTAGTAAGGCAGAGAAACATCTCTCTCTTTCTCTCTCTCCCCCCTTCCAGATCCACACCATACTTATTGAACAAAACTGACACTGTGTCCATCTCCCGTGAAAACCAATGTATTTGGGGAAACCTACCAGGTCCTTTTCTGGATCTTTTACTAGGCCCCAATCCATACAAACTCCTGACCTACCTTGAGGCCGAGCCATCAATCATGCTCCCAAATTCCGCTCCAATGCCCTGCTCCACAAATCCAAAGCATATCTACATGACATAGGGAACCAATGATATCCCGTCCAACCAGCTAGTGATATTTGAATTTTGAACTCCTCACCTAGTCAAATGATGTACCCTTAAATGCCAACATAACCACTGTAGGAGAGAGAAAAACCATATTTTGTCACTCCTACATGGCCATCCCTGATATGCTTGAGCATAATTCCAAAAGGAAACTGATATGAATTCTAAATCTGGTTGAAGTACTTAAGAATTCACAAACCTTAAGCTCCATTGAGTAAACATTTCTCCCCATAACATGGGATGAAAGGACTACGGCAATTGATTTCTAACATCCTATCAACCTTCCATGAATTCAGCCTAGTAACACTATATACTATATGGAAGTTGTCCCTTTGATCAAAAGAAATTTAATATAATGGACAAACCATTGATGTGAAGGGTCCACGGCTTTCAAACTTCTGGATTATTCTGAAATCACAGTAGTCCTACCACAAGGAAGAGCGTCAGAGGATGAAGTTTCCATCTACAAGATCCCCCAAGTCTAGTGACTGTTGCAAGTACAGCAAACTACTAGGTCGAGACAAGTGAATGGAAGAAACATAAAGAACATCTAGCACCCACATGGTGTCACAGTACACAATTCAGAAAGTTGGATATGTGAATTTGGTGCTAAAGTTTCTGGCATCATATAGGATTATTCCAAATGTCACTGGGATATAGTTCAAAAAATTCTCCAATCTTTAAATTATTCCACAAGATGTTATAGCAAAGAGATTTTTGGCAATCAATAATATTAACCGGTATCCATGCTATATAATAGCCATTGCTGGCAGTGTTTTCCAGAATAGAAATTTGTCACTATTTCGGAGAGGAAAAAAGTTGTTTATAGTAATATGCTCGTTTCCAAACAAATGACTACATGAATATGTTTCAGCAATGTCTCTAGCATGAAACAAAGCTGATATCCAGAACTTCAAAAGGCAAAAGAGAAGGATACTAGATGACGATGGCATATTGAAGGAAAAGCACAACAGTTCTCTTACCAATTTCTATAGCACTTCATACACAAAGAATGATTGCAGTCGGGCAAGACAACCTTGCTATTCATCTCCATGCATATACCACATTCTTCCTCTCTCTCTATGTCGATTTCAGATAACTTGCCCTTGTCCACATCATATCTTTTTTGGTATTTGGCTACACATATTTCTCTCTGTTTCCTATCTTCAACATCAGTAATTCCTCTCTCAAGTTGCAACAAAGAGGGAAATATGACGCCTGTCCATGAAGCCAATTGGAGAGTCGAAACTTACCAAAAAACTTTGCCCAAGAGGCATGAACAAGATTTAAGCAATAGAATGTAAAAAGAAGTATCAAATCATTTCTCTAAAGCAGAATTGCTCACCATAAAACTCTCTTAAGCTGGCTTTTCTTTCATGAATGGACATCGTAGTTTTACCATCCTCATATGCCTGCAAGCACCCATAATGTTATGGACTTCAATGACAAGAAAGAGAAGGGTGGGTGACATTAAAGTCGTCTAAGTGTCATACACAACATTATATAAGGTGCATATAACATGTAAAGGACCTTATAAATTAGGACTTTAAGGAATCCAAGGGCGCCTGCAAGGTGACAGTCAGTCCACTGAACTAGAAAGAGGAACATGTGGGCACAAGGACTGTAGGACAATCTCATCTGAAGGCAAGCACCATCGTATTCTCTAGGATAATCAGAAGCCCTGTTTCTCACAGAGAGAGAGAGAGAGAGAGAGAGAGTCAAACACTAATAAATAAAACAATTCACCTAAAGGGCCATCCAGCTCTAAGGAAAAAAAAACTTGCAGATCCCTTGACATCCCCAAATCAAATTATCAAATTACAACAGATTTTGGTAAGAAGCATGGAATTTTCTGTTCAGCCTCAATTCAATGGAAACATAAAGTTTCAAGCACCAATTCAAATTTGGCATTTCCGACAACCCAATCATTAAAGGGGTACCCAGTGTCGGAGAGGGTTCGATTAACGCAGCCTCCTCAACAACCAGAGGCTGTTTCCAACAACCCAATCACGGTACAGAAAAATTAATCACAGAGAAAAATAACCAAGTCCTAATTCCTAAGCTTCAATTAGAACTGAAGAAACCAAACGAGCAACGAAAATTGAAGACAACTTTCTCATCCCAAGATAGATAACCAAACAATTTTTCTATACAACTCAAACTATTTGGAATAATAGGCATCAATTCGTGTGCGTGTGCCGGTGTGTGAGTGTGTGAGGGCGCTAGAAAGACTATACGTACAGGGTATTGGCGTGTTGAATATCAGCTTCAAGCGCTTTGAGAGAATCTTTAAAAGACTTCCTCATGAGCCCACCTCTCCTCGGTGACCAAATCCCATCCAAACAGCAACTGAGATAGTCTCAAACCACCAAGATACCTTCTATAGTATACTCTCTCTCTGTGTGCTCTCTCACCCTCTATATATCGAACTACTCAACACCCACAAAATTTAAAGTGATGTACTTAAAAAAGGCTTTCCTCGAATCCAGCTTTGTTTCCTTCTTTTCAAACAAAACCCGCCCTTGAGAACAGAGACCGGGACAAAGAAAAGCCTCACTATCTCTCCTGTCGGTGAAATCTGTATCTCTCTGCTACTCTGACAGAGAGGTGTGTACGTGGTGCAGTGGAGTGGAGGGGGTTCAAGTTCAGGTAAAGATGGACCGTTTCTCAGAGAAATTCTGGAAGATGGGCCTCACTTTTTTGTGCCTCTCGCTTGGACATCACGCATCTCTCTCTCTCTCTCTCTCTCTCTTGTAACTGGAGAAAGAAGAAGAAGAAAAGATTGTGACTTACAGATTACTAAAATCACCTTTAATTAATTAACATAATATTTAATAACCATATCAATCTACAGTGTATTATGTATATATTGTGAATATTGGGAATCACATACACTATACACAAATTTGGAACAATCACGAAACTCTAAAAAAATCTTGGTAATTCATTTAGATCAGATCACCAAGGATAAATTCTTAACCTCGACATAGTTGGTTTTTTTTTTTTGGTTCAACGGTTAAGAGTGACTGTACTAGTTTACACGTATTTCGATTAATCTCCTTTTCGGTCTGATAAAAAACAGGTCCGAGACTAAGATATTTATGTGAGATTTATCCATAATAACTTGAATCTAAAGGAATATCAAGATTTAAATTCAAGACTTATGAGTTTACTGATGATCCTTATTTACAACTCGACGTAGATGAATTGTCTTTCGTCGAAATAGGAGTACACATAAATTTAAAAGTATTTGGACATCTGATCCTATGGAGTGTATGTCTGCAATAAGCCTGGACAAATTAACGGTATGGCAAGTCATCCTGTCCCTCATGTCTTGAGCGACACACATGCTTCTGAAAACACATTTCAAAAAATCGATACTAAATTATTGAAATGGAGTTGATTATTTCTGAATGAGTATATAAAATAACATGAATAATAAATAAATTTGATTAGTGTAAAATACAACAATTCGAAACTGACACGATTAACAAATTTAACTAATTTTGTATTATAAAATATAAAATTATTGTTATTTTTATTATATGTTAATCCAGTCAAGAGATAATAAACTCTTAGAAAAAAATCATAAACAATCAAAGTGATAAATAGGAACCTTATTTATCCTAGCAAGCAAGGCACTAGTTTCAAAAAAAAAAAACTAAAATTTCAACATAAATCCTGAATAAATGTTGTGAATTTCAGGTACAATACAAATGTTTGTAGGAGGGAGTTCAGAGTTTATGTTCCCCATGGCCACTGGGGTAAATAGTGGGTTGAAAAAAATTAAATGGATATAGTATACTCTATTTTTTATACACCGGGTAATTAAAAAAAAATTAATTTGGTGTAAAATATTCTAATAGATAAACTTAAATATGCATTCAAATATTTTTAAAAAAATCAATAATTTTTCCAAAATTCTTTTTTTATATATATATTTTTTCTGCCAAAATATTGAAGCGAGTGACAACATCTAAAGATATATGAGATTGAAAAGCACCGAAGATTCATCTATAGAATCAAAGTGAAAAATCAGACCCCAAAGATTTCAACAGTGGGGTCTGGTCTCGAGAGGTATTCTAAGCGTGATCAAGAGTCTTATGATTTCACCAGTGAAAATCTAATGGGTGGTCGCTTGACGCTCTTTTTGCCCCCACCTAATTTTTTATTTATCAAAAAAAAAAATCAATACCCAAAGATTTATTCATAACCATAATCACGGTAATTCTAGAGAAAAATAAATTTAGCATAACTGAGTCCGTTATTCTTCTTAATAATAAATTTAATTAAATTAATGTAACGGTCGCCGATCCTCTACAGAACCACTCTACTTAATAGTGTAATCAATAAACTAAATTAGAATAATTTTTGGTGTATCGAGTATGGCGATGCAGCATGGGTGTGGATGGAAGGAAGGACAAGTAAAGTCTCAATGCACCAAACATGATTCAAAGTTGAGCCGATGACGTGATGGGTCGATTGTCAGTACAACCGACCGCATACAATACAAGTGTCACACACACACACACACGCTGAGAGAGAGGGAGAGAGTAACTTTCAATGCTAGCCGTTAATTGCGGGTCCCACTTTTCATGGTGGTTACCGCCCAACCGCACAAACGTCGCCTCCCCCAGCGTCGCGTCCCACAATTGGGAGTAAATATTAAATACAATAGTAATGATGTCATATCATTTGAATCTCAATAAAAACTTTAAATAATATACTGTCATGTCATTTGAGCTTAAAATTTGGTCAGTGTATTATTACTTTAAATACAATGACGACGTCACGTTACCACTATCACATGATATTATTATTTAATTAAAAATTTTAACAAAAAGTAAATTTTATTATTTTTATAATTATTAATAACCATCGCATTCAATTAGTAGTACATAGAATTAGTGAAATTCACATTGTTTATTTTTAATTTTTTAATTGGATGATAATATCACGTGAGAGTGATGACATGATGTCACCGTTGCAATAAATATTTACTCCACAATTAGGTCGGTTAGGCGTTTCGAGTGACACGGGCGTATACAAAATTATTTCCTTCATTTATTAATTTATATTAGATTAAATTTATTTTGTGTATTAATTATATATAATCAATGTATAAACGAGTTGTGTTATATATATATAATTTTAATTAATTTCACTCATCTGATTAATTTATTAATCGTGACGTATCGTATCCACTCGTTTATGAAACGAGTAACTTAAAAAAGACTTAAATTCTCTAAATTTGTGTCATGTTAACGAATCAAGTTATATTTTGACACGCCTACTCACAATTGCCTAGTTCCATTTTAACGCTTAAAATTTTTTATCATAAAATAAAACATTTTTTTTATTATCAAAAATCACGTTAATGGTATAAAGCTTTATTTGATAATTTATATTTTAATCTCAATAATTCCTTTGAAAATATTTACACACTTGATTAAAATAAAGAGTGCACATTTAGTCCTACATCGCACGAGGATCCTTGACCCTAGAATAGTGATACTACATTGTTATTGACACATGATGTTATCATCTAATAATAAATTTATAAATAAATAAAGTGAACCCGACTTAAAATAATATGGTAAGGTGATTACTAGAATATATGAGATCCACTTACTTATTTGTTATGTTTATTGATGAGTTCGGATTTTACTAAGCTAAGGCCCAATTCAAACGGAGTCGAAGAAGCCCATACAAGAGCCCAAAAGACCCATGTAGTTGGGCCAACCGAGTGGCAATCGTCAAGAAAAATGGAGGAAGGACCAAGACCGCAGGAGGCAGCGAGAGGCGTCGCCCCCCTAGGGCGCCGCCCAGGGACCAAGGGTGCCGCCCAAGGCCCCTAGGGCGTCGCCCAGGGCACCATGGGCCCCGCCCATGCCCCCAGGGAGCCCAGCTCCGCGCTCGGCCTCTCCTTCGTCCTCTCCTACAGCCTCTCCTCCTTCACCATTTGACTCCAGTGCAAGTCCAAGGTTAACTCAAATACGAGCTCGACGTCCGACCTCAAGACCAAGACGAGCACACTCCGCACACATCCGAGCAAATATGAGTACGTAGAGGAAGACTCGGGATACGGAGATCTCCTACCTTAATTCTACCTTCCAAAAAAGTCTACTCGTACCATAACTCTGCTTACCAAAGAGGCTCACTCCTACCATGTTTGTACTTACCAAATTAACGGGAGCTTTCTCCCTCACGTCACCGTCTCACCGCCTTAGTGAGCCTATATAATGTAAGCCCTCACTGTATAAAGGGTATGAATGACTCTTGAGACACATTCACTACACTGGTTGTACTCAACAAAGCTCTCTACACTCTCTCTCTAGACTCATTGTAAACTCTCCGGAGTACCACCGTTGATCAATAAAACACCCCAGGCCACCGTCGCCGTTCGAAGAGTGGACGTAGGTCATCTGAGACCGAACCACTATAAAACTCCTGTGTTGACTCTTATTTTTGGTTTTGCCATTTAATTGTCATTGATTGCTCATTAATCACTCTTGTGACTGTTGAACTTGCACCATACGATTTTGTGCATCATCATTTATTATTGGATGATGACACCATATAATAAAGTTGACATGATGTCACCATTACACTCAATATTTTTCTAATATCGATCTTAATTAACCCATCTCAAAATGTGATTAAGACAAAAGTTTTTAATGTAAATGATTGTGAATTAAAAAATAAATAACAAAATCAAAGAATGATTTTTAAAATTACCATAATCAAATTTCTGATCCAAGAACATGCAGATGGATCAATTATCAATGAGGGTAGGAGACTGCGTAAGGGGTAATAACGCAAAAGAGGCATCATTTTTTTTTCTTTTTTCTCATTAAAAAAAGTAGTTGTCCATGGTATTGGAAAAAAAAATTGGTACAGTACCGACATTTATTATATTTATGAATATTTTTATTACTATTATGATACTGAATAAAAATGATAAAAATACTTACCATTACAATGATAATAAAAAACACAAATGTGGTAAAATACCTACAAAAATAATAATTTTTTTAATTAAAAAATGGTAAAAATAGTAACTACAACAGTGATAAAACATTCACAATAGTGATAAAAATAATAAATTACCTACAAAAGTGATAAATTTTTTGTTGTAAAATAACATAAAATTTATAAAAATACTCATTAAAATAATAAATTTTAGAGGTATCGTACAATTTTTTTTAAGTACTGTAATCAAATCCTTAAAAAACAAAACAAAAGTTGTGTCACTTTGGCTTAAACAATTCTAGTATTGAAATATTTTTTTATATATATCTTCAGAAATGTGGCCAGATTTTGTAAAGTAATCTTGACCTTAAGCAAAAGTGTTGTAGTTCTTCCGGTCCAAAAATCTTGACCTGTAGTTTTTTTTTTGTTAAAAAAAAGTGGTGGGGTCGAAGTAAGAATACTCAAAGATCACCTCAATAAATTTTTATTGGTGAGATTATGAGACCCTTAATCGCGTATATTATTCCTCTCGACAATAAACTTAATTTGACTAGTATAAAAAGATAGACGCTGAATATATACTCTTAGACTTGATCATCAAATCTTTAAATGAGAGACGATAGAGCTCAAATCATCGAATACCGTTCGTGACTTGACACAGGGCCATTAGAATCAGTTTTTTTCTTTGTCAAGACCACTGGGATCAGGTGAAAAGTCAGAATTCCGTGCAGTACCTATAGTTTGCCTGCAGTGATGCTTGTAATATGTGACAATGATGACAAGTGCTTTCTTGTGGATAAGCATCCAGCTTATACCACTTTTATTATTAAACCGTTCATGTCCAGTTTATGTACTTCCTTCCTACCCTATCACCCATTTGAAAGAAAGAAACAATAGACAACTAGTATCTCTTTCCTGGGCGTCTGGACTGTTATGGTCACACTATCGGCCAAGAATTTTATGTCGATTGTTTTCTTGAACTCTTTTTTATTAGTAAATCAAAAAAAGAAATGAATCGTTTGTTTATGTTTGTAATTTTTTTCCCAAGTGCATTTTTTTTCTCCAAACTAAGTCCCGTGTGTAAAAATGTGTATACCTATACGTACCTATATTTTATATATAGTAAGTCGTATATAAATTGTTTTGTTTTTAAAGAAATAGTAATCAAATATACTTTTATTTTTTGAAAATGTTTTCTTTTTGTGCAAAAAAATTATCAAATAATGCACTAGTGGTAATGGTTTCCGGTGGGGTCAACATGTTGGAAAAGTGATTCAGCATTAGTCAAAGACCACCATAAGTTAGTCCTCCCATTTATGCACCCATAGAAAAAAGTGACCTAAAACGGCAAGAAAGTGAAAAAAAAAAAAAAGAGAATCCATATACCATTAATGAGGGGAAGAAAAGAAAAATAATAATAATAAAAAAAAACCCATGAAAAGAAGCCATTAATTCTTTCATATAGATCAAGATTATCTCCGATACACTTTATTTTCAAAACACATTATTTATCATTAATAAGTGAGGGACTCACTTGTATATAATGAGTGTCACTTGAATGCATAGTAAATGATATATTTTGAAGAAAAAATATACTGGAGAAGATCTCAGGAATCAACTATTATTTGCTTTTGAGTTTTTTCTAATCTCAACCATATTTGGCAACTTATTTTTCAAATTACTGTTGTTCGTCGAAAGCATGGTTTCAAACATACTTCTAATTTTTTTTTATTAAAAGCATATTTGAAACATTAAAAAAATATTTATTTAACCATACTTTTATATAATCTAATTTGAGGAATAAGTTTGGAAGTAGGGTAGTTAGGTTAAAAAGTTAGAAAACCATGGCATAGTGATAAAAATACTCGTCAAAGGACAAGGTTTGTTGGCCCATAGAAAATTAAATAACATTCATTAAGCAAAATAATGATGATAAGTTGGGCAAATGAAAAGGACATGTCAACTTCTTACCCAAAAATTAATGATTTGAAGTAACAAATTGAACATCAGTTGTTGAGTGCGAATCAATCTTTGCTTGCAAAACTTTCATGTGTTTAAAAGAGAGACGGCAACCACATATGTTTGTATTTAAAATTGATATGATTATTGGGGCAATGGTATGTTTAATCAGACCGAATAAAGGATTGATTAAAGTGCATATAAATTGATCTAAATATTTTTGATAATTGAACCAAAAATAAAAAAATACAATGAATAAAAATTTGATCAGCAGGCATACACATTTGTTAAATCTATCACAATAAAATGAAGTCTATTTTGAATATTTTAATTTAGTTTAACGCAAGAAGGGTTGAAATTCATTCAATTCAATAGCTCAAAATCATCACTAAAAATTTCCTCCCAAATGAGCCCATATTTTTTTACACTAATCAAGGTCAGATTCTCCCCCAAAGTTAAAATTTTCACCTATCCCGTACATTTTTACACTAACCAATATCAAACAAAGTCCTTTTTTTTTCCCCCTATCTCTTTCTATATTTTTTTTTTTTTTGAAAAATGTTGGGACAAGATTGATTTTGAATTGTGCAATTATAAAAATGAAAGAAAAAATAAGTTATTATTTCATCTATATATTAAGATAATTAGGTTTTTAAATTTATAGGGGTATATTTTGCCCCCTAAATTTCACACACCTAACATACATTTCTCTTCCACCCCCCAAAATTTCATAAACCCAATACACACTCCATAATACAGTTGCACACATATACACACATTTCCAACACACACGCATGCATTATATACACATTCTAACTCTATGCACACTTCAATACACACATAGTATTATAATTCAATGTACAATAATTTTATTTACGGAATATCGTTAGTATATTTATACTATACGACTGATGTTCGACTTATTCATGTTAGCCATTACCTTTTAAGTAGGGATTATTTCTAAGATTTGTCTTGCATAAGGGTGATTTGTTTACATTTAACGTGCCCACGCACCCAAGTGAGCTGAACTTGGCTCCACACTATTGCCACCTTAGCATTAAAATATACATGGAGGTCTCATTTAATAGGTATAACGTGCACCTAACAAGGTCGCATGATGAGTGTCCAACTATGCCACAATCCATCCTTATTCGGCTGCAATTTTTGTATTGTACTGCTTTTGATATTTGTAGTCATGAAAATGACAGCTTACAGTGACATAATAAAATAAAATAAAATAATTTTATAAATATATTTTTATTGGCAAGAAAAAAAGGTCTAAATTTATATGAAGATATTATATATGATGAATTGTATAAGTTATAATTTTTTAAAGTAAAATTTCAACTTTTAACAGTAATGTTATAATATAGTTAAGTTAGCGTGAAAGTACAACTCCTTAAAGGTATTTACGATCGATCATAATATTTAGTAATCGACTATAAATTACCTCCACCAATTATAATTTTACGTTTAAAAAATTGAGTTTCAACTTGAAAAATAATGACTGCTGGTACAAATATTAAGTCAAAGATGCAAAGCAACTTTGGATTTTAGGAGTTGTGAGTGATACCGAAAAATAAAATTTTGGTATTGTATTGATATTTATTGTGGGTATTTTTTTTATTAATGTTATAGGTGTTTTTATTACTGTCGTGGTAGCAAATAAAAATAGTAAAAATAATTACCACAACAGTGATAAAAAAACCTACAACAGTCGTAAAATGACCAACAAAAATAATAATTTGTTTGTACCGAAGAAAAGTGGTAAAAATAGTTACTATAACAGTGATAAAAACACCCATAAAAGTGATAAAATTTTTTATTGTAAAATAATCCATAAAAAGTATAAAAATATTTTTTAAAATAATAAATTTTAAAGGTACGGTACCAAAATTTTATTTTCGGTGCAATAATCAAGTCCTGATTTTATCATAATGGGATCTTGGTTTCCCATTTCCAAGAAAACTAGGCCTTGTATCCTCAAATTTGATTTTGTGGTGGTGCACGAAGAAACCATGATGTTTTTTTTTTATTTCACCTCCAACACTTCCGACTAAGGAATCAAGTCAAAAGTGAGACCAAATCCAAGCAACACTTCGAAACACTCCATTAGTTCAAACAACATTAATACTTGACGTAACAAAATAAATGATACTGACACGCAACTTAGCAAAAGTCCTTGTAACCAAACAGTACCCTTCATCTTCAGCAGAAGATGAAGACGAAGGTGAGGTAACTATCCAGGCCTTTGGTTTATTGAAAGTCTTCCTATGAGACCCGGAGGTAGTTAGAAAGAGCCAGAGGAAAGCCAACATTGTCAAGTATAGATTAACAATTTTCAAGGAAAGAACAGGAAAACAGAGTACTCAGACTATCTTAGCAGTGGGAGGTCATGGAATTCTACATCATATTTCATATGTCTCTCTGATATGTTTTATCTTAATTTTTATTTTTTTGTTCCACCGTCTAAGATGATGGCAAGATTCGAACATAGAACTTCCTACTCCGATAACATATTAAACAACCATCTATTTCAAAAACTTAAACTATTAGATAGGGTACAACTTTAACATTTATATTTCAACAATCATTTCCCTGGTCCAGTCAAAAGCAAGACATCCACACTGAGGCTAAGAAATTCATAAAAAATAAATCTCAATGTCTGGCCCTAAGGAGTTACAAAAATTTAAATTCAAGGCATCTGAGTTTACAGCTCGTTCTTGTTAAATTTCCTCAATAATAAATCATCTATGATATAAGAATGGAGGCTTATTTATAGGTAATTTATAGGTAGGGGGTTGAACTTGAATTTATAAAAATTCAGAAAAAAATGGACTGAAAAGAATCTTACTCCATCTCCTTCCTATCATGCCTCGGTGGAAATTACTCCTAGGTGGTAATTTCCTGTTCCGGCTTTATAATCTCTCTCTCTCTCAAAAATCCCAACTACACTGAAATTAACATATATAGTTCGAGAAAAATACTTCCTATGCAAACAAAAAATTGAAAAAGAGAGCATACTCAATGCACGAAGCTCTGGGGAGAGTTAGATATATGCAACCTTACCCTTACAAATAAAGACTGTTTCCATGACTCGAACTCGTGACCTCTAGATCACATTAGAACAACTTTACCATAGCGCCAAGCCCACCCTTTAACCCAAAACTTGAATAAAACTGAAAATTCATTGTTGGAATTTATCCCGAGTATTACTAGTTTATACTTTTGTCCCTCATTTCTGCCATTTAATGGGATGTTCTTCTGCTGCAGTTTGGACATTAAGTGTCACTTCCTGACATAACTCATGTTTCAATTTCTTGCCTCACGGAAGACCAAGATTGCAGCATAGACTTGTTATAACAAAATCTCCATCAGATTATGTCATTCTCTATTTTGAATTCAGGTAACTTTTACTTAGACAAAAGATGTTTCCACCACTTTTGCCTAACTGTGATGGGGGAAGCCAACTATTATTTTATCCAGATACTGTCATGGAAGCAATTGCATCATAGAGATATTACTTCCAAGAATCTTTTGCTATACTAACAGAGTAGAATGAGTCAGATCCATGAACAGAGAGAGGATTGGCTTCTTTAATTAGGCTCCCGTCTTTTTGAAGCCTGAGAAGGGCCAAAAGTACGCAACGTTACCCCAGCTGGTGGAGAGGCCTAGATACAAATTTGCTGTAACTTTGAAGATGAAGCAACTGATAGAAAACACTACAAGCAAAATAGTTGTAATATTACATATAGTCCTAAAACAGATACTGAAAGCTACATGCCATTTTACTTGAACGCAGACTTTAATCTTTTTCTGTAATGATCAAGCTTGAAAATGTGCATCGCATGATATTTCCAATAACCTTCCTCGGTAGGTACAGAAAAGCAGCAACACTTGTACTGCTAATTAGCATATATCGTGTGCAATATTGTGTATACTTGGGCAGAACCAACACAAAGTGAACAGGAAAAATAAAAAAGAGAACAGCTAATACTCTGCTGACTAATGGAGTTTTTACCAATCCAATGTTTCTTGGT
>CM042196.1:24251498-24274521 GCA_023539305.1 Ilex asprella
TTTATATATTATAATAATAAGTAATAACACGCTCAACAAAAAAAAAATAACATCAAATAATAACATTTATATATATATATATACACACACACACACGTATACACACACACACGCATATATCATATTAAACAGTAACACTTTAAACAAAATAATAGAAACATCAAACAATAATAAGTTCAACAAAAAATTAGTAGCATCAAAGATTAAATTTTTAATTAAGTTTTTTTATTGAGTATATTACTGTTTGATGTTACTATTTTTTTTGTTTAAGTGTGTTATTGTTTGATGTTATTATTTTTGTATTGAACGTGTTACTGTTTGATATTACTATATATACCCATGTGTGTGTGTGTATATATATATAATTTTAAAATTTAAATGATACACAAATATTAAAAAGAATCTTGAAAGTCTCACATTCTAATATTTAGATATTGGAAATATAAAAGCTGTCAATTAGGTATGCACTATTTATGGTAGGAGTAATTATGGAATACACTTTAGAAAGAATTTGAATTTTTTTTTAAATGTGTACTTATTGATAACTATTTGATGAAAAAGAGGACTTAAAGGAGAATAAATTTGAATATAGTACTTAAAATCAAATAAGTTTTAAAAAAAGTACTCACATCCCATTATTTATTTTTTTAATTGAAACCCACTGATCCAACCATCCTTATTGATTTGTGATGCACATTTGAGATATATAACATTGTTCCAATTTTAATATTGTAGAAAGAGCAATGCCATATATTTCAAATTCGTATCCCAAATGGAATGATTACATTAGACCTATGTTTTATTTATTTTTTAAAAGTTAATCTTTAAAGTATGTTTGTTTTGTTAGTTTAGTCTTCATTGTATTAATTTTATTAATTTGGTCCATAAAATTTTAATTCATGTCACTTTAGTCCTTAATCAAACAATTCATTAAGTTTTTTATGGAAAGGACTAAATGTCATGTTATCAAACGGTATCACGTGATCAACACGTGAAAAAATCAACGATTTGCCTGCATAGAGATCATTTAAATACCAACCGAATATTTTAGAGACAAAATTGATAAAATTAATTATTTAAGAACCAAACTGATAAAATATACATATTTTAAAGACTAAAAGTGCTATTAATACATTTTTGAATATCAATATTATAGAGACTTAATTCATTTTTGTTATTGAATTAATTATAAGTTCTAATACTAAATTAAATCTACTTCTAATTTAACAGCTAAAATTGATTAGGTTCATAAATTAAATATAAATATATTTTTTTGAAAAGCCTAGATTTAGGGGTATGCTCGACCAAACTTTTTATTTTTTTAAATCTCAATTCAATGAGTAAATATACGATGCATTGGTGATACCATGCCACCGTTGATGACATGATATCACTAACCAATAATAAAATTTCAAATGGATAAAATAAACCTCATTTGAGTTTACATGAAATAAGAGTTGAGAGTTATTTATTTCCATAATAGATTAGTTATTAATTTTTATAGAATATATTTATTTATTTATTTTAATATTATTAATTGATGATACCACATCACATTAACATGTGATATCACCGTTGTAATGAATATTTTCTCCAACTCAATGAAACAAAATCATTATTCCTATTATTTTAAGTTTAGCTACATGAATTCTTTTTTTTTTAAAAGAAGATCGTAGACTATCATATCACTTTTTTAACTAATTTATTTAAAGCTAATTTTGATTTATTATTAAATTAATTTTTTGGGCGCTCGAATTTTATATTTTATAGTGCTTTCTGGCACAGTGTATGACTAGTATATCTATATAATAAAACACATAAGAAGTTGAATTTTATCCCCTACACATTTTTTCCCCAAAAATTATCATATCACCCATTTCTATTACATATTCAATCATTTAATATTTTATTAATTTATTGTTTAACATAATTTTTATTTTAGATATTATTCATACATATTAGTATACACATGTTAAGAAAATTTTGTCGAATTAAGTATTTTAAAATTTTTTGTCAATATTTATAATAAAATAATGAGTAAAAATAAATTTTGAATGATGTAATCAAAGAAATGAATAAACTAAAAATTATTATGTAATATAGTGAGATCATTTTTTTTGGGATTCGAATTTTATGTTTTATTGTGCTTTCAAGCACAAGTTATAACTACTATATATATATTGTATTTATATTCTGAAATATTTCAAGATTCTCACTTTGTACCTTTAAAGATTAATTATTTAGGTTATACCCTCAATGAGTCAATGTATCAAAAATATTACAATGTGACAATTTTATTTACTAATGCTATTAGGACATAATTTGAGAAAATAATAAGTTGTCACCAATGAAATAATAGTAAAATGTATTTAATGATGGATCCCATTGTAGCATTAATGAATTCATTATCATATCATTGGTGACAACTCATATGTCCCCAAATTATGTCCCAATAACATTGCTCCATTTTATTAGCTTTCTGTTAGTTTTTTGTTAGTGTCAATGAGTTAAATTTTGACAGAAAAATAACATAAACTATTAGAAATGTCACATTACAACATTTTTTACATATTGAGAATGCAATATAAAAATTTTAATTTTTGAGGGTACAAAGTGATAATTTTGAAATCTTCCTCAACTTAAATAGAAATGCAATCACCGTAGGTTGGTGCTGTTGTTTCATGTTTTGTTCTTCTCTCTGATCTGATCTTCCTCTTAACATCAAGAAATTGAATTTCTAATTTTCTGCATTCTGTTCACAGCAATACTCATTGGCATCCTATCTCTAGGTAAGTCAGCAGAACACAAAAGTCCAATTTCTATCACAGAAACCAAGCACTCCTCCATTCTACTGCCACCACTGCTTTGGGGATCATCACAACCAGTTCTTACGATTTCTCTCTCCTCGTTTCCGTTTTCATCTAAGTTGCTTCCTCCTCCTCCTCCTCCTCTTCCTGCCAAGAGCAGCGATGAGTCCACTATCTCCATGATATTTTCAGGCAAAGCCATTTTAGCAAAGTTGTGAATGCTCGGACCATCTTTGAAAATGTCATCAGTTGGCCTTTTACCAGTTATCATTTGGAGCAAGAGTATGCCATAGCTGTACACATCTCGAAGTGTAGAGACCTGCCCACTAATACCACACTCTGCAATTCAAAAGTTCATACATGTAAGAGCATTGTGAGCCATATACACTTGTAAAAGTAGGCAGGGAAGGGTACATTTGCTTTTAATCACACAAACATGTCCTGCACATTTGTGAAGGGTAGCTCAAGTGCCATCCTAAGTTTGAATTTTGACAATCCTTGAAGTAAAATTATGAAAAATTTATCGCTCATGAATACTCTAGTTCTGGCGTGGATGACCTGCTTTTGACGAATCGAGGAAAGAATTAGTCGAGGTACGTGTAAATTAACCCACATGCTAAAGGCTGCACTATGGCCCGTATCAAGACTGCTCGGGCTTGGGCTGAATGGGTCAGTCTTGGGCCTAGCAAGAATCAATCGAGATTTTCCGGGCCTATACCCATGCATAGGCCTACTTTCACTCAATAATACATGAACTTTGAAATATTTCTGATTTGGCTAAAATGTAAGAGTAATGCTACATTGACTAAATTTTAGGACTAAATTTGGAGCCCAAATGACATGACAGCTGAGTTAGGATTCTTTGTTTGGTGTCATGTCATTTGAGTCCCAATAAAAATTTTAAATAATATGGAGCAATGTCATTTGGACTTTAAATTTGGTCTCAAAATTTGGTCAGTATAGCATTATTGAAAATGTAATCGTTAGATATAGTTTTAACAATAGTAGATGAATTTCACACCTGGAGGAACATAACCAAAAGAACCTTTGAGCCTTGCCGATATGCTCTGACTTATAGGTTCATCATTTGGTGCTTCAAGGAGGAATTTTGCCAATCCAAAGTCACCAACATGGGCTATCATGTCATCATCCAGGAGTATGTTGGTTGGCTTTAGATCGCAGTGAACAATAGGAGTTTCACACTGGTGATGAAGATAATCCAATGCAGAAGCAACATCAACAGCGATGTTTAGTCTCTGTAGAAGGCTCAATCTTCGAGCTCGACTTTGCTCATCATCTCCTGGATGTAGCCATTGGTCTAGGTTTCCGTTGGCCATGAACTCAAAAACTATGCACTTGAAGTCATTACCTTGATAATCAACACTTGAACAGGCAGTTATGACCTTGAGAAGATTACGGTGTCGTATACTTCTCAAGGCCGTGCATTCATTTAGGAAATCCTTGAGGGCCCCTTGCTGCTGAAGGTTTAGCACTTTCACTGCCACTGTTGCACCATTACCATTGACAGTTGCTTTGTATACTGATCCAAAACTACCTGAACCGATCAAGTTGTTCGCAGAGAACCCATCGGTTGATTTTAAGAGTTCTTGGTAGGAAACGCCCAATCGCCAATTATTAGTCGAAGATGCAGTTAAAGGCCTCTTTTTCGAGTTCCTTATAAAATACCGAGCAGCGAAAGCACATGACAGTATAACTCCAACTACGATGGATACACTTACTAGGATTACTACTCTTTGGGGAAAGAAGTTTTCCTGATGAATGGGATTTATCTTGAGAGCATCCAGGAAAATTCAAACCTGGGAGGCCTCCACATAACTTATCATTCCCAAGAACTGAAAATGCACTTAAATTTGCAAAGATCCCTTCTGTTGACACTTCCCCCTCAAAGTTATTGTAGGAGAGATTGAGTTTTTTGAGAGATGAAAACTTACCAATAAACTCTGGGAGAGGCCCAGAAAAGTTGTTGTGTGAAAAATCGATTTCTTGAAGACCTTTTAAAACTTCCAAAGATTCAGGAATTGTTCCTTGAAGCAGATTGTCCCCCACTAACAGAAGCTCCAAACTATGACATCTGCTAAGGGTACCAGGAATTTCACCTGACAATCTGTTATCTGAAATATACAATTCCTTTAGATTTACCAAGTTGCCCACTTCCGGTGGCAATGAACCAGTCAGGTAATTATGAGCCATGGCAAAAGAAATCGAAAGAGAAGAGAGACTGAAAACCTCTACAGGGATGGTGCCACTAAGGTTATTACTTGTAAAGTTTATAACCAACAAGTTATGACAGTTTCCTAGGCTTGGAGGTATCCTTCCTACCAGTCTATTCTCTTCCATGAAAAGTGTAGTTAATGAAGTCAAGTTACCTATGGAGGATGAGATCTCCCTTGATAATTTGTTTACACTGAATACTAGTTCTGGTAACTGTTTTAGCTTCCCCAAAGCATCAGGGACACTTCCAGTCAAGAAATTCTTCTCCAGCCCTAAGACGGTCAAGTTGATCAGGTTTCCAATGCCATCAGGAATTCTCCCCTGTATCAAATTAGAACCCAGAGTAAGTATTTGCAGGTTGGTTGAAAGATTGGCTATGGAGTTGGGCAGCTCTCCCCCAAAACCATTTTCAGCCAAGCCCAAAACTTCCAAACTAGTACAATTAGCCAAGAATGTAAGAAAATTCAACTCACCAACTTCCCCATTACCTAGCTTATTGACATCAAAGTTGACTCTATACAAACCAAGCAACTTCCCTAAATTTGAAGGGATATTCCCTGTGAGCCTATTTTGAGCAAAATCGATCAACCCAAGCCGGGAAGCATTCGACAATGAAAGAGGAATGGGTCCTGTGAAACTATTTATAGCCCCGGCAAATACTTCAATATTAGGAAGGGTAAGGCCAACATTTGGTGGTAGTTGTCCATGGAGCTGATTCTGTGTAACTGAGAAGAAGAATATAGAGGATATGTTGTAAACAGAGGAAGGAACCATACCAGAGAGCTGATTTCCATAAAGCTGAAAATAGCCCAAGTTTGATAGACGACCAAACTCATGGGGTATGCTTCCATGGAGATTATTCACCCCCACTGAAAGGAAGTAAAGAGACGAAAAGTTCCCTATCCAAACAGGAATGGTTCCTGTAAAATTGTTAGTTCCAAAGCGCAGGATGAGCATCTTAGAGAGTGAGCTGAGCTGTTTAGGGATCTGGCCGACGAGCTCATTATGAGCTAAATCAAGCACTGTAAGATCAGTACAGTGACTGAGATTAGTCGGGATATCTCCAGTGAAGGAATTGTAAGTCAAATTGAGATGCTGCAGGTGCAATAATCGACCCATTTCTTGAGGGATTTCGCCATGGAAGCTGTTGATTCTGAGGCTGATTGCAGTAAGGAATGTAAGGTTGCCAATAGAAGGTGGTAGGGAGCCCGCCAACCTTAGTGATTCCAAGTTCAGATTCACAACTCTTACATTGGAGGGACTGCATGAAACACCAACCCAACTACAGAAATGAAGAGAATCATTCCATGAGCTCATAATTTGAAGTGGATCCTCAGTTACCCGATTCTTGAAATCAAGCAAAGCTGCGTAATCTGTCTCATTATCAAAACCTGAGCTTGTGACCATGAGAAGATTCAAATACAGCAGTACACTAAATAAAAAACATCTGAAACTTACAGAACAGTACTTCATTCTGTTGGCAACACTAAAACGAAAAAACAAGCTATGAATTTGCTCAAGCAAGTGTGTAGGGGGAGAGGAATTAAATACTGCATCCTGTATAGAGCCATAAATTTGACAATTTCTAACAAGTTGACTAGATCATATTATGAATTAATGTTACTTAGATAGTTGGTTGATTTAATATGTGGTACAGGCAAGAATATGGGTTACGATATTTATTTCAATATACGGTACAATGAGAGTAGACTTAGTTGATTCATTGTCATGAATCATGATACACATATATACATATAATTAATATATATTTATTTTACATTTTTTATTAGACTATCGAAATATTGGGTCTAAAGAATAACAAAATAGAGAAATAACAAGTTAAGAGTTATGATTTGAGATTGGAGTTATGACATGGAATTACTTAGATCATGAGTCAATTTATATTTTGAGTTATAATTTACGGTCGAGACTTTGAAGTTTGAACTCACTCTGTTTTTGGGTCATACAATCTCGATTCATAGAACGGTACAAGCATCTATGATCTGTCAATCTATGTTATGGACTTCTTCATGCTATAAAAGATAATGACCTGCAGGGAGAAGGTTGGTAAATTTTTTGAAAATGTTACTTAGTTCTTGAAAGATCTCCACAAGCATTTGGGTTTTCAGTTTGAACACGCTAGGGACCTCAATTATTGGGAGAATGGAGTTTCTGATAATAAAGACAATAGCAAGGCAAGTTTTTTAGGAGAGACGATGAACCATGCAACTTAGAGCATAAGAGAGAGTAGTGTGGTGTGAAGAGAGAAGAAGAACCAGGCAACCATGTCTTCAATCCCTTCACTTAGGGTGTGTTTGTTTGCCGGATAAATGCTATTCATACCAAACATATTGAAAAGGAAATTAGAAATTAGTACCGACATTCATGGTTCAAAGTATCGGCCAGGTCGTATTTGACTCGGCACCTTTAAAGACAATACTGTTACACGATGCGTTAACACCCCGAGCCTCTCATGACTTGACCGAGTTCTCCGAATCAATCCTGAGTCGCCGAGTTTTCGTCCTCGAACCAGCCGACATGAGTACCTCGACGCCGCGATATAATCTAAATTTCTTGTAATATTTTACATTTTTTTTAGATCGTATCGCTCGATACCATGATGCGACACTGTGACCTATGTGTCTCAAATCTCTCCGAATTAACGACTGATACCGTGACCTTGAACCATGCCGGTATTACACTCTTATTCAATATCACCTCTTATTTGTTTTTATATAAAGGAATTAAGTGGGATCTATCAAAAGAGTAAATGGCAGATGACATATTCCATGCAAAAAAACACTTGTAACCTTATTGCAATCCATGGGGCTGTGGACAAAGGAGTATTATAGTAATTGTGTGTTTTATACCGTCAATGGGAGTAATATCAATTTATTATACCACATATTTATGTGGTATTCGATATACCTATGTACATTGATATATTATTACTATAACAACCGGGTCAAGATTGGGATCCAAAAAAATAGTATTGAAACATAAATTGCACAACAAACAATATTTATGTAGCCCTATATACAAATTTACTCTATCCCATCTCTTAATACCTCAATTATTGGGCAATCAAACACACCCCTGTTGGTAGGGATACTGTTGGAAGAATTTATAGTGGTCAACAAAATTAGTAGCAGTTCATGAATTATTTAGGTCTAATAATGGTGAGCCACTGAGGTGAACTATGCCCATGACATTAATTTTTTTTTTTTTTATCAGCATATGACATTACATTAGCCTACTCATAAAGACAGATATTGTGTCATCACCATCCAACAAATTTTAGGTAGCTGCCGGTATGCTTTCAGGTATTTAATTTTAGTATATATTATTATACCAAGATAATAATATTTTTGGTTCTTAAAATACATATTTTTTGTCGATTTAATTCCTAAAATATCAATTTTGTCAATTTAATCTCTAAAATATTCAACACATGTCAAAATAGCCACGCGTTGGGCAGGAGATACTATTTAAAAGGGTGATGCGTGGTCACTTCTGTAAAAACAAAATCTTAACAAATTGTCTGATTAGGGACTAAAGTAATCGAATTTCTTCCCTTCTTCTAATTCCTCAAATCACTCAACAGAATATTTACTGGAACCAGTTATCTCAAATCAAAATCACAAATCCAAAAACTTGAAAGAGTCACCGAACAAACACTACATCTTGCCCTAGTTATGTATATATGCATAGCAGAAGAAATGGCTAATACGCATACTTACCGAGGATCAGTGGCCGAGTAATCGCTAAGAAGAACAGTGGAGTTTGTCTTCGGAAGTGATCGATGTCATCACTGAGAATCCCTCTGACTGGTTCTACTCTGATTATTCATTTGATGTTTTGGATTTGATCTAGAAATAGAGAGAGGATCAATGACGGGTGGAGAGGAGGATAATTTAAAGATGGAGTTGAGGATGAGCCACTGAAGACGGAGTTGAGGATAAGCCACCGGAGTTCCCTAGAGTTTGACTTGAGTTCGGTATAAGTTTCACTCGGTTCGGTTCATTTTTTAAAAAGTTTCAATTTCAACAAATTTTTAAGTTTGTTTAAAAAATAAATTATATAAGCTCAGTTCAAACTAAACAGATTCGACTTGTTTATGTGTAAATACTCGGGCTCGATTTATTTTTGACTCGTTCAGGCTCAGCTTGTTTTTTAATCGAGTCAAACTTGAACAATTTTTTAAATTCAACTTAAAAATAAACTTTTCAAGCTCGACTTAGATTCGTTTGTCTAACAGCCTTGCCATCGGAGCGTAAGAGGATGATCATGAGCCAAGGAATAAAGCAGAGGCGCCCCGATACATTTTGAGGGACAAATCAGGGCCGTTTGATTTTTTTTAATATTAATGTAATTTTTTTAATTTTTTTTAATTTAAAGAGTAATGCTATTTAGATCTAAAAATTTAATATAATTTGTTATTCTAATGATGTAGTTTCATTATAACTATTAGATTAACACTAAGTTTCAATATTTGATGCGATCCACAGTTAATCCAAATATCATAATGAATTAGGTTAATAGGATCCACAATCAATCGAAAATGTCATAATGAATTAGGTCAATAAATTATGTCAATAAATTATATTCCAATAACATTGCTCTAGTTAAATACACACTAGTTTAAATACAAATTTTTAATCAAATTATTTTATTCTCAAATTTAAAATACATCTAAATCTCCTAAGATTTGTCATTTAATTATTTTTTGACAGAAATCCGTTAAGATCTAATATGCACTCACCTCACCTAACATGATCGATAGACCTAATTACCGGTTGCAGAGGTTCTCCAAGCAATACGTTGGACTACTTACTGAAAAGAACTGATGATGCACAAAATCGACTTTGCACACCATTAGTCAAGTAATTTGGAAATTAATGTATTAATTAAAGTAAAGAGAGAGAATTTATAGTGGTTCGGTTAATACGACCTACGTCCACTCTGGAATGGCAGTGGATTGCCGGTATTTATTGATTCCGGTAAGTAATGTGGACGGAGTGATTACAAATGGGAGAGGAATATGAGTTTTAAGCTCTGTTGAGTGTGATGCCCCCCAAGTGTTGGTGGGGCTTACATTTTATATTCAGTCGTCAACCGAATGGAGCTACTAAGTGGCTATACTGAGCTATTCTAGTGGGATTTGCGGATTCTCCTCAACGGGTGTAACCGTTAAGGAGCTCCCCACAAGACCGGGTCTCCCTTTGACTGCTTCCAATGTGAGTAAGGGGTCTTGAGTGCTCTTCTGGGTCTTATAGCTAAGCTGAGGTAGCTCCCTGGTGAACTTGATCGGGCTTGGATCTCAATTGGCCTGCTGGGTCTTCATGGGTTTGAGCCTTTAATTGCAGCTGAGCTTCGATATGATTTCGGGTCTTTTGGGCTTGACCCATCATTTGCCCCCCAATGCCCCGTGTCCTAGGCAACTTGGAGAAGGGGGCATTTTCTTAAGTCTTGAGCTCTTGGCAGTGTAGACTTCCTCCGCTAGATAACTCCTCTCTTCCAAGGCATTATTTTGGCTTCATTGAACACCTCAAGTCTTGGCATTAAGAAATAGCTCTTGATTTTTAATTTAGGGCTTTTCCCTCTTTTGAAAACCCTAGGCTATAAATATACACCTTTCTTCTTCATTTGCCCATTTTCACATAGAGCCTTTCTTGGAGGGAGGTGAAACTTTCCTTGAGATTTTGAAGACCTAAGACTAGAGATTCTTGAGTTTTGAGCATACCCACCTTCTTTAACCCCTTCAAGAATGTTCCTTGACAACATTTGAAGACTTTGTGCTTTTAGTTTTTGAGTTTGAGCATAAGGAGAAGAAACCCATTTTTTTTTCAAAGAAGCCATAGCCGAAATTTGTGAGGAAGTCATAGCCGAATTTTCTTATAAGCAATCTTTCCTTAGGTGTTCATGGATCAAGAAAGTAGTGGAGAGGTGAGGCAAAATGGGCGAGGAGACCCCCAAAGTGGGCGAGAAAACCTCCTTGGCGCCATAGGCGCTGATTCGGGCAGCTTATTGGGCGCCATAGGCGCTATGCTGGGCAAGGAGGGGCTAGTCCAGGCGCCATGGGAGTTGAGTTGGGCGAGATGAGGGCTGGTCCAGGTGGCAGTGGAGCTGAGTGGGTTGGTCCAGGCGGCAGTGGGCGAGCAGCATGCTCTGGCGCCTTAGGCGCTGGTACAGGGGGCTCTCTGGGCGCCTTAGGCGCTGGATCAGGTGGCTGTCTAGGCGCCTTAGGCGCTGGGTCATATGGGGCAGTCCATGGGCGACCAGCCCATGTGCTGGGTGAGTAAGGGGAGGAGCTTGGCGCTGAACTGGGCGGGCTGGACAGCGCGCCTTCAAGAGTTGCTTCTATTGATTTGGGCGTGAAGACCATGTCAGGGACCCCTCCAGGCGCCCCTTTGGACGAGATGGCCATGCCAAGCACCCCTCCAGGCGCCATTTTGGGCGTACAGATGGAGGCAGGCACCTTCCCTGGTGCTGAGCTTCCTCCATTAGTCGATCAGAGAGGGTCAGGCACCTCTCCAGGTACTGGGCGGGAGGTGGGTACTCCGGACACTTTTCATGGCAAGGATCCTGGTAGTGGTTTGGGTAATCCTTCACGTCTTCATAGCAAAAGACAGAAAGGCAAAGTGATTTGTGACGACGACGGGTCTAAGGTAAGTACCTTGACTAGTACTTTAATTTCAGATGCCGATATTTCACGGATTATCTCCACCTATCGCATTCCTCCGACTGTATTATGCCGCCGAGCAGAAAAGGGCGAGCCTGCTTGCGATGATTCCTCTAGTGACATTGTCATCTATGAGGAGATGCTTGAGGTTGGCCTCAGGCTCCCCATTCCTTCTCCCGTTTGTGGTATTCTGAACTATTTTTCATTAATACCCGGACGGCTGACACCCAACGGTTGGAGGGTCCTACTAGCTTTTCTGGAATTGTGGAGAAGGGTACATCACGAGGATGTCTCTCCTATTGAGTTCCATGCAGCATATTATTTGAGTGAGACTCCGGCTCCTAACCGAGGTTGGTACTACTTTAATCCGCGAGGAAGTAAGTTGATTACTGGGTTGGCTTTCAACTGCCATAGTTGGAAATCTCATTTCCTATTCGTTGGTGGAGAGTGGGCCTCAGACGTCAATAGGGCACTGGTACCATCACGATAGTTTACTCCAAAGAAAGTTGGTACGTCCCATATTTTTACTATTCTCTCATCACCTTCTTTGTAAGTTGTGTACTTACCGCGTTCCATGCAGGTTCCCCTAAGCTCTCCCAGGGTCAGGAGTGGAAGCTTGAAGCTGTGAGAGCTCATCCGATACGAGACTTCGGGACTCTTGTGCTCAATGATGGAGGAGGCGGTGTTCCTCAACAATTTCTACTAAGACCGGTGTTTCTTCTTCTAAGTCGGGTGGTTCCACTTTGAAGAGGAAAGGTACGATAGTTGCTTTGTATTTTTTACCTCTGTTCAACACTTTTCATTTATAGTACCTTATTGCTCATCTATGGTACCTTATTGCTTCTGCAGAGATGTATAGGGAGATGATTGGATCTCACCTTTCTAGTATGAGCTCTCCTCCTTCCAAGGTGGCGAGGAAATGAGATGCCCTCCAGGTGGCTTCTCCAAATGTGTCCCCTAAGGTGAACCCCCCTCAAGCGACTACTCCATTGGCTCCCCGGGGGTGCCCCCATTAAGCACCTTCTCGGGCTACAATTCCTTCATCAGTATCTGCTAATCCGGAGACCCCTTTGACTTCACCTTCTTTTTCAGGTGCCTCGGCTCCTCCTGCAGGAGTTCCACGAGGTGCACCGCTGATTAGTTCCATGCTGGGTAATGCATCAGTCATAAGGGATCGACTTGGGCGGTTTGTGTTCTCCGATGATGTTGTCGGGATTAATGCCCTAGGTACGGAAAGAATCGTCAGTAATTTTTTGGAAGGCCTGGGTCAGGTAAGGGTCAGTTGTCCCCCTTTCTCCAGTTCTTTCTTAAGTTTCTCCTGACTTTTAACTTTCTCTAGGCTTGTACTGCATCCTTGTGCTTACTTTCAAGGACTTATAGTTACCATCAGATGAAGCAAGATCGTGATGCTATACAGAATGAGCTCCTTGCAGCTTGGGTGAGGATTGCTGATTTTGAAGCTGCTAGAGGGGATTCTCATGCTGAGTTTATGGCGTCCTGCGAGAAGGCAACCAGGCTCGAGGCTGAGCTTAAGGAGGCTCGTGAGAAGCTAATTGATCTTGAGTTTGAGCGTTCTGCGACCCGTGAGAGGGACGCGCTCAAAGAGGCTGAGCTTGTGAAGGCCCGTGAGAGGGCCACGCTCAGTGAGACTAAGCTTGTAAAGACCCGTGAGAGGGTCATGCTCAGAGAAACTGTTGTGGAGGCAGAGGTGAAGGTAGCCCATGAGAGAGCTCTGCAGGCTGAGGAGAGAGCTGTTACTGCTGAGAAGGAGTTACTGAACGGCCTTACAGATGCCTTCATTGATGGGTATGAGGAGCTCCGAGGGAAGATTTCAGCTACCTATCCTGATATTGATGTCTCAGGCTTTACGCCAACTGAGGCGCCTGATACTAGTGATGGAGGCTCTGACCAGGCTGAGGATGATGAGGAAGGCGAGGAGGACGACGACGACCATGAGAGTAACTAGAGTGTTGGGGACTTTTTGATTTTTCTTTTTTCTTCTTTTTTTTTTAAGAAAGACGGTTCAAAGTCTTAATTTTGTACTGGTACTCCTTTGGAATTGAAAAAATGCAAAAATTATTTTGGAGTAAAATCTAGAGAATTTTGTTCAAATCATTTTGGAGTAAAATCTAGAGAATTTTGTTCATTCACTGTAATATTGGATGGTAACCCCAAAAAAGTACATTGAATGTTGGGTAATGATCCAAAAAAGATAAATAAAACCAAGTCCCCACTGTTTATTACTTTTAACTCTCTCAATGTGTCATTGGTAGTACCTCTTCAAGTGTTCAGCATTTCACAGATGGAGTAAGGCTTTCCCTTCAGAGTTCTGGATTTTGTAGGTGCCTGGCCTCATTACTTCTGTTATGAGGTAGGGCCCTTCCTAATTCGGTCCCAGTTTCCCTTCACGTGTATCCTTTGTGGCAAGGATCACTTTTTTGAGGACCAAGTCCCCTGGTTGGAAGGAGCGAGGCTTCACCCTCGAGTTGTAGTACTTTGTCATGCGTCTTTTGTACTCGGCGTTGCAGACTGTAGCCATCTCCCTTGCCTCCTCCACCAAGTCGAGGTTGATGCAGAGTCCTTTCTTGTTGGTGATGGGGTTGTGGTGTTGGACCCTTAGAGAGTGTACCCCTATTTCCACAGGGATGTCCTCCTCCGTTCCGTAGGCGAGGGAGAAAGGGGTTTCTTCAGTAGGAGTTCTTGGCGTGGTTCGATAAGCCCATAGTACACCTGGTAGCTCGTACACCCAAAGATCCTTCATTTTTTCAAGCCTTGTCTTTAAGTTACGTAGCACCGTTCTCACCATGACCTCTGCTTGGCCATTTGCCTGCGAGTGTGCTGGGCTAGAGTGAGGTTATTTTATCTGAAGGTCGGAGCAAAAAGAGTTGAGCAATTTATTGTTGAATTGCTTTGTATTGTCGTTGACGATGGCATGAGGTATCCCGAAGCGGCAGACTAGGTTCTTCCAGATGAAGTCTTTTACTTTTGCATCTGTTATCCTTGCTAAGGGTTCTGCCTCTGCCCACTTGGTGAAGTAGTCGACTGCCACTACCACGAATTTGCACTGCCCTTTGCTGAGAGGTAAGGGGCCTAATATATCAATGCCCTATCTAGAGAAAGGCCATAGACTTGTGATAGTTTTTAGCTCCTCCGGTGGTTGTCTAGATACAGTTGCGAAGCGTTGACATTTGTTGCACTTTTTGGAGAACTCTTGGGTGTCCCTTGCCATGGAAGGCTAGAAGTAGCCTTGTCTGAGTGCCTTGTGGGCAAGAGATCGCCCTCTAGAGTGGTTCCCGCAGATCCCTTCGTGAATTTCTCGCAGGGCATAGTGAGCTTCTTCTGGTGCGAGGCATTGTAGCAAAGGCAAGGAATAGCCTTTCTTATACAAGGTATCCTGCAAGATGGTGAACTTGGAGGCTTTTATCCTTAGCTTCCTAGCTTCTAACGGATCATCTGGTAGTACACCTTCTTGGAGGTATGCCCTTATTGGGGTCATCCAACTCGACTCGGCTGATGCACAGTTGACATTTACAGTCACTATGTCCAACTTGCTTGGCTCGAGTTGGTGTCCAATGAATGCTGGTTCCCCTTGGGAGGCTTGCGAGGTTGAGGCGAGCCTTGCAAGTGCATCGGCCGTCATGTTGTCTTCTCTGGGGATATGTCAAATCTGAAAGTAGTGGAACTTTGCCTTTAAACTTTTCACTATAGCAAGGTACTCCTGCATTCTTGCACCATTTGCTTCGAACTCGCCTTTTACTTGGTTAACTACCAGCTGGGAGTCACTGTATGTGGCAAGATGCTGGGCTTCCATTTCGGCTACCAACCTTAATCCAGAGAGGAGGGCTTCGTATTCCGTCTCATTGTTGGAGGCAAAAAAGAAAAGCTTTACCGCATACTTGAGAGTGGTGCCATCTGGGCTGATCAAGACTAGGCCTGCTCCTCCTCCTTCGTTGGTTGAGGAGCCATCGACGTAGAGTTTCCAGAGTGATGGAGAAGGCGGCTTAGAGATTTCTGGAAGAGGTAGGTCCATAGGGTGAGTTGTCTGGGTACTAGGTTGGGATCCAGAAGCTGTCTGGACTCTAGGGGGACTTGCCTGGGCGCCATCAAGGGTGGCTGAAGGAGCCTGGGTGCCTGAAGGCTTTGCTTGGGCGTCGGCAGGGGTAGCTGAAGGAGCTTGGGTGCCAGCAGAGGTGCTTGAAGAGGCTCGGGCGCCAGAAGGGGTACCTGAAGAGGCTTGGGCGCTAGAAGGGGTACCTGAAGAGGCTTGGGCGCTAGCAGGGATACCTAAAGAGCCTCGGGCGCCAGTAAGGGTACCTGAAGAGGCTTGGGCACCAACAGGGGTACCTGAAGAGCCTCGGGCGCCAGTAAGGGTACCTGAAGAGGCTTGGGCGCCAGAAGGGGTACCTGAAGAGGCTTGGGCGCCAGCAGAGGTACCTGAAGGAGCTTGGGCGCCAACAGAGGTGCCTGAAGAAGCTTGGGCGCCAGTAGGGGTACCTGAAGAGGCTTAGGCACCAACAGGGGTACCTGAAGAGGCTTGGGCGCCAACAGGAGTACCTGAAGAGCCTCGGGCGCCAATAGGGGTACCTGAAGAGGCTTGGGCGCTAGAAAGGGTGCCTGAAGAGGCTTAGGCGCTAGTAGGGGTACCTGAAGAGGCTTGGACGCCAGAAGGGGTGCCTGAAGAGGCTTGGGCACTAACAGGGGTACCTGAAGAGGCTTGGGCGCCAGCAGGGGTACCTAAAGAGCCTGGGGCGCCAATAGGGGTACCTGAAGAGGCTTGGGCGCCAGCAGGGGTACCTGAAGAGTCTTCTAAGCGAGTCTCCTCCTTTGTTAGTGTAAGTTCGGCAATGAAATCTGTTAGCACTTGTGCTTTGATGGCTGTTCTTGGTTGATACTGGATGTCAAACTCCCCTAATTCTACTGCCCACTTGAGTAGTCTTTCAGATACGTCAGACTTTCCCAAAATTCTCTTCAGAGGCTGGTCTGTGATTACAATGACACCGTGACTCTGAAAGTAGTATCGTAGGCGCCTTGCTTCTGAGATCAAGGTGAGCGCTAGTTTCTCAAGTTCAGAATATCTCACTTCTGCCCCCTATACGCTCTGCTCACATAGTAGACTGGTCTCTGCACTCCCTCACTATTCCTGACAAGAACTGAGCTCACTGCCGATGAGGAGGCAGACAAGTATAAATACAAGGTTTCTCCTAGTATGGCATATGAGAGGAGGGGAGGTGTAGCTAAGTAAGCCTTGAGCCTCTAGAAGGCTTCCTCTTTCTGAGTATCTTGAAGAAGATTTGGAGACGAATCTGTTAAGTGCTGCAATTCTTCCATTGAGGCGTTGTAGCTCCTTAGTTGAGGATGGCGACTTCATGTCAAGGATTGCCTTGATCTTGTCAGGGTTCGCCTCAATTCCCCTTTCGTGGACCATAAATCCTAAGAACTTTCCTGATTCCACGCCAAAAGCACATTTCTCAGGATTCAGCTTCATGTGGTATGACTGTAAAGCATTGAAGGTCTCTTGGAGATGGTTAATGTGTTCTGCTGCGACAAGACTCTTTACCAACATGTCGTCAACATAGACCTCCATCGTTTGCCCTATCTGGGGCTGAAATATTTTGTTCACCAGCCGCTGGTAGGTTGCCCCTGCATTTTTTAGCCCAAAGGGCATTACCCTATAGTAGTAGGTACCCTTCGGAGTAATAAAGGAAGTCTTCTCTTGGTTAGGGGGATGCATGCTGATCTGGTTGTATCCAGAATATGCATCCAGGAATGTGAGCAGTTCATGCCCTGCTGTGGAGTCGATGAGGAGGTCAATCCACGGTAGGGGATAACTATCTTTTGGGCACGCCTTGTTGAGCTCCGTAAAATCAATGCAGAGGCGCCATTTTTCATTAGTCTTGTTCACCATTACCACATTGGAAAGCCATTCAGGATATGTTACTTCTCTGACCGCCCCATTACCTATCAGTTTTTCAACTTCTTTGTCCATAGCTTGGGCCTTTTCAATGGAGGTGCCCCTTAGCTTTTGGCAGACAGGTTTGTGACGAGGATCGACATTGAGGCGGTGGGTGGCGGCTTTAGGGTCTATCCCCTCAAGGTCTGCATGTGACCATGCAAAGACGTCCATGTTGTTTCTGAGAAAGTCTCTTAGTTGGTGAACCAGTTCTTCATAGAGTGAAAAGCCAATGTATACCTTCCTGTTAGGATGCTCCTCGTCTAATACCACCGGGGTGAGCTCTTCAACTGGTTCTCCTCTTTCGGTGGAGGCGTTATCCCTGGGGTCAAGGACCTCTACTTGCAATGCCTCCTGTGGCTTTCTGGTCTTCATTGAGGAGACGTAGCACTCCCCTGCTGCTACTTGATCTCCTCTCACCTCTCCGACTCCATTAGGGGTTGAAAAACGGAGGATGAGGTGATAGGTGGAGGGCACAGCTCTTAGTGTATTGAGAGCAGGTCGCCCCAGTATGATGTTGTAGGTGGATGGACAGTCGATTACCAGGAAATTGACCATGACTGTGGAGCTTCGGGGTGCAGCACCGACAGTGACTGGTAGGGTGATGGACCCTAGTGGGTATACCTTCTCCCCTGAGAACCCAATGAGGGGTGATCTTATGGGTTGGAGTCTCTCTCTGCCTAGATTGAGCTTGTCATAGGCTTCTACGAACAGGATGTCCGCAGAGTTGCCACTGTCCACTAGGATCCTTCGTACCTGAAAGTTGACGACGGTCATGGTGAGCACCAGAGGGTCGTCATGCGGGTGCTGGATTCCTTCTAAGTCCTTATCTGAGAAGGAGATGACTTCATTGTTGCCATGTCTAGGTGCCTTGGATGGTTGCTCCTCCTCAAGGTGCCTGGCTTTCATGGCATGAGCCTTCATAGTGGAGAGGGACTCTCCTCCTCCTGCAAGTCCTCCTGAGATAGTGTGAATTTTTCCAATGGGATGTGGATCCTCCTGATTATGAGGTGGTGGTGGCACCTCCCCTTCCGGCCACATACTGGCGAAGATGTCCACATTGGATGAGGTCCTCAATTTATTTTTTGAGGTCAAAACAGTCGTCGGTGACATGGCCATGGTCGCGATGGAAGCGACAGTAGTTGCTTGGGTTCCTGCGGTTTGGGGGAGACTTCATCCTCCCAGGCCACTTTACTGCGGGGTCATCCTGGATTTGGAATAGGATATGCCCGACAGCGGCGTTAAGGGGGGTGAAGGCTTGTCGGTCCCTTTGAGGCGCAGGACCAAGCCGGTCCTTGAAAGGTACCATTTCTGTCATGTTATGCTTGTTGCTGGACTCCTTCTTGTCGTCTCTGTCCCTTTCCTTTCTCTTCTCTCTTGTTTTGGACGACTCACCCCTCCTGGCCCTTGTGATGTCCTCCGCGTTCATGTACTTTTGGGCTTTAGCTAGTAGCTCTGCCATACTCCTTGGCGGACGCTTTATCACCGAGAATAGGAAACTCGACGAGCGAAGGCCTCCCAAGAAGGCAGTCATGGACACCTTGTCATCAGGCTCTTCGACCTGAAGGACCTCCTCGTTAAAACGAGTGAGGTAGCTTCTTAAGCTTTCGTCCTTATCTTGCTTTATGTTGAGTAGGTGAGTAACAGGCTTCTGGTGACGGCGCCCTCCAATAAAGTGCGACACAAACGACCTGCTCAGCTCAGCAAAGGAGGAGATGGAAGCGGGACAAGCTTGGCAAACCACTGTCGAGCGGATTCTTTCAAAGTAGTTGGGAATGCTCTGCACATGATTTTGTCGGGGACACTGTGTAGCTGCATTAGAGTTTTGTAAGTCTCCAGATGGTCTAGTGGATCCTTTTTCCCGTCAAAGGTCTCCACCGATGGCATTTTGAGCTTTTAAGGGAGGGGGTAGTTCGCCACGTCCGGCTTGAAAGGTGTATCAGTTCGCCTGACAAGATAGTCCACAGTCTCAGGTCCTTGCGCCTTCATGGCGTTGAAGACGTCATCTAGCTGATTCTGTACCTCTTTAATTTTTTCATCCCAGTGATTAGGAGCTCTTTTAGAATCACCATGGAAATGGCTCCCATGTCCCATGCTCTGGTTCTCATCCTCATCCTCATAGAGATAAGCGTCTCCCCCATGAGGAGCAGGAGTTGGAGGAGGTGGAGGTTGGAGTCCCTCATGGGGAGGTCTCCCATGCTGGGCGCCCAAATGTGCTCCAAAAGTGGCGCCATGATGGGGTGCCTCCATGTTGGGAGCCTCCTGACGCCCATGGCGTGGAGCTCCCCTTGCTTGAGGTCCATATTGTGCTCCTCCCTGCCCAGCAAGCATCAATTGGAGGATCTGTCGGTTCTGAGCCACAAGCTCCTGCATGGTCTCCAGCATCTGTTGCGCACTTGGGACAGGATTGGCCGGTGGAGGAGCAACCTTCTCCTCTCGTGGTGGATTATTTTCATGTTGGTTCATTGATCGAGTAGTGATCGCCATTGACTCAATAGAAAAGGTTTCTAGAAATGAGAATTTTGTCGGATTCTCATAGACAGCGCCAAACTGATGATGCACAAAATTGATTTTGCACACCACTAGTCAAGTAATTTGGAAATTAATCTAGTAATTAAAGTAGAGAGAGAGAATTTATAGTGGTTCGGTCAATACGACCTACGTCCACTCTGGAATGGCAGTGGGTTGCCGGTATTTTATTGATTCCGGTGAGTAATGTGAACAGAGTGATTACAAATAGGAGAGGAAGAGGAGTTTTAAGCTCTGTTGAGTGTGATGTCCCCCAAGTGTTGGTGGGGCTTACATTTTATATTCAGCCCTCAACCGAATGGAGCTACTAAGTGGCCATACTGAGCTATTCTAGTGGGATTTGCGGATTCTCCTCAACTGGTGTGACCGTTAAGGAGCTCCCCACAAGACCGGGTCTCCCTTTGACTGCTTCCAATGTGAGTAAGGGGTCTTGAGTGCTTTTCTGGGTCTTATAGCTAAGCTGAGGTAGCTCCCTGGTGAACTTGATCGGGCTTGAATCTCAATTGGCCTGCTGGGTCTTCATGGGTTTGAGCCTTTAATTGCAGCTGGGCTTCGATATGATTTTGTGCCTTTTGGGCTTGACCCATCAAGAACTATATCTTGAGCCAACAGGGCTGAACAATATGTGAAATGAACTAAAGAATAGTTGTTTTGCATCCTGGAATTATAGTCTAAGCAGAAACATTAGGACATTTTTCTTTGGGTCTAATCCACTTCGATAGGGGTGCGAAACTAATCGTGACAGTTGACAAGCCATAAGTTAATTGGGCCAGGTCTAATAAATTAATGAGGCTAAAAAATAGTACGAAGATAGGGTCCAAGCTAGCACCAAAGAGAAACCAACGCTCAAAGGAGCCAAGTGGCCAACGCCTAATGATCCCCAAAAAGGGCGCCGCCCAAGGAACTCCAAAGGGGCGCCGCCTATGGGCTAGCCTCGTCTCTCCTTCATCTTCTGCTCTTTCCTCTTTAGTCTTCTTCAACACCATTGAGATTACTCCAACTCAAGTTCAGCCCTGTCCAGTCCAGCTCAGGATCCTCCTCCGCAGGAATAGGAATACGAGGGTGAGAATATCGGGATACACATTATTGTGGAGATCAAATCCTACCACTAAAAAGTAGCGACTGTCTCACCAAACTTATATAATGTAAGCCCTCTCCACATAAAGGGCATGGCCATATGACCTTGAGACCTCACACATTTCTTTACACACATTGCTCTCTCTCTCTCCCAAAGCATTGTAATACTCTCAGTGACTCTTATTCATCAATAAAGATCTCCGACAATCGCTGCCGTTCTGGAGAATGGAGTAGGTCACCCGCACCGAACCACTATAAATTTGCATGTGTTTCTCTTATTTACTGCTTTGACATTGATTTACTATTGACTGCCTATTTACTGCTCATTAACTGCACGCTTACGAATACTCGACTGTTGATTTTGCACGAAGACTAATTTGTGCATCATCAACAGTATCTTTTATGATTATTAAACATATATATTGCTATTAGATCGTATAGCAATTGTGAATATTAAATCATACTAGTTAGTACGAGAGATAAATAAGAATCAACACAGTCATAAGACAATACGACTTGACTTGATTGATTTTTTTTACTTTTTTAAAGGAATGGGATAAAGGAGAGCGCCCAATGACCACCTCAGTAGGCCCTCATGGGTGAGATCATGAAGCCCTTGATCGTACTCATTACTCTTTTTGGGATCGGACTTAGCTAGGCTAACATAGTGATTAACCACCGAATTCTAATGCGGAGTGAGTTGATTGATTGAAATATCTTTGGATCCTCCTCTTACTTTTGTATATTAATAAAAATTAAAATGTTCCCTGATCAACGATTACAATCAGCATAGTTTTCCTTGGCTTAAAGTTCTCGGGACAAAATTTAGACCTGCACATAATTAGCATGCAACTCTTTTTTAAAAATGAGGTAAGCATGCACAGATAAACAAGAAACTGCCAACACGAGTTAAACTGTTATTCCAGGAATGCCATCCACACTTTGGCACAAAAGACTGACTTTTTAAAGTACATCCACTATTTTAGACAGGCAAGATATTGCGTAAAGAAGGCCAACTGGCAAGGATCTTCTTGATGCGGCCACCAATGATGTAGTCATCTGTGGTGTCGGGAGCAAAGTTGATGCGTACGTAGCAAGGTCCTTTGAATAGGTATGCCTCATCAGTCATATGCGAAGCAAAGGCTGCATCAAATCCACTTTCAAAGATGGTATTTGCCAAACTAGGTAAGCCTTTCTTGATGAGACGGATGGAGATAAGGTGGGAATCATAATCGTAGTTTATACGAGCATACTGGTTGCCTTTGAAGAGGTAAGCTTCATATTTTTTTGTTGACTCAAACGCGGCATCTATGCCGCTTTCAAACACCGTCCCTTTGAAGAAGGGGAACATTTCAGTGATTGTCATCGGTCCTTTGATTATCTTGTTTTGTGCGGGGTGTGGTGCGTACTTAATTTGTGCACAGAGTTTTCCAGAGAAGATGAACGCTTGATCCTTATGATGAGATCCAAAAGCACAGTCTATTCCAGGATCTGCAAAGGCTGTGCCCTTGAGGGACGGATACCCAAGGCGTATAAGAAGTGGTCCATACAACACCTTGTCCTTTATCATGCCAGGAGCATAGTTCACTAGCATATACTCGTTCTTCATGAATAGATAGACTTCATTTGTATGAGATGAACGAAATGCAGCATCTATGTACGACATTTTCTTCTCTCACCTATACAATTAATTTAAAAGTGATGAAAATCATTACACTCATTAGTATTGATCACCAAAAAAAAAAT
>CM042196.1:24274621-24287849 GCA_023539305.1 Ilex asprella
AGAGAAATAATTTTAATTTGGGAAAGATTTAAAATTAATGAATTTAAAATTTATTTAAATTTTGAATTTAGTTACGTGTGTGTGTGTGTGTGTGTGTGTGTGTGTGTATATACAATAAAACAAATAGGAGTTTGAATTTTTATCCCTTATATATTTTCCCCAAAAATATCACATAATTCATTTTTATCACATGTTAAATCATTAAATGTTTGATTAATTTTTAGGTTAACATTATTTTTATTTTAGACATTATTGCTCCTGCAAGCTACTGCCTCTGCCCATTTTGACACATAATCTACTGCCACAATAATATATTGATATCCAAAATGAGGAAATGGTCTCATAAAATCAATGCCCCAACAATAAAAAATTTTAATCACTAAAATTATATTTAAAGGCATCATATTACAACGGGACATAACTCCTAACTTTTTACACTTTTCACATGAGCGACAATAGATGTTTGCATCCTTAAACAAGGTGGGCCAATAAAATTCACACTGCAGAATTTTTGCAGCGGTTTTCTTCATTGAAAAATGGCCCCCACAAGCTTGGGAGTGACAAAATTGTAAGACGCTGATAATCTCCTCATTAGGGATGCAACACCTTAAAAGTTGGTCAGGATAGTATTTGAAAAGAAATGGGTCATCCCAATAGAAATTTCGTACTTCAGTTATGAACTTCCTCTTGTCCTGAGCGCTTCAATTCACTGGTATCTCACCTGCAGCCAAATAATTCACAATATGAGCAAACCATGGTAGAGAAGTAATAGAAAGTAAATGTTAATCGGAAAAATCATCTCTGATTAGCAGATGGTTAGAGGTATCATCAAATGTGAGCCTCGAGAGATGGTCAGCCACTACATTCTCCACTCCTTTCTTGTCTTTGATGGTGATGTCAAATTCCTACAAAAGTAAAATATGTCGTATTAGCCGTGTTTTAGCATCCTTCTTTGTAAGAAGGTACTTAAGGCCTGTATGATCTGTGAAAATAATAGTAGGAGAATCAATCAAATAAACACGAAACTTATCCAAAACAAACACTACGGCTAACAACTCTTTTTCCATGGTGGAGTAATTCATCTGAGCACTATTTAGAGTTTTACTAGCATAGTAAATGACAAAAGGCTTCCCCTGCCTTCACCATCCAAGAATAACACCTATCGCAAAATCACTAGCATCACACATAATCTCAAAAGGTTTAGTCCAATCAGGTGGTTACATTATGGGTGTCGAGGTAAGCTTGTCAATTAGTGTTTTAAAGGCCGGTTGACAAGCTTATGTCCACTCAAATGGGGCATCTTTAGTTAGGAGATCACATAATGGTCTAGATATGGTGAAAAAATTATGTATGAACCTCCTATAAAAGTCTGCATGACCAAGAAATGATCTAACATCCTTTACTATTCTAGGTGTAGGCAATTTAGAAATTAATTTGATCTTAAATTGATCAACCTCTATCCCTCTAGAAGAAATAATATGTCTTAAGACAATACCTGAAGGTACCATAAAGTGACATTTCTCTCAATTCAAAACCAATTTATTTTCCTCACAACGAGTCAACACTTTCTCTAACTTCAATAAATATGCATCAAAAGAAGATCCAAAAATAGTTAAGTCATCCATAAAACTTCTATGCAATTTTCAACCATATCACTAAAAATGCTCATCATGCAACGTTGAAAGGTAGCAAGTGCATTACATAATCCAAATGACATCCTACGAAAAGCATAAGTACCAAAAGGACAAGTGAATGTGATTTTTTCTTGATCTTCTAATGTAATTTTAATATGATAATAACCAGAATAACTATACAAGAAACAACAGAAAAATGATCAGCCACACACTCAAGAATTTGATCAATAAAAGGGAGAGGAAAATGGTCTTTTTGGGTGGCAGCATTCAATTTTGTGTATTCAATGCACATCTGCCACTCAGTCACAAGTTTTGTAAGGACTAATTCTCACAGGTCATTCTTCACCATAGTAACACCTGACTTTTTAGGAACAACCTGTGTATGACTTACCCATTTACTATCAACAATAAGATATATGATTCTTGCATCTAATATTTTCAACACTTCATTTTTCACCACTTCTTTCATAGTGGGATTAAGCCTACGTTGGGGGTCTCTACGAGGGCTAGTTCTTTCCTCTAAATTAATTTTATGAGAACAAACCAGGGGACTAACACCTTTTATATTAGCAATGCTCCAACCTAAGGCTGAATTATGCTCACATAGGGTCTAAATTCATTTCTCACCTTGAGACTCAGACAATTTAGATGAGATAATAACAGGAAAAGTATCACCTAGACCAAGAAAAACATGTTTTAAACCCTTAGGCAGAGGCTTCAATTCAACTTTGGATGCTTCCACACTTAAAGAAATTTGGTTTTCACCTTTCTCAGGCAATTCCTCAAACTTCGGTTGCCATGTTTGAGTGTCATAGTCCTGAGTCCTATCAAAAATAGCACAAATATCAACTACATCAGATGGATCACTGATAGAATCAAACTCAGAATGAACAAAAAAATACTAAAGGGGATCAAAATCATGAGCTATAAAAACTCCTCTTTCCATGAGTGAGTCAATCACTGATGTCTGGTGGTTTTTGTCATCATCTTCTGGTTGTTTTGTAATATGAAAAATATTCACCTCGAGAGTCATGTTTCCAAAAGATAGCTTCACGAGTCCATTCTTGCAATTAATAAGAGCATTAGCAGTAGCAAGAAAATACCTACTTAAAATCAAAGGAATTTTAGAAATAGTATCAACAACAGAGCAAGAGTCAAAGGTTAGGAAATCAACAAGATAATAAAATTTGTTAATTTGAATTAGAACATCCTCTATCACACCCCGAGGTACTTTGACTGAACGGTCAGCCAATTGTAATACCACAGTGGTTAGTTTGATTTCTCCTAACCCCAACTACAAATAAATAGAATATGACATTAGATTTACGCTAGCTCCTAAGTCTCGCCAAGTTTGCCCAAACTCATGATTTCCAATGTTGCATGCAATAGTTGGACAACCAAGATCCTTGTACTTGGGAGGAATTCGCTTCTCAATTAGAGCACTAACTTGCTCTATCAGGAACTCTGTCTTCTTTACAAGATGCTTCCTCTTAACTGTACATAAATCCTTGAGAACCTTTGCATAAATAGGAACTTGCTTAATCACATGCAAAAGAGGAAGATTGATTTTTACCTACCTTAAATTCTCTAGGATTTCATTATAGGATCCAGAGTTCGCTTGCTTGATTTTAAAGCTTGAGGGAATGGTACCTTAACAAGACTCTTTGTCACCTCAGGTTCATTGGGCAGCTCAACATCACTATTATCTTGATCTTTTTCTATATTCTCTGATTTATCCGTTGTTGGGACATGTAATGAATCACCATTTTGTGTCACAATAGCATACACATTCTTCAAATTCTCTTGCGCTATGTGTTGACCATGGGGTGTGGACTGAACTTGAGAAGGGAATTTACCTTGCTCATTCACACTCAAGGAGCTCATCAATTTAGACACTTTACTCTTTATCTCTTTGTTTTCTTCAACAACCGGCATAATCAAAGATTCAAACTTTTGGTTAGTCTTACTTTGTGTCTCAATAAAAGCATGCAAAGTGTCTTCTAAAGGACTCCTAAAAATGAAGGTGCAAGATATGATCTAGGGGGTTGTGCAAACGACTGATTTTCAGACTTCCAACTAAAATTGGGGTGATTGTGCCACCCCGGATTATAGGTATTAGAGTAAGGGGTAAAAGGCTTCTTGTACATACCTCTCATCTTAGCAAGTGTGAAACATTCTTGGGTGAGGTGATCTACCCAGCCTCACACAAAACATGGTCCAAAAGACTCTACATGATTAGTCACGTGTGTTGGCTTTAAGTCCATAGTCTTTAACATATCTAGCTCCCTAGTGAGCATCTCAACCTTAACCTTTAGGCTATCCTCTTCCTTGAGATGATAAATTTCACCACCATTTGGGTTTCCTGCAGGTCGTGACTTATTTATGCTTTTAATAGCACTAGGTCCAATCCAAGTGTGAGCTTTTTCAGCAAGCTCATTGAGATATTTTATGGTCTCATTAGGATCTTTTTATAAGAACTCATAATTACACATCATCTCCACAAATTGACGTTCTCTAGGTGTAAGTCCCTCATAAAAATAGCTCACTAAGCGCCAATTCTCATACCCATGGTGAGGACACACACTCAACAACTCCTTAAATCTCTCTCAAGACTGATACAAAGTCTCATTGTCTTTTTGTGCAAAAGTGGAGATTTGCCTTTTTTAAAGCGTTGGTCTTATGTTGAGGAAAATATTTATTAAAGAAGACCTAAGTCATCTCACTCCATGACCCAATAGATCGTGGTCTTAGTAAGTACAGCCAACTCTTAGTTCTATCCTTCAACAACATCATCAAGTGCAATTTGATTGTGAAAAGTCGCAATTACTTCTTCAAACTCTCTAATGTGAACATATTGATTTTCATTTTCCAAGCCATGAAAATTAGGGAGTAACTGTATCATCCCTATTTTAAAATTCAGTTGGCGAGTATTAGCTGGAAACATGATGCATGATGGTGTGGAGGTAATCATGAAGAGTTCCAATGTGTTGATCTTCGTGTTAACCCATTTCTTCAGGATTCAATGTATTGTCAAATAAAGGATTTAAAAAATTTGATTCTAACTCTACCACATGCCTACAAGTAAATCTACCCAACACGTCTCTATATATGTGCATGCAAGACAACAAAATACTAAAATAATAAAAATACTATAAAAATAAAGAAGATAAATAATAATAATAATAATAACAATGCAACAAGTTAAAAGAAGGAACGAAGTTACCGTCTTTACAAACTGTTGAAAAGAAAAACTATCTAGCAATTCTTCTACCGTCTCCCCAGCAAAGGCGCCAAAATGTGACTACGCCCAAAGAATAACGCAGCAGTTGTAACACAGTTTTGGGGTGTCGATTCCACAGGGAGACAAATTAAAATAATAATAGAAGGAACAAAGAAACTAAAAAAAAATATTAAATGATTACTGGAGAACAAAGATTAATTTTAAATGCAAATTAAAGTGAAGCAAAGTGACTAACGGAAAAAAATACTCAAATTTGACAAACAATAAAACGTCGGAAATCCCTTGTATAAATTTGTATTTTAATTATTCTTAATTCATTGAATAACTCAATTAGAAATTCAATTCCCAAAATTTTCAATGACAAGGTATAGATTTATAAACCAAGATTAAACCACATATAACCCTTTGAAGTATCATTCACCACTTTGAAAATACATAAATTATTATCATTATTGAGAAAGTTCAACGACGACAATATACTCAAGAAGCGATATTATAACGAAAAATTAAATCAATATAGATAAATAATTGATCTAAACATAATCAAAGAGCTAATCCATTCAATAGAAAAAGTCTGTCTAAATTCATAAATATAATAAATTATATGACTATTTGAAGAAGAAAATATTAACAATAAATTGAGAATGATAAAACAAAAGAGTTTTACTAATTAAAAATTAAATACATAAATTAAAAATAAATAAAATATTATCTACTGTGTAAGTTTATCCGTCGCTCCTATCTAAGAATTTAGTTATCAAAATAAAACACAATCCTCCCTTGTGCCTTTTTTTCCCAACCGCCAAAACCAAAGAAAAGCAACGGTTAACTTAAAAGTCAATCTTTCCTTTTGAAAAAAATACATTTCTCTCCTTCTTTATTTTAACTTTTCTTATTCATCCCTTAAAGTCCAAACTGTATGTATTTGGAAAAACTAAAGCCCGAATCTATTGAGTGATGGGTCAAAATGACAGCTGCATCAATTTCAGTATTTTTATTTCATGGGCTGTCATTAAAATAAAAATAAATATAAAAACTAAATAATAAAGTCTAAAAATTGTTAAGTATAAAGTCCAATTATAAATTATCTCTCACCAACCAATAATACAATATTTAAGATTTAAAATATTATAAAGTCATTCTCAAATATGTCACAGTGTGAGTAAATATTAAATTCAATAATATAAATTATATCTAATTATTTCTATTCACATTTTAATATAATAATAGGGTATTTGGAATGCACTTTCGCGCATTCATCATCACCCACCACCACCATCAGCGTCTTCTACCACCACCACCATTGTCGTCTACCACCACTACCATTGTTCACTCTTGTTACAACTGGGGTTTAAATTTTGTTTTCTCTCCTTTATATTTATGATTTGATTTTTGGTATGAATATAAATATGTTTATTGTTGATCATTTTTTTTATTACTTTGTGTCTTTAGGCACCGGTAATAACTAGTATATATATAATAAAGTACAATACAATTCAAATTTCAAAAGATAAATAAAATGACTTTTACTTTTTACGATTGAGATCTCTTTAAATTTTACTTTAAAGTTAATCCGACGACTAATATTAACACCCCAATTTTAATAGTGAAAATATGCTCATAATAATGTATTTGGGTAACTTTTTAAAAGTACTTATATAATTTATAATTTTTCATAAGTACTTTAAAAAAAATAGTATTTGAAACTGTTGCACCACCGCCACCACTGCAACCCTACCACTGTCACCACACCACCACTACTACCACACCTGCCGCCCCACTACCACCACTACCACTACTACTAATCATATCCTCCCACCATTATCATCACTACTACTATCGCCACCCTACCACCATTATCACCCCACCCCTCACCACCGTTGTCACCTTACCACCACCTTTTCTACAACAATCATCATCCCCGCCACCGCCACCATCCCATCACCGTTTTCTACCACCACTCGCCTCAATTATATCCGATGCTTAAAATTTATTTCTTTCTCTTTTATCTTTGTAGTTTAATTTTGGGTATAAATACAAATATATTTATTTTTGATTATTTTTGTTATTACTTCGTTCTTTCAAACATGAGAAATAACTAGTATTTTTATACAATCTCTTAAGTAGACAGCGCTCAAATTGTTAACAAACTTTTATTATAAATTTATCACGTAATACTTAAATATGAAAAAAAAATTAGAAAATTTTTGTCCAAATTTTTACTTAAATTTTGATTAAATAACTACCAAATTACATATTTTTTATCATGAACTATCTCAATTTTGGTAAAAAAACTATCAATATTATCTTTTTTTGTCAATAATTGTATAAATTTTATTTAAGAGTTATTAAAATTATATTTGTCCATATTTAAATATTACATAATAAATTTATAATAAAAGTCGTTAAAGAAGTAAACGTTTACCGAATAAATGCAATTAAAATGTTAGACCTCTTTGGCAATTAACACTAAATTAAATAAGTTGCAGAGACAACTAACTAGTTTCAGTAGGCGACTACCCTTATCGTCTCCGAGCAGGGGAAACACGAAAACCTCTTTTTTCCTTCGTGTTTCCTCTGTTCAATAATCAAACCTCGAGAAAATGAAAGAAGACCGAACCATTTTGATTTGGCGAGACATTCCTGGTCTCGAATTAACAACAAGAGAAGACCATTGGGGTCGCAAATGGCTGGGTACTGGTAATAATGGTAGCAGTGGCCGTGGTTGTAATTTTGCTTGTGTTTCTGTGGCGGAAAAGAGAGTCGAGAGAGAGTTGGTGCCAACCACGGCGCAGCTCTTAAAGCATCCATTGGTTTTGCTTGCTTTGGTTCCTAAAGAGGCGGCGTTGTTCGCCGCCGGTGCAATTGCCGGTGTCGCCGCAAAGACTGTCACTGCGCCTCTCGACCGTATCAAGCTTCTAATGCAGGTTTTGTTTTATTTCTTCTTTATCCCTAATTTTGTGTCAAATTACTTCAATTTCACTTTCTAAATCTTGTGGAATTTGTATATTACGGTTACTGTTCTAGCTAGCTTGAGGATAACCCTCGATTAGGAATTATGCTTCTTTTCCTTAAGGAAATTGTGCTTTTTATTAACCAATATTATCTGTCTGCAGACCCATGGATTCAGAACTGGGGCAGAAAGTGCTAAGAAGAGCATTGGGTTCATTGAGGTATAGAGTTCTTCTTACCTATCTTTGTTGTGCCCAAACGCTTGGCACAGATTCCATGAACATTTTTGTCTATAGTTGAACTAAGCATAAAAGGTGTACCATGTAAGACATAGCCGGTGCATGAGACTCATATCATTGTGAGATCTATCATTGCGAGGTTTATAGAGGATTAGATTTAAGCATCCTTACCCCTAGAAGCACAGAGCTTATTTTTGCATCTCGAACTGGTGACCTCATGTCACAATGGAGCAGCCTTACTCCATGGGTAAATTCCGACAACAGTTTGAGATAACTGTACCATGGTAGAGATTGTGCGATTTGTTCATGCAACAGAGAACAAGGTCAGAAGGGAGGCAAAGACGTGTCCGGTTTATTCCATCCAATGCCGAAGTCACTAGGTGCTCAAAAGGAGGATAAAACTTTTACTGTGTTAGGTTGCTCGTGTATGTGTACTTGAGACCCAACTCATTGGGGGTATTTACACCATCTAATAAGATGATGTGGCACTATAGAGGTCCCATCAAGCTGGTTGAGTGAGCCTTTAGTAATCATAAGGGAGCTATACTTATCTCGAGCCGCGCAATTACTAGGTCTGGGGAGGTCGGCGCCTCCCAATGGGGTCTGGTGCTGCAATGATTACTCCATCCGGGATGCCGAATACTCAATGCACGTCCTTTCAGCATTTAATGATCTCTGCGGACTGCAATAATCTCTGCAAGGCATTTATTGGACTGTGCCAGCACTCATTGCATTGACACCGAACATTATGTTCACATGCCCCCAAGAAATCCACGTTAGTAAGGGTCATATTTTTATCCGCATTTCCTAAGATTCGAGGTACAGTCTGATGTGACTTGTCGGCGGAAACAATCATTCTCTTTGTGACTCGTTGCGTCATGGTGGGCCCACATACCTGCCTAGCGTTAAATGCTTAGTCTCGGGATACGCAGTGTTTCTTTAGCCTGCTAGAGCATATTCTCCCAGATTCCCTTTTCAGGACCTAACCAACCTCTTTGTTTTTTCACTATTTGAGTTCACGTGTCACGCTCAAATACGAGCCCACCTTCAGTCTTTCTTCTGTTGCAACGTATTGAAAGCCAATATGATTGATGGGATGAGCGGAGGAGAGAATACCATGATGTGAATACCATGGCATAGATTTTATAGTAATGAACTTTAGTTGTAGGATGAACATAATCCACAAGGGTCTCTCCTAGGGTCTAGGAGAGGTAAGTGATAGGTAGCTTTAAACCTATGAAGCACGGGCACGGACACGGATACGGATACGACACGACACAGACACAGACATGCCGACACGACATTTCTCAAAAAGTAAGACATGGACACGTTGGGGATACGTTACAAAAAAAATTATATTTTATATATAACATTATATAATTTATTGTAAATATAGTAATAATGATATACAATTCATAAAAAAATTAGTATTTTATGATACAAAAACCTAATGTCTAGCCATTTGTGTGAATTTTTAGACTAAAACATCCTCATTATAGTCAATAATTATCAAATTTTTTTTGTAGACAATATGTACCTAATATATAATTTAAATAATTGCTTTCATTTACTCAATTCCTCTTTTTTAAAACTTTTATGCATCTTTGGTTTTTATTATTATATTTGAAGTACAATTTTAATATGTCTAGTATTAGTAATTATATATTCTCAAATTTTTAAAGTTGTGTTAATCACATTTCAACAAATGTCTATTATTTAGTAGTAGACGTGTTCTAAAGAAGTGTCGGACACATCACCAAAGAAGTGTCCGAAATTAAAAATTTATCATTTAATTATGGACACGGATAAAAAAGGATCGGACACGTGTCTGACAGTGTCTGAAGAGTGTCGGTGTCTGACAGTGTCTGAAGAGTGTCGGTGTCCGACACGTGTTTGACACGGATACGTCACGTTTTCGAGAATGTCCGTGCTTCATAGCTTTAAACACATGAACTCTGTAGAGTTCCACTCACTTATGCTGTAATCAAATTTAGTTTGCTTCTACTTTGAAATCCAAAATGTTCATAAATCGAGTAATTAGCAGAAACAGTTCATATTTTATACGCTTACTTTGCACAATGGGGAAAAATAAATGTGAAGATAGTTTACCCTATCAGGAAAATAAAGATATTGCAGGTTCTTAAAGAACATTTCTGACAATTATCCTGTATGTGAATTCCGACTGTATGACAATTTTTCATGCCTCTTTTTAGCTTCTCTTTACCGCCATATAGGATAAACCATCAGTACTTTATATGTGTTTGTACAGAGATATATAGATTTTCTGTATGTACTCGTTTTGTCTTATATGGTAACTGGATGTTTATTGATTGTGCATACCTGGATATACAATTGCAGGCATTTACATCAATAGGAAAGGAAGAAGGAATTAAAGGGTACTGGAAAGGCAACCTTCCTCAGGTTCTTTGTATCATTCACTTCGTAAATGTCATGGTTGTTTGATTAACAATTGAGTACAGTTATTGTTGAGTGGCACATACTACAGATTTCTTTTCAACTTTCCAGGTGATACGTATCATACCTTATAGTGCAGTCCAGCTGTTTGCTTATGAAACCTACAAGGTAATGATGAAGCCATATGCTAACAAAATCATAGCACTGATGTATATATGCTTTTAGGATTAATTTTGTTTGAGACTGATTATTATTGCCTTTTTTTTTTTTGGTGGTATTGGAACTGCAGAAAGTTTTTAGTGGAAAGGATGGTGAGATCTCTGTTATTGGAAGACTAGCGGCAGGTGCTTGTGCTGGCATGACTAGCACATTTGTAAGCTCAATATTACAGAACATGCTGAAATTATCATCTCCTTATCTATTACAAGACAATGTGTTTGGATTCAGGTTTTTGTTTTCTGAAAAAAAAGCTGATTATAAGATTTCATGCATTCACTAATTAGCTGTATAATGTGGGTGATTATGCATGTCATGTGGATTTGTTTTATTATTCCTTTCTCACCTCTTGTTATCATCTTTGCCTTTTGTATCTCTGTAGGCACTCAAAGTTTTGCTCCTTTGACTCATTGTCTCTTACAGGTTACATACCCGCTAGATGTCCTCAGGTTACGATTAGCAATTGAGCCGGGGTACCTAACAATGACAGAGGTGAGATGGATGGACTTATCATCTATCTATGACCAGAAGAGCTATCTGTATGACAGTGGGTATTATGGAATCATTTGTAGGTTGCCGTTAACATGCTAAGAGAGGAAGGAGTTGCATCCTTCTATAATGGTCTTGGACCTTCACTTACTGCAATGGCTCCTTACATTGCAGTGAACTTTTGTGTTTTTGATTTGTGAGCTTACCTTTTCAGCAATTCCTTTCATCCTTTTTTCTAGGGAAGGGTAATAATTTCAGCAATTCCTTTTTTAGTGCTTAATCTTGAATTTACATTTGTCTGATAAATGTCAAGGGTGAAGAAGTCTTTGCCTGAGAAATATCAGAAGAGGACTGAAATGTCTCTAGCAATAGCTTTGGTATCAGCTACAATTGGCACACTCATGTGCTATCCTTTGGACACAGTCAGACGGCAAATGCAAATGAAGGGTTCACCTCACAAGACGGTTTTGGATGCCTTTCCAAGTAAGTTAATGCTAAGTAGTTGTTATTTTAAGTGTTGGTAAAGTAATTAAGCCACCTAAGTTGTTGCAGCATTTGGTATGGTCAGACTTAAAGCTGCTCTTTTTCAGGATGGACCTGCAGTTTATAAGATAAAATCATGCATAGCCTAAAACATAGAACAAACCCACGTGATCATTGTGATTTTGGCTGTCCCAATTGCTTTTTTTGCATGGTCTGAGTTAGAGTGTTTTGTCTTTTTGAAAACTGTCTATTGAAGTGCATAAGACACAAACTTAAGGTGCCCAAAATATTTTTCTTTCATGAAAGAGGACAGCAGAGCATGCTGTTTGCATATCTCCTTGGAATATAGGAATAATAAAGGTCATTGCTAAGATATATTTGGTTTTGTCTTAAGTTTCGGACATCATAGGATATTTTTGCTTGTTTCTTTTCCCCTTCTCTTTTTGTCTTTCCATGACTATGACCTGTTGCTTGAGGCCTCATCACCGGTTCACTACATTTTGACTACTTTCACATTTATTAATTCCCTGAAGGATTTGAATTCACATATTATTTGACTGAAACACAGTTAGTTATACAAGTATTGCACAGAATGTTCGAAAATTAATTGAAGTGCCCTTGTACTATGAAACAGCTCTTCTTCGTCTTCTTGCTACTTATTCAACAACTAGTTATTGTCTTCTTGGATTTTTTTTAATGCAGGAATTGTGGCACGTGATGGCTTACTTGGACTGTACAGGGGTTTTGTGCCTAGTGTATTGAAAACTCTACCAAACAGCAGGTTCATGTCGTTTCCTTTGTCATCCTATCTGTTCTTTTTTTTCTTTTTTTGTGCAATTTCTTTTTGTTGTTTTTATCCACTCTTCAAGTAGACAGGTGAGGCATTCTGTTTCGAGTCTTTTTTGGTGAGTTAGTTGCAGTTGAGAATGCCTTGGCTTTGGCCAAGTTCTGCAATGTTTCCTCTATGAGTAGGCTGTTCACTCAAGCAAACATCAATTGCATTGCCATGAAACATTAATCAAGAAGGAAATAAAAGTTAACCCAGAGTTTTCATGCATATTTTTGAAATAATAAGGCAATGCTAGGATATCCCATGGCGAAGGTAATCACATTTCATTGAGATCACCCTAGTCTGGGACTCTGTGCTTATTGACACCTCCAAAAAGTTCATATTTCCGATGGAAGACTTTTTCAGGATGTTATAATGATCCGGTCTCAATTTTCAGCTCCTTTTCAATTGCAGCATTAGGCTTACCACCTTCGACACTGTTAAGCGTCTGATTTCTGCCAGTGAGAAAGAGTTTCAAAGAATGATGGAGGAAAATCGCAAATAACACAAGCAGGCAGACTGCTAGTGAACAGTGATTGCGATATCTAGATTTTTTACATACGATTCTTGAATGATACTTGAATGGTTTTTTCTTGCCAATTTTTTGTTTTCATTTTTGCCTGTCTAGCTCAAGCATTGACCTTTTTGTGGGTTTCATATCATGGTAAAAGCTTTGTAAGAGATGGGAGAGCATTCGAGCTGTCAGTAATCATTTTCGGGCTCTAATTTT
>CM042196.1:24301593-24314903 GCA_023539305.1 Ilex asprella
GAACATGAAGATCCCTTGAGGTTTGAAATTCATTGCACGGAAACCTCCTCTGTCTCGCTTCTGTCAATGTCACTAATAGAAATTGATAATTTAATCCCAATTTTTTTTATTTTTTTTACAATTGTCCTTCTCCAAATTTAGTACCAAAAAAATTAAAAATTTAATAAAATCAAATAAAATTTCATTTAATACCCAAAAAATAATATAATTTAGTACTCCAAAAAATTAATTAAATGAATTTCAATATTAATTTGATAACAATAAAAATTAATTTGATATTAATTCGACACAATTGAATATCAAAATTAAATGTAATTTTTTGATAAAATTATATATTAATTTACAATTTAAAGTTCATTTCGTGTTTAATATTATTAAGTATTTATAGTCAATATACTATTTTTTATTTACATTAAGTGTTATTTACAAATTAAGAAGCAAGTGGTAAAATACATATCATCATATATATAAAAATTTTGAATTATATTTATATAATAAATAATTACAAAACATGTAGTTTCATCTATTTTATGTAGTAAATAATAACAAAAACAATACAGGGGAAACAAAAAAAAATAGTATGAGAGAAAGAGAGTATAAGATAGATATAGAGAGTTATATGAGATATGAGAGTCTTAGAGTTGTAAAAAAAGTGAAACTTCAATAAAAACCATTGGATCAAAACAATTTGACCCACGAAAAGTTCAAGACAAACACTCTAGCTACTTTATTATGTATATACTAGGAGTTAATATTTTTGACTCAACATAATGACATGATTCGAACTCGATACGAATTTTATGACAGGAACTTGATTAACTCGAACACGAACAAGGCACGAAAATAAACAAGTCAACTCGTAACTCGACACAACACAATTGATTAAATGAGTTGAACTAGGTGTGATTAATGTTCGATACACACTTGCAATGACTCAACACGAATCTAACACGATACGACTCGATTGTCACTCCTAATCTTAGTCAGCACAAAAAAAATAGTCATTTTTATTTTCATCCATTCAACTAAACATAATAGAAGAAAAATGTATCATTCATACATTCTTTCCTTGAAAGATAGAAAATATATTCCTCTTATTTTATATCATTCTTACTTTTCATTTTTCCTACTAAACAGAGTATATGAGATTCAAAAATTCAATACTTGAACATACATCAATAACAATATAACTACCACGTTGATCAAAAAAATTACATGAGCTCTAGTGCAAAAAAAGTCATTTGACTAAAGCTCAACACGACAAATCGACTTTGTCTTGTTGAAAGGAAATGGACTCAGATATGCCACCAACGCATCAAGCATCAAGCCTCAAGCATCATCATTATAATCAATTCTTTTTAACATGTCACAACAAAGTAGTAGCAACACAAAGTCCAAGTTAGAGGGCGGCCGTAATAGAAGTGTATTATTTTCACACCTTTCTCGAATCTATTACTAAAATACTGTGATTATCAAATTTAATTATTAATATACAACCGTTTTCAACTTATTTACCAAACGACAACTGTTTTTAAAGGCGGAATCAACAATGCCGACTTTAAGTTAAAAGCAAATTCTACAAATACGACTTTACATATAAAGCGGAATTAATAAATCCGCCTTTTAGGTGTGCGATAAAATGTGTGTGATATAGAATGCGGATTCCATATATACGCTTTATCAAATGAAGCGGATTTATTATATCCGCTTTCAATTCACATATACAAGGGCCCATTTCAGTTATTTCACAATTTCCCTCTCCTTCCTATCTTCTCTCTGGCATTCGAACGCAGACCCCTTTCCCTCGCTTCTCTATGCAGTGAGTCCATCTCCCTCTCTTCTCCCACAAGGGCCTCTTCCTCTTATGTTTGCATTTGCATTCTCTAGTATCACCTCTTAAAATGCACAAACCCTAGGTGACCGTTGCCCTTAGGTTGTACGAAGAAGACAACTGATCTTCTGCAAGATTCGAAACGTGAGATTCGCCTGACTTGCAAAATTGGACTGGTGCACTACTCGTGGGCTAGGTCTGAAGCAAGGAGAAGACACGAGGTGAATAAAAGACATTGTATATAACCAGGTACTCTATAATTGATTCTCTAATTCAGGAAATTACTAAGTTTAGAAAAAAATTCCCATTGTCCAACCCCCATCACTTGCTATTTTCAGAAATTCCCAAGTGTATCTAAAAAATTCCCATACTGTTGCTTTCTCTTACTGCATCCTTATTGCATCAGAAATTCAGAGCTGCATACTCACTTCAGTAAGTTACCGTGTGATGGTATTTTGGATTAAATTTGTGTATTTTGGATTAAAGTTACTGTGTGAAATGCATACTTACATAAAAAACGCACTTTTTTAGATTAAATTATGTTTTTTGTGCATTAGTTATGTTGATTTGTGCTTGTATTCCATATTTGAAATTCAATGAAGGTGTTACAGTGGATATAATTTAAATTGTTGAATTCTGTAATGCCCCTTACGGTTTCAAGATAATAGTCCAATTTTTTTTTTTTGGTTTGGTCTGAATTTGTTTGTATTGTGGATTTTAATAAATATGTCCCAGATAATAGAATTTTGGTTTGAATTTATATTTTTCATATGGCACACACCAAGCCTGAATTTTAGTCTGAATTTTGGTCTGAAATTTCTCCACAAGTTATATATTTTGTTTTGGTCTGAAATTATTGTTTTCATATGGCACTCACCAATCGTTTGCCTAACTATCCATAGATTAAAACAAAACATGTACCAGTGAGGTAAAACAGTAAATTCTTAAACCTCAGTATGCTGGCTCTCATGACTCATCTTTTAACCCCTTACATAGTTCAGCTTCTACCTCTTTGGACCTCCTCCATACCTCTGATACAGTACTGCAGATGCTGATGCAGTAAAGCAGTCAAACCAGACCCAGAGCAGTCTAGTGCATAACAACTGAATAAAAGAAAAAAAAAGCTTTAATCCTTCAACCTGGACTAAACCATCTTTAATTACTTTCCTTGAAATCTCCCTGATTTTGAAAGACCCTGCATGCACAACCCAGCTCCACAAACCAAAGCAGAATAGTACATTCAGACCATTCTAGACCAGAACACCATATAGACTTTAACCAAAATCTGCCTGCATACCCCAACAGACCAATTCAGAATAGTTAAACACTTTTAAAACAACTCTCTTCAAAAGGGAAAAAAGGCTTTAATCCTTCAAGATGGACTAAACCATCTTTAATTACTTTCCTTGAAATCCCCTTGATTTTGAAAGACCTGCATAGTCCAGATCCACATACCAAAGCAAAACACTGCATTCAGACCATTCCAGATCAGAACATCATATAAACTTTAACCAAAATCTGCCTACATACCCCAGCAGACCAATTCAGAACAGTTCAGCACTTTTAAAACATGTTGGTTCAGTCTAGCACTAGGAAACATGCTCCGCAGCATAACAGTGCTGCAAATCAGACAGAACAACATATCAGACAAAAATAATGCATCATCACCTAGGCATTAGACTTCTCTAACCAACCCCAATAACATGCACTGCAAAAGACTGCTGACCACCCACTGATGGACCAGTCAACCATTTCCTACTTATTTGCAATCTTTGATGGACTAGTCAACCATTTTCTTGGATAGAAAAGATTATGTCCAATTCTATGAAGAAACATTTAGTTCAGCTCAAGAAGTGAATGACTAGTGACTAAGAATATCACTGATTATTGTCAATATACATGAGGTTCTTGTACTGGAATATCAAAGAACAGTTAATCAAGTCATAACAACTTAATACTAATTAGCTTTAGGAAAGATTTGGAACCATTAAAAGGTTGATGAATCATGGTTTTAAAGCTTATAACAATATTATAGATATTACTGAAAAAAAGGCATGATAGAGTGTTATCAAGAGAGAGAGAGAGAGAGAGAGTATGACATATAGTTGAATGACTTTTGGCATTTTCGGGCTTGTTCACGATGTAGTCCAAGTTTGTGCATGGTATGGTAAGTTAATGGTTTGATGCATCACCAATTTTGCTACGTGAAAGGGAGAAAGATGATTACACTATATCTAAACTAAGCATTTATAGGTGAATAAGATTTATTGGAAACTTCAGGAATAGATATTTTAAAAACAAACTTTGAAATCAAAGTTAGATTAATGTGAGATCTGTGGTAGAAATAAGCTTGACTCTGAAGGAATACATGGTAAGAATTGGGTTTCATAGTTAAGGAAGTTTCAAGAATGGAGAACAAATTCTATTATTAGCAAAACTGAGTCTTTAATTGTTCAGAAAGTAACTTTTCTGATGAGTTTCTTATTTATTAGTTGGAAGACATTAAATATGAATTTAGTTAACCTAAATTTTTAGTGCAATATCAGAACTTTACAACCTCCACTTGGTTTTGTGGCATCTCAATCTTGAGCTTGCATTGTTAGGCTGATTGTGTTTATAACGACTAGGTTCAAGTTACGAATTGGTTGAAAGTGCGGAAGTTTTGGATGTTAATATGCCCTTTCTTGGTTGTGTAGATGTGAGCTATTCAATACAACTTTTGCTAAAGTTTTAATCCATGGTTATTAAAGATCAAATGTTACACATAGTCTAAGCTTTCCATCCATCGGCTGAAAAAAAAAAAAAACTTAAGTGACAAAATATTATTAGGCTTCCTGTACTCTCACCTCAACTCAGTTGAACTAAAATTTGTCCTAAGTATCTAGGGTCATGTTTTGTTATTGTGCTCCATATTGAAAACATGAAACTAGATTACCACATGTCTTTATATATTAGATGTTATACCTGTGGTTGTTAAGAAATGTAGTATAGAGTAAATCAAATATATTCAACTTTTGACAATTAAAGAACAAAACAATCCTCTAATATGTCACCTATCATTAGTTTGCCAAGAGCCATAGAGCATAAATGTTACCCACATTGTAAGTATGATAAAAGGTTTAGAAGTAAAATATGTTATGCTATCCAAGACATCAATTTAAATATGAAAATTATTTGATAATATATTGTATATTGAAGGTATAACATGTCGAGGAGACGCGCCACAGTAATGTGCTATTTGGGAGGTAATATTATCTACAATGAAGGTTGTTTATTGGACGACAAAAATTCTCAACATTGTATAAAGTTAAAACATGAAACTTCATATGAAGAATTGTCCACCAAGTTGTACACGATAATGCAGCTGGATAGTACAACTTCACGACTACAACTAATTTGTCGTTTTCCAAAATTTTTGGGGGATCGCATGCAACAGTACATGGAATTTGAAATTAAAAATGATGACGATGTAGCGACAATGGTAGATGCTGTATTTGATAACCGAGTACTGAATAGTATTGACTTGTACATACAGACAGAGATCATTCAACAGATTTCTCAGCCAATGATGAATGAGTATGACCCGTATATCGAATTGCTTACCCAGGAGAACAACAATACCTGTCCCAGTTCGCATGCGCTTGATAACTCTTACTATGTTGATGGGAGTATTCAAGTTACGCACAGCTTTATGGCAGACGATACTTTTACAACAGAGTTTAATCTGGACCATGGATTTCGAGAGTCTGAGTCATATGTGCCAGAATTGCATATACGGCCTAGAACGCAGACGTCGATATATTCAGGATACACCCCATCTTATTCCAATGCTGGTATTAAATGGCATGCTCAATCAAGGACTGAAGTCATTCAAAATTTGGTTCAGTCAGACGCTGGTTTGTTGGCGATCAATGGAATGCGTGCAGTTGATCGTGCGGAAGTCACAGACAATGAGGATGAGGAGATTACATTGATGGACGGTGCTGAAAACCTTAATGATGATGCTAACGAAAGTGGCCCTTCAGTCACACTGGAAGACACTATTTGTATGCATAAGCCATCGTCAGCCTTCTTCTCCAATGATGAACGTCCCAACTTTCTGCCCCCATCAATCAAACAAGAACTCCATTGTGGGATCCGAATTAGCCTGAGTTATCCATCGGCCTAATCTTTAAGGGTAAATCAGAATTGAAAGATGTAGTAAAGATTTATTCAATCAACAATCATGTCCAATTCGAGGTTGTTGAGAGTGAAAAAAAGTTATTGCTCTGCGGTGTAAAAAATATCATTTCGGGTGCAAGTGAAGGCTTCGAGCTATTAAAAAGAAAACGCACGGGCTTTTTCAAATTACCAAATATGAAGGCTCACACATTTGTGTGAGTGTGTCAGCCACTCTGGACCATGTGCAATTAGATTCTCAATTCGTTGTGCGCCGAATAAAAGACATTGTTAAGACAGATCCATCTTTAAAGGGTATTTTAATAATAAAACACATTGCCACTGTGTTTAAGTACAATATATCATATCGCAAAGCATGACTAGCAAAGCAAATTGTGCTAGCAATGATTTTTGGTGATTGGGATGAATCATACTCTATTTTACCAAAATTCCTAGCTGCACTGCAAAAGTATAATGAGGGCACAATAGTCAGATGACAGGTTGTCGACCTTGGAAATGGGACGGCTGTATTTGACAGAGTCTTTTGGGCATTTAAACCTTATATTGACGATTTTCGACACTGTCGAAGTACAAGAGGAAGTTGTTAATTGCTACTGGCTTAGATTAAAATCATCAGATTTTTTCTCTTGCATTTGCAATCGTCGATGAGAAAAGCATAGATACACGGGGTTGGTTTCTTTGGAGACTTAGACAAGATGTTGTCGGTCACCGTCCAGGCATATACCTCTTATCTAACCGTCATCAAGGTATAATTCATCTAGTGGCTGCTCATGGTTCCGGATGGCAAACACCGTATGCATGCCACCGATATTGCTTACGACATATCCAAAATAACTTCAACAGTAAGTTTCATAACTCTCATCTTAAACGTCTAGTCTGGGATGCTGGATCTGCACATCAAATCTACAAATATGACAAGGTTATATCAGAAATCCAAGTAATCAACCCATCAGTCGTTCGTTGGCTTGATCAGATACCAAAAGAACAGTGGACACTTGCACATGACGGTGGAAGACATTATGGAGTAATGACAACCAACATTTCTGAGGTGTTCAATTTTGTCTTACAAAAAAATAAGATATTTACCGATCACATCATGCGTTGAAACAATATTTTACAAGGTTGTTCAGTATTTCAATGATAGGCGTAGTTTGGCATCAGATAGCGGGTGCGCTTTCACACCTCACGCTGTGGAGAAAATGACATATGTTTCACAAAAAAAAAACCGATCAAAAGGTTACCACATTCAGCCATACCACCGGTGAGGCACATGTTGTCACCAAAAAAGGGAATGCATCGGTACTAAATATTTTAGACAACACATGTTCATGTGGTAAGTGGAACACTTATAAAATGCTATGCTCTCATGCGATGACGCTTTTTTCAAAGAGACATTTAGATCCATGGCAGTACGTTGATGAGATATATACTGTTGCTGCTCATGATGTCGTTTGGTCGAGTGAATTTCATCCACTACATCATGATGACTATTGGGATGCGGTTATTGGTCCATTAATTTGTTCTAATCTGAATCAACTATAGACTAAGAGTCGTCCCTAATCTACTTGGATCCGAAATGAAATGGACTAACGACAAGGTAATAGTACATATCAATGCAGATTGTGTGGTCAACCTGGGCACGATCGACGCACATGCCCATCAAAAATGGTATAAGAAGTGCGTATGTGGTAGTAAATATGGATGCGTATGTAATGTGTGACTGTAATCAATGAACATTGTTCATGTAAATAACTTTGTTCACATCTAAATAACTATTTTCAATGAATATTCATGGCTATTTTCAATGAATGTATTAATGGCTATTTTACAAGTGTATCTAATTTTTGTTATTAGTGAATAGAAAATAACTGATTTCAATGTCATTTATTGGGATTAAGGTATGGAGCGTCAGCAAGCGCGTGACTTAGTACACCCGGGACCCATTGACCCAACGGTATTATATTTGCAGGCACGACATCGGTCCACTCAAATATGGGATGGACATGCATGTAATTTAATGTGTATAATGCATATATTTATACCTTTTGATTAATTTTGGTATTCATTAAAGGAATTACCACCATTGAAGTGCTGTCGGGCGGAGGCGACTATGCGTCATTTGCGACGACCAAATGATAGTGTTTTGCGGCGTGTTATGACTACTGGATTTTATGGGATGCATTGTCTTGGGTTTAAACAGTTGGACCACCATATAGTCACTACACTAGTGGAGCGGTGGAGGGTAGAGACTCATACTTTCTATTTTTCCATAGGCGAGGCGACAGTGACATTACAAGATATGACACTACTATCCGGACTCCCCATTGATGGTGATGCAGTGGCCGGTGTTGACACACATCGCACAGTGATTGAGTGGCAGGATTACTGTGAGTAGCATATAGGCATTACACCACCGGACACTGCGTTCACTGGATCTCGATTTAAGATGACCACTCTTGCTACTATATTTGTTGAGTCGCTCTGAGATGATGCTGATGCCATCACCATTGATCAATATGCCCGTGCCTACATTTTGCTGCTCATCGGGGCTTACATATTTCCAGACAAGTCTCAGAACAAGGTTGGACTTCTGTATTTACAGCAACTAGAGGACCTAGATGCTTCTGGGCGATTGAGTTGGGGTAGTGCAGCATTTGCGTGCTTGTACTGTGAGATGTGTCGCGCCACAACCCCAAACGCATCTGACATTGGATGACCGCTAGTTATTTTACAGGTATTGTTGTATTTACATATAAGTATATGTTACGGTCAATTTAAGGACTACTAAGTTATATTTTATATTTAATTTAATAGTTGTGGGCATGGGAGCAGCTTACGCATATCCGTCCTGAGAGAGTACTATCTCATCGAGAAGCAGAGGTAGATAGACCCGATGTGTTTCACGTGCCGGAGAGGCATGATGCTGGGATTGTTGCTGAGGTACCTGTTGCTGGGGAGGAAATGCCTGACCAACCTGACCCATTACCTAGCGGTCCGTTGGGGTGCAGATGTGTAACGATGAATTAACTTTTTTTTCATAATTGATCAAAATGATTTATTTAATGAGTTTCAGGTGGAATGTGCGTATGAATTCATATGTACACAGTCTCAGACACGTCCTCAGACATTATATGGATCAGCTAGACCAGATACGCGATGAGCAGGTTAAATTTGTATAACAACGTACACTATATTAACAAGTCAAACACTTTTAACATTAACATATAAATTGAATATTTGTTTTGTTGTAGATGGTCATGCACCACTTATATGCTTTGCATTAGTAGAGTGACATTTTCCTGATCGTGTCATGCTCCAGTTCAGATTACGACAGGGTATCCCTCAGCCTTACGACACTGGGTCTACTTTTCATGCTACTGATCGACGCAGTAGAGGTGGTTATGACTGGAGTATTGTACATCAATCTTTTGTAGATGTGTGGACCCACCGGAGAGAACATGTTATTGAGGGAGAGGCACCTACATCTATTACCGATATGAGTTTTCGTGCTTACATGAATTGGTACAGCCGTATCACTCGACGGTTGATCGGACCTCCAGTAGATACTCCACATATTGGATTCCAGCCGATGTGTAGCATAGTCGAAATTTTGGTAAGATAATCGTTTAGTGCATTTGTCATTATAATCATGATTTACAAATACATAAATTAGATTATCCTAATGTATGTGCATTTTACATGTACAAGAGCATACATTTGTTCAGATTCACCAGATTACAGATGATGCCCTTGTGGTTGGTATGGACACAGCACATACACAGGCACTACAGACATCCCGTTCTCTGACCTCCACTTGCCTCGAGGAGGTTCGAGAGGAGCATCGTCTACATCAGACGGTCCACATCGAGCAGCTGCATATACCACACACTACACCGCCCGATGTACCTGCACGGCCTTAGGGTATTGTTATACGACGACAGAGACATCTATGACACCGACCTAATATTTGTGTGCATACCAGCGGCGACACAGTACCAGATACGAGTGTAGCAGATGCGACATCAGCACCTACTATGCCTCAACAGACACCATCCATATTACGTGCAGAAACATCATCCACATCGAGTCTCTAGCATACATTACCACATACGCCACCCCATCCACCACCTTTGACTGAGACCTCAATACCTTCTGAGTACCACACATCGCATGTTTCCCCCATGTCATACATTAGCACAGATACTTCAAGAGTCATATTACCCAGCTTGTCTTTCAATCATGATGCATTGATGATATCACCTCCCATAGATGTTCAGATGTCACATCCATCAGATCAGGTGACGCATAGTCATGGTATAGAACTTGCTACAACGCCCACAGTTGAACATAGGTCACATCACCGTGCTATGACTCCACTGGCCCATCTAATTTCATTAGTTCGAGGTCGAGATCGAGGCGGTAGATATGGAGGTGTTAGAGGCAGCGGTGGTAGAGGACGGGGTGGTCGAGGTAGAGGTAGTGGCAGAGGTAGAGGGGGAGCCAGTATTCCAGTCGGAGATCCGGTGTCACAGGTCATAGATGGCGAGCCATCAGAGTTACAAGATAGGCTTCCAAAATGTCTTAGGAAGAAGCCGTCTTGTGGCACTTAGTGTTGTCATGTTTTATCATTTAATTTAATTTATTGTAACATATATATTATAGAGTAGTTTCAATGTATTATTGTTGGTTGCGTGGTGGAGTTTTTGTGATTTGGTAGTTGGTTGTTATTGGTGGTAGTTGTGGTTGGGTGTTGGTGGCCGTATTTGTGGTTGGGTTTTGATATGGTTGTGTTTTTTTGGATTGTTGTTATTTTGATATTGTGGATACATGGCTAAATTATTTTGGAATGACAAAGTTTTCAGGGAAGTCCTGCCGAAATTTTTAAAAATTCATTATGTTTAAAGTCTGTTTTTACAATACATTCTTTAATCCAACATATGGTTAATTATTGTTTACAAATGTATATGTTTTTTCTATATATTGTATGCATTGTTGTCTTTAATCCAACATGTGACTTCTGACAATGAACTTTCTGATTTTGAAGAATCAAGTGATGATGATTATTGTGCAAAATTTCTCTCTGCTTTTCTTTGCTTACACGGCACTCCCTTATGCTGTTGGAAATATGGTTTTCATTATAAATATTATGACTACCATTACTGTATTATGTCATTTAAATAAAAATCTTATTGTTCTATTCCAAGAAAAGACTTAAAGTCTCTTCATTATAAATGCTTTTTTGCAATGTTTTTATCACATAAGAAATCAAATCTCTTTTCCCTTTGTTTAGGGTGGTTTGTTACTTGGGATTGGGTGGTTAGATTTATATTCTCTTTTTGGATAATAATAATTTGACCGAATAAGGCTTCATAATTTTTATGATTTAAGGTTTTTTTGGATGGGTAGTATTTATGAAAATTAAAACTGGTTAAACTTAGTTTTATTATTTATAGTTTATGAAATGGGATATTATAATTTATTTTTCCAATATGATAAATAAAATGGGATTGTACAACGTTTTGGTTGGGATATCACTAAAAAAGCGGAATTGATAAATCCGTTTTGAACTAAGGATGTTTTATTATTTACTGTTTATGAAATGGGATATTATAATTTATTTTTTTCCAATATGCTAAAAGAAAAGCAGAATTGCCAAAAACGTTTTTTGTTGTAAAGCGGAATTGATAAAAAAAAAGGGGTATTGTAAAATGTTTTTGGTTGGGGCACAGAAAGCGTAATTGTCAAAGACACTTTCAAGAAAAAAATAAAAAGCGGAATTGCTAAATCCACTTTCTATAAAAAACGGAATCAACAAAACCGCTTTCGAATGAAAACGTATTTGCCAAAACCGCCTTTTTGGCTTCCCATTAATTTAAAAGTCGTCTGATATGTATATAAAGCGGATTTATTAATTCTGTTTTATTGTGTGAAGACGTACTTGTAGAATCCGCTTTTATGTAAAGTCGTATTTTCTAAATCCGCTTTCCTATGAAATCGGCATTGTTGATTTCGCTTTTAATAACAACCGTAGTTTGGTAAATAAGTTGAAAACGACAGTATATTGGTAATTAAGTTTGATAACCATGGTATTTTGGTAATAGATCCCACCTTTCTCTCTCTAGATAGAGAGAGAGATCTATTGGGTGAGCAAAATTCGACTGTGCGTACACTTCTGAAAAGTTAATGTTAAAAAAACATCGTCATGAAATCAAAGTACGAAAACACAAACACAAATACAAGCAGCAACGCTAACTTAACAAAATATTAAACACCAGTAATTGTCCGTATTTGAAAGCACTATGTTACTTGTAAAAAAATGCAAATATTTGTTGATAAATAAAGATAATATATAATATAATTTGAACAATACAATAATTAAATTTATATTGTTCAATATGTTTGCAAAATGTATATAATCAAACTTTTATATAACGAAAGTCACGCTATAACTATTGTAACATATTAATTCGAAAATTTAAGAAAATATAATTATTATTGATCAAACATCCACGTTTTGAGCATTTTTAATAAGTTTTATCTCAAATTTAAAAAAATTATAACTATTTTGTGTTTCTGCAAATTTCTACCTAAAATTAATAGCATTATCTCTGCACTACTTTTTCAATGTGAGTTCGTGTAACTTTTGTAAAGAAAACATCCAAAAGTTTCAAGTGAATTCTCATAAATGTAAAAAAATTTGTTGAGAAATTAAAATCAATTTTCATTTTAGTTCAACTTAAATATTCATAAAATTCAATCGAATTTAAATTTAAGTAAAAATTTATACTTTATACTTCACAATCAAATTCAGCTAAATTCGACTCTTAATCATAATTACGTCAAACCGATGATTGAATTTAAGTTTGACTCAATTATTACTTCTATATTAAATCTACAAACTAATTTTTATCTATTTCTGTTCACAGTGACACCATAAATTTTTTTAATTTAATTATTCTTTATTATTTTTACAATCAATTTCAATTTGACTTCAACTTTCAATACTCATAAAATTTAAGCAAAGTTAAGTTTAAGCAAAAATATATACTTTATACTTGATAATCAAATTCAGTTCAATTCGAATCATAATCATAATCACTTCAAACCGATAATTGAGTAAAATGAAATGATTCTTATAATTTTTTGTCAAAAAAAAAATTAGAGGAGTAGTTTTGATCATTTGATCAATAATCTTAAAACAATCTCACCTACAAAAAGCTTAAGATAACTCTCTTAGTATATAAATATATCACAAATTATGTGTGTATATATATATATATATATATATATATATATATAT